>BCKG01000006.1:1201760-1412421 GCA_001600535.1 Yarrowia sp. JCM 30696
GGTGTTACGAGTGTAGGAGCTGGTGGGTCGGTACTCGTTGGACTTGTGCGGGCTGTAGTACCGGTGAGTGCAGTCGTTGATCAAGTGGCCGACGTGCTTGCATCGGTTGCATCTGCTTTCAGCTTGGACGACAGTTACCCAGAGAGGGGTCTGCTTGTCGCGCAATTCTTTCTCGCCAGAAAAGACCTTGAAGTCTTTGACCCGTCCCATAAATGAGGGGGAAATGGCCACTCTCACAAAGAGCATGGCTCGCTTGGCCTTGGGATCGGCCTTAAAGGTCAGGTGGTTGAAGGGGATCATCTTGACCAGAGCTACGCTTTCCATTCCCTGGTGCTCATGCAGGAGGTCCAGGACCTTTTTGACGGTAACACCGATTTGTTCATCCGGGGTGTCGGTGGAGATAGTGGAGATAACGTATGAGACGTATCTCACCATCTGGTCTGAGGATCGGTTCCACTGGACAGGTGACATGCCTGCGGGCTTGGGGGCATCTCGAAGAAGGGATTGTACCTTTCGCAGGAAAGCCTCAAAGTTGGGGACGGGCTGCATCATCTTGTTGAAGAGTTTGGCAAAGGCGGGGTTCTTGCTGGGGTCCGCAGGGGTAAAAACAATGTACTCTTTGTTGAGATCAGCTGGGTTGGGGACGTGGGTTGCTCGAAGGAAAGAGAAGCCTTGGACCAACTCGTCCATGGAGTCCTCGATCTCCTTGTTGACATGGGCTACAAGGTCCGGAATGTAGTTGGGGAACTTGTTCAGGTCTGTCTCTACGCCCTTGGGGTAAAAAGTGACGTGGTTGAGGTGAAAACCCGTGTCTGGGCCTTCAGCTCCGATGCCAGGAATAAGCTGGCCGGCTGACTGGGCCAGGGTTCTGCCGCAGTGGTAGTGCCATTCTTCGGGGGAGGCACAGTTCTCGAGTTTGGTCTTGTCTTTTTTTTGTCTCAGGTTTTCTGTTTTCTTCTGGTTTGCCCAGGCATTGGGCTCGTCTCCCTTGTTGGTGGTGTTGGTATCACCAGTCTCTGCTGACTCATCATCGCTAAGATTAGAGTTCATGTTGTCGTCGGCATCGTCAGTTGTCGACGTGTCGTTGGAAACACCGGCGTTTTCGGGATCGTCGGTGGGGGGTTGAGGGTTGGGGAGGTTGTCCATTCCCTCCTGGGGCAGGGTACGTTCATCCCCTGTGGGGTTCACGTGTTCCCGACCCCTATCGGCTTGGAAGAGGGTCATTTGGCCACTATGTGGCTCAAGACCGCCTCCGTCACCTATTCCGTGAGGAGTGGGGCTGTCAGGCATGGCTGACTGATGGAAGTAGCTTGTTGGCTTGTTGGAAGGGTTTGCGGGCTTTGTTGTGTCTTCTACGATTCTATTTAATGATTAATCAACCGGGGGTCAAAATCACCAAACAGAAAAGAGTCTCCTCCAATATCGACTCTGTCTAGAGCTAGCTTTGGCGTATATCATCGGCTGTGCTTTCAATATGACAATGGGAACCACAAAAAGTACTCAGGATGAACACCCTGACTCCAAGATTTCGAATGATATCTGGTTTTCAGCATTTGACTGCTTTTTACCGTCTTTGTGAACGACATAAGAGTCGGTATACCAAATGCCTACAAGTACGAATATATGGTGTTGTTCTACTTACCACTAACATAATCCGTCTATTTTAGTTGAGCGCTGCTTAGCCATTTTGTTACGTAATAGTCGGAAAAAATCATAAACACTTACGGGAGATATATAATGGAAAAGCCACAGAATGAAGCTGGAATACATTTACATAGCTGTAGAATACATATTCGGTTGTTCATCCATTCTATATTACCCTTCTAGGTGCTGTTTTGTGATCCTTACGATGTTTCTCGTCATCTGCTTACTAAGCATCAAATATTATAATACCCATTAGGGCATGTGTGGAGCATCTCAGGAACCCAAGTAACACGCCATACGGGTTTTCGGACTAGGGCTACCACCTCGTATACGTCTGAAGTCCATAAGTCGCCGTTTCACGAAAAGTTCAAAATCTCGAAATTCGCCTGACCACTACACCAGATTTTGCTCCAAATTTGACATTTTGAGTCCTGCTGACTAAGCACGATTTTTGATAATACCGCCCCCAGGGCACTAAAAATTGGTTGATGGCAAAATTCAGAGTGTGACCGTCACAATGGAACCATTGGTTTAGCTTCCCGTTGCCGTTTATGTCGTCTAGTGCTCCAAAGAAAGTCAGTTTAAAATAGTTTACCCTTGATTTGGGCTTTTTCGGATTTTTCTTGAAACTCCCAAATTTTGAAATAGCTTAATTGGGGCTTCTGACCCTAAAGTCCCAAAGTTGGGAAACTTGGAAACTCAGAAAAAAAACTGAATTGAGAAAACCCAGAACTGATAAAAACACAGAACCTCGGTAAATAAAATAATAAAATAAAATAAAATAAAATAAAATAAAATAAAATAAAATAAAATAAAATAAAACACCGCAAAATTAACAAGTGAGAGTAGGGTATAAAAGGACATGGAATAATGACTGCGAGTAGCTAGAAAAACGAGTGTGCCATACATACAGTATAATTGTACATACTGTACCCAGGCTTCTGAATATCAAATTACTATTAGTAAATAAGCGATGGACACTACCGTAGTTACAGTATATGGAGAACCAAATGCACCGATGTACATACTGTAGCTCCCTGAGATCGATGAAGCTCCAGCTTTCTTCTCATTATGGTGAGTGTGTCGTGAGGATCAGCTGTGAACAGGTGTCACACAAATATCTCGCTTCAATGCCTGATAATTGTGTCTTCCTATTTTTTATGCTTTTTAGCAGGTGTTTTTGTTCTCAGTTTTCCCAAGTCTCATGACTATGACCATTTAAGCTTTTTTATCTGATGAGATAACAACCTTACTGCTACAGATGGAGCACTGAGACAAGCAGTCAGTCTAGGAGGCAGAGAGGTATATAATAGCAACTGGCGTTGATTTCAGAGTAGAGTAAGTGCTTTTGGACTTAAATTTAGTAATACTTTTGTCACGGGAGCAATCTGGGGTCATATAAAGCTTCCCTCAACTGTTAGTTAATTAAGCACCCTAAGTAATACTTGGGAAGCATCAACTATTAATCTCAGCCAAATATTAAGGTTATTTACTCCTTTGGGTAAAAGTCTAATTTTGGGGCCAACAAATTTGAGGAAATTTCCGATATCTCGACGTTTTTGACCCTAAAAAGCACAAATCTTGGAATTTTTCAAATATATTGCAGTCATGAGTTTCATGATTTTCTGCTGACTAATATAAGAGGATATTAAGCTTTTTAAGGTGACACAAACGGTCTACAATTTTTGTAGAACACGACCAGCTGCTTAGACTGGTGGAATTGTTGAAATTGGACAATCTACGAATTATTCCGTCGTCCAGAAGTATTTTTGATTAATTGGTGCCTCTAATATAATATCTTTGTTTTGTATATCCATTGTATATACCCTTAATTGGGAGTCCACTCTAATTCGTTGTGTCCAAGCCGAGTGGAGGTACACAGACAAGGGCTTTATGGAATCAGCTGCTTTCGTTCTGTAAAAAGGCTGCAGTGACTCATACACAGATACAACAGCAACCTAGTTACTGGTACTGAATTATGAGTTCCAGAACACTTCCTCTCTTTTTTTCAATTTGAAGCATTGCCAGAAACACATCGATATGGATACCAAAATGTTCGCCCAGATCTGCTGATTTTGATGGTACGCATGGATTTCGTGTGGGACTGTTGCAGAGAGTACCACTGACTTTTTTCTCTTTCTTACAAATTAAGGTGATGAGAGCAAAAAAAAACATCACAGCCCCAAAATTACTTCTGAGAAAATACAGAGAACTGAGCTGTGTCTTTGTGAGGCAGGTGTTGATATGGGTCGTGCGTTTGTGTCAATGTTCAAGCTTCGCTTCGTCATTGTTTTACCAGATGTGAGAGTGAAATAATTAGCTGGCAATTTTAACTAGATGTGCAAACTACGTACTTTATGGCACTCGTTTGTGTCCATAGCTTAATAATCGGGTACTTTATGGCACAACTTGGCTGTTGATTATTTCATCGGTACCAGTACTTAACGCATTTGGTTAAAAGAAACAGATGAAACACTGGTATCCTGGTATTCTTACAACCAGGGTGGAGGTATTAAAGATGTAGGCAGAGTACAAGCAATCCACACTACCGTACCGGTACTGTACAGGTACTGTAATCCATACTTGCATTAACAATCAGTTAGGTGTCTCTAGAAGTGAGATATCTCAATTACCGTACGTTTACTATGGTCATGGTTTCAGACAGTAGAACACTTCAACTCACAACTTGTTAAGTGCTCTTAGCTTGTTAGCTACTTGGTATATTAGTCACTTTTAGTCACATGATGGGCAGTGGTACCATTCATAATGTTACAAGAGGACACTACAAATTCCATTCTAAGACCAACAGGCATCTTACTCATGTCTGCTGTATTATCAAGTAATACCGGTAGTCAGACTTGTATCACAACACTATGGAGCAACCTTCTGACCCGATCTCTTCTGGTGGATTTTGAAAGAATCGGTCTCGCATATCGCTGGTTGATTACATAAGCAAGTATCAGGTGACATATTACCTAATCACAGTTCACAATAAGCTATATAGCTAAAATTGTTGAGAAAATGAGGGATTTAGCATTGCAGTTCGTAGAGCTGATATTTCCGTATGAGAAGTGTCAGAAGGGAAAATTCAGGTTGCTCTTCTATTGTAGACATCGTTTTTATTGAGTTCATCAAATTAGTTCAGCCTCAGTGTCTCATTTATGCACGTTTTGATAGGCCTCGTAACTTTTGTTGAGTAACCTTAAATATGCTGCCATAAAGTAGCGGACTTAAGCCAAAATTGCCATAAAGTAGCGGACTTAAGGGTGGAAAAGCGGATATAAGGCATAAAGTAGCGGAGATAAGGAAAAAAACTGACACAAACAAAAATATGACACGGTCCTCAGTGATTATGCAGAGCCGATGAGATAAGAACTTTATTGAAAGCCAGCTAACTAGTTGACGAACCTACTGTCGGGCTATTGTGTGATGGAGATTAACACTGTGACATTCTACAGACACAGACACACAAAAACAGACTGCAAGCTCTTGGTGTTATTCGAAGTCATGATAGGAAAAGAAGATCGTATTGTTGAAACACAGTACAAGTGGACGGTACTGTAGTTGTGGCATTGGGTACTTTTATGTTCCTATCAATGTATCCCTACTAATTACAGCAAAATCTTCACGTTTGTTGGTTGCCTATTGCTATTTGCAGTTACTTAAAGCCCTATGAAAGAAGATCTTCACAGCTATAGTTGATAACTCGACATCTAAAATATGACGACATTAAGCAAGCCAGATTGAAATTACCTGTCAATGGGTTCTAATTCTTCTTTAGGAGCTTGTTCGTTCATAATCTTCTGTTTACCATTTGTTACAGTGAACCATCAATATCTAAACTCCAAAACTCAGTCATCTTTATGACATATTCTTGGTATACAAGAGGTCAATGACCGCTCTGAATATTGATTTGGTGCTTCTGTGCATCAAACAATGGGAATTAGCACAATGAACAGCCATCCTCGACTTCTACAGTTCTCCATCTCCATCACCATAAATAAACAATCTATAAACTATGAACAGGCATCTTGCGACACCTCGGCTACCGTATCGGTAATGAAAGAAAGCACTGACAGTACAGTACTAAAGGAATACAGCCCACTCGCTACGCTCGTGAGCTGTTACTTATTCAACTCCGTCTCCTTGAGAATATTCATGCCCTCGAGGGTCAGGTTACCCACAGTGGTCTCGACCAACGCATCAACCGTGGCGTTGAACAAAATAGGCACCGATCCAGCCCACAGAAGCTTGCTGGCGACCTTTCGGAAGATGGCAGTGTCAATGACCTCGACGGGAACATTCTTGGCCTGCACCTTGACGTTGTAGAGAGTCTGGGAGCCCTCGAGACCCTGGAAAGAGTCACAGTCGTGCCACTGCTGAATGTGAGCACGTGCAAAGAGCTGGCCCTCGTAGTAGAGGTCGTTGACGCCCCGCACTTCAAAGGGGAGCATTTCAGTCTGAATCTGGACGTTTTCAGGCAGCAGAATGGTGGTTTCGACATCGGCGTCGATGAAAACTGCGCCAGAAGACAGAGACGCGAGGGAAACGTGGGTGAACGAAATGTTTCGCAAAAGCGACTCTTTTCGGTCGAGTCCTGGAGAGTCCAAAAGCGCCCAAAAGTGCGAAAGGGTGTCTGTGAGAGGTCCAGGAAGCCGGGGCTGGTGAGGAGAGAGATGGGTGTTGTAGAGCGACGAGTTTCCGTTGATGAAGGCGGTCATGATTTTGTCCAAAGTGGAAACTCGTGATTTTTCGAGCGAAACAGAAGGAACTACGTCACGTGACTTCTCCTTCTTGTGCCCGAAAAACCGGCCGAGTCCCTTGGATCCCAGAAACGTCTGTTCTTTGTCCTCTTCTTCTTCGTCTTCATCGCACTCTTCCAGCACCTCTCCGCCCTCCTTCATGTCGACTCGCACCTGGATTTCGTTTTCACCCTTGCGCAGGTGGAAAGCGGGCGACGTGGCTTCGCCCACGATTACGTAATCGCCCTCGGGCTGGCCCACCAGGATCTTCCGCGAGTTTCCGCTGCTCAGGTCGGCTTCACATTTCTTGTGAAAAAGGTCCCATTTGAGCTCGGGAAAGTCGAGCTGGTCGACCAGAGACGTCTGCAGAGCGACCTTGGCGTCCACGGACAACTTGCCCTTTTCGCCAAAGACCCTCATACCTTTGAGTTTGTACTCGACAAAATCGTCCTGGTCAATGTCCTGGTTGATGGTCTGTTGCGAGGTGATTTCGTAGGTGCCCAGCTTGAGCCAGCCGCGCCCTAAACTGATTTTGGCTGATCCGGAAAGAGTAAAGGGGTTGCCTGCCAGCATCAGTTCGCCAAGACGAGCAATGGTGTAAGCGTCGTAATCGTGCAGAGTAACGACGGTCTCGAGCTCATTGGCCGCATTGGGAGAGGTGTTGAGATACAGCTGAGGCACATCAACCAGCGTCACCTGCTCGTAAATGGGTACAGTGTCATTCTCATCGGGAAACACCACTCGAGTGATATTCATGGTGGTAGGTTGAACAGTCACGTGATCCAGCAGCTTGGCGCCCTGCCGGATCAAGAACCGCGCAATATCATGTTCCACAGACTCAAAGTCCATCTGCAGGTCGCCTCGAACCGCCACCTCGATTCCGTCCTGGCCTATCAGGTCCACAATCTTGGTATCCCGGACAACCATGGTGGTGTTGTCCATGAGATTGTGCACGCCGAGAATCGAACCCCGCACCGTGCCTAGAAAGACTACCACAGCAACCACCATCAGCAGATACTTGGGCATCTCACAGAACCACGGATGAGAGTCATGGGTCCACCACGAGAACCGGTGGGGTCTAGAAGAGCCGGAAAGCAAAGGGGTGCGTTCGCAGGGCGCGTCCGACGGCGGGGGAGCTTGTTCCACACTGGTACCTTCTGTGGTCGTCGAGTTCATCATGTAGGGACAAGAGCAATGAAGTGGTGGTGATGAAGTTGAATGTGCATTAACCTTGCATAATCTATGGGAGTTAGTAAGCGTTCAGTAAAGGCGTTCTAGAGAGTGGAGAAAATTAGCTGTGGATTTGAGAGTAATACAGAAGGTCTCATCGACGACTCTGGTATGTTCCCCATTTTTTCTGGATTTCTCCGGATTTTATCCAGCACTTCGCACACTTTTGCCTTTTGCTGACTAAGCTGACTAAGCATATTGAGTTATAGCCGAGGTAGACAAGAATCTCTGCTGGTTGTCCTGTAGGCACCCTGGAGAGCTGAAATTTTGACAGGATGCTGATTGACGACGTCCCTTTCACCTGTGAAAATCTGAACGCTCTTGTCCACAGTTTGCCACATTCTCTCTTCTGTTTACTCCACGGAAAGTGAGACATGTGTATACCAAGGCCAGAGAAAGGAGGAGAAAATCAGAGGTTGTGATAGGTTGGTTTGCGTGAGAAGGCCTTATGATCCGGTGTGGAGCTCGTAATCTGTGAGCACCTGGGCAGCAGACAGATTACGAGAATACTTCGGGAATACCCGGAAAACGCCGCAACTCGAGACACAGACCAGGCACGAGCTTGAAACCTGATTGGCGCGCCTCGCCCAATCGAGGGGAATACGCTGGTATACTTTTCAACCGTCAATCTAGTGTCTATCGAGAGTTTGAGGTAGTCCAAGTGGTAGGTTGAAGAGGAGGGGATGAGCTATTACTTGGTGAGTTTAGCAGATGGAGTGTTGAAAGAAGGTCTATCGTGGTATACCGCCCTAGGACTATCTAGTGGTACTCTCCGATCTCCGATATTTAGATCGTGGATCTCAGGAGATGCTTTTGTCTAGAGCGTAACGGTGAAAAGTGAAAAAGTCACCAACATTTTTTGGTAGTCACTCAAAATGTATTGTTCATGGTATCATTGTGCTCGCCCTGATCTTGCACTCACGATGTTACTATTTCCTCAGTTGTGTCTCGTCTCTAACGCCCTTCTCACCACCTCCTTCTTCATGACGTCACTATTAGAAGTAACCCCGCAACCTAATCTGAAAACGAAAACCGTCGTATTCGCTGAAATTATCACGTGACAAATCACCTGATCCGCATCATTTCCACCTACCAGTTCCGGCTGTGACCACTCCCCATTGTCTGCCTCTCATATCAGCCCATTTCTCATTATTTGCCACAACCTAAAAATAGAACATTATGCACCGAGCTTATTTTCAGCTTTGGGCGAGCTTAAATTTCAGAAAATGAAAACATCATTTTTGAGGGTGATAGAACAGAACATGTGAGAATCACGTAATACCACCATGTAGCCCTCATCTTTCTGATCATTTTCCAACTTTTCCCGTCTTTCTAGCACCCCTACAGCGTCCGCAATCGTCGCCGGTTTTTTGGAAAAATTCGCCATTTTCAAGGTCAAAACCGTTCAACGACATTTCGGCTCTCACCGGTGGGTCATTAGTATAGAGGTAGTATGCCTGCTTCGGGTCGATCTGAAGCATCCTGTGGTTGTTGACAATCATAATTTGCAGGTGACCCCGGTTCGAACCCGGGATGACCCCATTTTTTTGGCGATTTTTCCTCCGATGGAGATGCTGACTAAGCGAGAAACAAAGTGGAGATTTCCGTGAGTGGGAAGAGAGATTGTTTTTTTCAGCTAGATGGAGGGTGTATCTGAGCTTGGTTTGTTTTGGAGCTGAGTAGACTATTTTAGTGGGGTTAGTTGGACTATTTTAGTGGGATTAGTTGGACTATTTTTACTAGGGCTAGAGTTGTTAGTGATGGTGAGGCTAGGTGTCAGGGGTGAGTCTGGCGATTTAGTGGTACACGTGAATATCTGGATCTGGGCTAAAACACTTGTTTGGTAGTTTGGTAGCTGGTGACTGAGATCTGAGTAGTTGGGCAAGGTAGCAGGGTTTTGGAAGCTATGAATGATGTCTACTTGTAGCAGCTGAGACGAGTTCTGTTTATTGAGGTCACTGAGTCTTTATTGAAGTACCGGTAGTATTGAAGTCATTGAGCCTTGGGGGATTCTAGGTGGATACGTTTCATGTTCTCAGGGCATTTAGTTGATCTAAGATAAGTAAGACCATACAAGCGAGAAGGAAGGAAGAAAAGAAGAAAAGTAGAGCAATTGAGCCATTGGATACTGGAAGTGGATCCTTCAGAGCTTTTACTCCATTCCTTACATGAATACAAGTATATGTTCTAGATGGCTATCATGACATATTGAGAGGCCATCTTGATCATTAGAATGGAATATAACAAACAGTCTAACACGCCTAAATCTCTGATACAGTCAGTCTTTTCAATCGTTCTGGTCATACGCTGACTTCCGCTAGCACCAAGGAAGACTATCTCTATACGAAGACAGCAAGTTGAACAATTGTACGCCCGTGTCTTTGAGGAAAATCATAAACTACTCACAGAGCTATTTTGAAGGCTCAATTGTTCATTGTTCAGTTATAGTAGTTCTTCAAGACTTGAGGATCTTTACAGTCATCTCTACATACTGGGAATGACTCTCTGCCTCTGAATATGAACTGTCGTCAGATGTAATCTTCTCGTGAGATTTTCAAACCTCTAGCCAATTGCTTTATTAATTTTGGTTGTTCGTATTTAGAGGCCCTTCCAATAACACACCTAAACTTCCACAATAGATCATTTGCAGCCTGACAACTTTCAGATCAGTTCGTCAGGCACACTAATTAATATCACATGAACTAATTGTTACTGTGAGACAGGCATTTGGATCTTGTATACCTGAGAGAAGACATGTATCAACCCTACGTTGACAAATACTACAAAAATACAGAACCTGTTCAATTGCAACCAGTTATAACTACTTCCTTCAAATGCAACATTCAATAATCATACGCATCAACATTCATCTCCACTTATTTCACTCTTGAGAACTCCGTATTTACTCTTGGCATCTCAGCACCAACCATCACCCTGCCTTCCGCTAGCTTCCGCCTCAACTAGGGTGCTCATGACTCTCAATTACCTCATCTCATCCCAGTCTAGACCAAGCCACTTTAGCACTACTCAGGAACCAGGTACAAGGGCCCTTGCTGGACTAGTGCTAGTAAATGAGCATTTTAGAGACAGTCAGGCTTATGTGATGATTACGTAAGCATTAGAAAATTTAGTTGATTACATAAGCAAAAAAAAAAACCAAACGCGAAAACGAGCAAACGACAAGCACCCTCCTTCCAGCGTCACATCGACCCCTGAAGTCTTGGTCAGTGCTAAATATCGTGTTTAGACACTTCCCAAAGTAGTTGGACGCAATGCACGTATTTTTTTTATGCAGCCCGGAATAATTATCATTTTGTTTGTGTCAGAAAAAACGCACGTATGCAGAGAATAAAGAACAGAAGGAATAAAGACGAGAAGAAAGAAAAGACGTCGAGTGTCAAAAGCCGCACTTCGCTTTGTCCGAAAGAATGTGGAATTTTGCCTTGGCATTACTCAGGAGATTTACTTGAATTTTTTGTGTGTACTCGAAAAAACTGCTCCACCTTAAAATAGGAGAAATTGAGAAAAGGTCGTTTTCGTAGAACATAGCAGTTGGACATGTTCAGGAGTGGTTCAGCTGAAATCAGCAAGTCTCCACGGTCATTTTGGTACCTCTCAAGGTGAGTTTGGGGGTACCCTTGTACTTGTAAATATACAGTAATTACTTGTACAAGTACTTGTACAATCAGAGGAGCTGAGACTGACTAAAAACTGAAAAGTGAACTGATTCTCGATATTGAGCTCCGAAAATGCGTCACGTGAGTGGATTTTCCCGATGATGAAGTCACAAGAATCACAACATGAAGATGTCAAACCATTGACTCAATTTGAGCATGTTGAATGGACATCATATATCGTCGAGAAAAAAACTTGAAGAAGAGACAAAAATGCCAGTTGAAAAGCTCCATGGCGTTTGCAGTCAGCAGTTTGAGGTATAAATGAGCTTCTTTGTGGGTGTCCTTTTGTTAGTGGCTAGATTCTGCTACTTGTATATATGCTTACTAATAGCTTACTAACATTACCAAAGTCATTAGTGAGGCATTGGAGACGAAGGGAGGAATGGAATAGTTGACTAAGGCGAGAATAAGTACAACCCTGACTAACCCTGGCTATCCCTATGACGTTTTGAGCTGAGTATTGCATGTTTCATCCTTTGAATTGATGGTACCTGCTTGGAGTATGTTGTAGGAAGGAGATTGCTTTTGAACGGACCCAAATTGTAGAGAGAGCTCTGCTGACTCTCGGAGAGTGTATCAGGACTTCTCATTTCACTCGTCTTTAGGTCATTTGGCAGCACTCTATCATCCCAAGTGTGTATTGTTAACAATTAACAATGTAACAAAGTTAAACCATAACTCTGGGATAAAAGTTTTTATCAAGTAAAAAGTCAAGTATTACTATAATTACCAAGTATAGTCAAGTAAATGTGAGTCTTCGAATGACCTTCATTCTGCAAAGTAAACCACAAACGCATCAACGCCGCATACATACCCAACGGTCTTGCGCATTCAAGCCGCACGAAAAGCCAACGTCCTTGGATTTTGGCATTATTTCGATGGTATTTCTGAGTATAAATTTGAGAAAAATACTGAGACAAAAGTTCAAAAAATCTACAGGAAAATGACAAAAGGGTACCTCTTAAATAAATCTCTACCGTTTCCATGACAACAATCTGTTGTTCACGTTTTTTCACGGAAAATCTCTCTCCACATCTACATCTGTCACGCACGTCTGGCGCTACTCCTACAGCTCAACAAAATGTACCTGGGAGCTGTGCGTGGAAGCTGTGTGGTGGACTAGAATGCGTCTGCGGTGCGGCGGACATTTTTGTTTTTTTCGTTTCTTTTTCATGTTGCTATTTCTGGGACGTTTTTTTTAAAAAAGTCAGCCTTGAAGTGCTGCTTAGAGTGAGGTATGAAAGAAGTGAGGTATGAGACTTGTTAAACATGGTCGACATTTTGTCTCACAAGGAACAGTCACAAGGAACAGCCAGCTTGAATGTCCATGGTATGTCCTTCTCAGAGTCCATGAATCTCTTTACACTTGTATGATGTCATTACTAAGCCATGTAGAATGTGCAGGTGGTAGGAAGAGACTAGGTAGATAGGATACCGGTACCGGTAGTAGAGTGTCGACTTGGTAGGTTTACGTACTTTTGTGCTTTCGTCTCTATTGATATTTCGAGTAAGATACCTATCGTACTGGTTAGTAAGAGACATATCATACTTGTTCGGTTGACCTGAAGTGACCTGAAGTTATCCATAGTACAGTATTAAGCCGATGTGCTCAGATTCTCATTTCCAGCAGTAATATTCTGAGTAACTCTCATTTCTTACAGCTGATAATCTCCACACCTTCAAGAAGAGAACAGAGTGGATGGTAGATGATAGGTGAAGGTGATTTGCTTGAAGAATGGATTTCTTATTGAGAACTGGACTTGTAATGTTTAGGAAACGCTTCATGGTGAATATGACGACTGTGTGATTAGTAAGCGGACATATTCATCACTGTTGTAGGACTGATGGATGTCATTAGTAAGCAAAAAAAGGTACCATAAGAGGCTGGAATTCTGGTGTATCATATCTTGGATGGTCTATCTTACCTTGTAGAAATGCTTCAAAGTGAGATACAGTGCAAGAGTGATGTTCTATGTCTTCTTCTAAGACTGCTGTAAACTGACATCCTGCTATTTGGGAAGCAGGTAAATAGTCAATTATCTGAGGCAACAGTCGATTCTGAAGGTCAGACAGTTCTGAACACATTTGACTGTCAGGATAACACTGCTTACTTTTTCTGACATACAATATACATCAGGCCATTGTTCGATACTGCTCAAGAGTAAGAAGCCTTCCATGATAAGATACTTCACATATACAACTCATGTATTTCCATGAGTGCTCACAATTAGCAAGCATCTTCTCAAAGACAGACAATCAGTGAGCTTAGTAAGCAATGATCAGTCTAGGAAGTAGTCAAATAAGATATACGATGATTAGGTAATCAGTCATATTAGCAGGAAGCATTGTAGTTTTCTCAGAGCTCAGATAGAGATAACTACGATGATTGATGTTCAGTCAGGGTTAGTCAGGGTTAGTCTTGAGTCTACAAAGTATATCGATACTCTTCTCAGAGCTCAAAGAGAGACAACTACGATGATTAGATAATCAGAACTCAGTCTAGAGATCAAACACAGACGATCAGATAATCACTGATTAGTCAGGGTTAGTCAGGGTTAGTCTTGAGTCTGGAAGTACATCTGTACTCTCTCAGAGCTCAAAGAAGGTAGTAAACTCCAGACGTCACACGACCAGATGTCACACGACCAGATCTTCACTGACGATCGTAAACGTCACAGAAACCCTTCATTAGACCCTTTCACTGCACATGCTCTATACGTCATCTCATGCACTGATCGGCAGAAGCAAGAGAGAAGAAGCAACCAGTATGTACGTAAGCAGCCGCTCAGCTGTCCAATGAACGTATTGTACGTTAGTTATATGGTTAAGCCTCAGCAGCATTACCGGCTTTACACCTTATGACTCACCAAACTCATAACCAAACTCATAACCACACCACACAACACCACTCATAACCTCACCCTCCCCTAATACACCTACCTCGGCTCTCGGCTCGGCACGTTTCAACGTCTTTTGCCCCTCAAACGACTTCTCACCGGTGTGGCACAAACGGTGGCAGCCATCTACCCCAGCCAGCCTCTCAGCAGCATGTCAATACAGCAACATTTCTTCTTGGCAGTAGTGCGTAAAGTGGGGTAAGTCATGTGAGCCGCAGTAGAAAATGTCTTTTCTCACGATTAAGCAACAATTTTCACCGTTTTTCCATATTATTATTTTTTTTTTTTTCCCCCCAGTTTCTTCATTTTCACCAGTTTCCCATTTCCACCATTAATCGTACCCCCCCCTTACTAATCCCAACTTGCACTCTCATCTTCTCCTTGGCCTTAATTTTACCTTATTTTTTTTTTCCTTCAACGTTAAGTTTATCTGCCCATGTCTTAGATCTCAATGGGGTTAGTTAATGAGCGGACACGAGAAATCATAATAGGCCGTATTACGTATTACCGCCCACCAACAGAGCCCTTGGCCTCCCCTACCCTGATCCCTGCCCTAACCCTAACACCCAGATACGGCCCACCTACCCTGCACCCTGGCCCAAAACGGAAACGTCACCCAACCCCCTATAGGTATGCGCTCCGAACTGCATGTACAACCCCACATCTTGGCGTTCCAGAATAAGTCGTCTTTACGAGAGAGACGTGGTGGCGATATTTTCCCTTGTGAAGACGTCTTTTTTTCAAACCCCAAACCCCCAGGGCTAGGGTCCAGTATCTCCCCCACCCTCATAACCTCTTTACCTTCCCCACAATCTCAACTTAATTGAGAGCAAGACGTTGCCGTATAAAGGTTACCCTGTGTATGATTAGAGTTGGAGCTTATTTCCAGACACCGGCACGTGAGGTGGGGATCACAGAGGTCGAAAATAGGTGGATAAAGTGGTGTCAAAAGTGGTTGACGGTTTTTGTCGGTGAATTTCAAATGGAACCCTGCAACCCTATGTTTGGTCACGTGACTCGCACACACAGATTCAGACCTCTTCACCTCCCCTCGATTACCGTTTCCCCACTATACATTACCGTGTTTTACTGCTGGCTCTTTGTCTGTGCAAGGCTGAGGAAAACTCATTTTGACACAATTGACGCATTTTTTGCGGCAAATGTGCCTTTTGTTTGACACATGCACCCTTGTCTGTTTGTGGGCTAACGACAAGCGCCCGATTTCAGCATTTTTGGCTAATTATTTCCGCTTTTTAGTAGTCTCCTTTTTCCACTCTATGCTGTATTTCTAGCTGTACTGTATATGCACGAGCATGCAGACGCATAGTGAATAAGGTTAGTCTTTCACTCCCTGTTGCATACGTACAGACATGGAGAATAGAGAAGGGATGGAATTCGAGGGTGAGAATTTTGTGTGTGGAATATTTGACACAAATGGCTGCTAATGAGCAGCCATCGAAGAGGTGCGCATCATCTCTCGCCCCCCTGGTCGAAACAAGGCTCTAAACTAGTGTGAGGAGTGCCAAGAGTTAGTAGGTGGAGTAACAAGGGAGTTGGGAGAGAAGATGAGTGGGGGATCGTAGAGAGGTGGTAGAGGAACATGGAGAGTACCAGTGTGTAGCCCTGGACGAGGGGAGTACGCTCATATATTTATCTCCTCTGTAGCACATCTGTACGACATTTTATCTCGGTTTCCCCCGTTTTTATAAACTTTTGGTCAAACCTAAAATTGACCCATCGGGAAACAACAACTTGGGCCATGTCACGCCCACCTCCAGACCGCAAGTACATATAAGGGCGCGATTCCTTGGGATGATTAGTTGCTGATTTTGAGACGGACCTTGTGACACAAACAGAGACACAACACCAGACACAGACACAGACACCAACAGTCAAGTCACAGAACACAGACAGAAAGACACAGTCACTACACAGACACAGACAGAACACAGACAGACATTCTCTAACTGTCCTTTACAACAACAACTTTCTCGTAACTCCTTAATCATGGCCTCTCCTCTTATGGCCCTCCTGCCCAAGGACGGCAAGCAGCATCCCGAGCTGGCTACCCTCATTGGCGCCCTCAACCCCCTGCCCATCGCCAAGCCCGGCGAGAACCCCTACCAGACGGGTATTCTGTCGATTCTGGAGATTCCCAAGACCGCTGCTGTCGGCACCGGAATCTCGAAAATGCTGGCCAAGACCAAGTTCTACATTGGCAACGACATCCCCGAAAACGTGGTCAAGTACGCCATGACCACCCAGGCCGCCATTTTCGGCGACTACCCCACCTCCAAGGACTACGCTCCCTGCGGCGTCTTCATCGCCGTCTTCTCCATCATCGCCCTGGCGCACCTGTACATCTGGGCTCGAGACCGGATGAAGGGCCACAAGTTCTACCTGTCGTTTGGTCTGGGTATCTACGGCCTCTTCCAGGTGATTGGCTTTGCCCTGCGTCTCAGCTGGTCCCAGGACGTCACCCGGCTCAACGTCGGCATCGCCTCGCTCGTCTTCAACATTGCCTCCGTCCTCATTGTCAACATTATGAACGTCATCCTTGCCCACCGAATCTTCACTGCCCGTCACCCCGAAACCGGCTCCGCCTCGTGGTTCAACGCCATCATGAACCTCATCTACGTGCTTGTTATCGGTGTTCTCGTCATGGCCATTGTCGCCCAGGTCATCCCCTACCTCTACTACCTTGACGAGAAGCACTACACCATGTGCAAGAAGGTTGTGCGGGGCGCGGCGGTGCTGGCCATGCTGATTGCCTTCTGCGGACTTCCCGTCATCAGTCTGGCGTACATGTTCAAGCCCGGCCAGCTGGCGTTCCTCGGCAACAAGGAGTCCAAGGCCGGCGGCCCCGTGACCACCATCTCCCCCACCTGGATCAAGTCCTTCGGCACCTTTTCGTACACTTCTCCCCCTCCCCAGCCCATCTACCGGGACCAGGCCGACGGCCGGGGTCACGCCATCCGAATCATGCCCGTGCGAACCGCCGAGCACCCCGAGGCTCCCTCCATGACCTCCAACATCATGCTTATTCTGGCATCCTCGATCCTGCTGACCGCCGGAACCGCCATGCGATGCGCCTCCACCTTCATTGAGGAGAAGGCCGTCCCCGGCGAGATGAACAGCATTTTCAAGCCCGTGTGCCTGTACCTGGCGTTTGGTCTGTTTGAGGCACTCGCCAACATTCTGTACCTGGTTGCGCGAGTGGATCTGCGGTTCTACATTCCCGATATGGCCCTTAAGGGCCAGGGCCCCATCGTGGACAGGGACTTGGAGGAGAACCTGACCGACGGCAAGAGCTCGCCTTCGCACCTGGAGCAGTCCAAGAGCGTCTCCGAGTAGACGGTTTAGAAGTCGCAACGGCTGAGCATTAATAATCAGTAATTGGATATTTATTAACACACCGGTAGTTTGTTGGGCTGTAGGTTAAGATTGTCTCAACTTTGTTGTCGTATCCAACGAAGATCATCAAAGTCTGACTTTAATTGGAAGTAAGGTAGTGAGACATGAGGTTGAGAAGAGGAGTGGATGGGTGAAAGAATGAGTGAATGGTGTATTTTTTGATGACTTATAATGTACCCAGGGTTAGTAAGGGTTATTATTTTTCTCTGCTCTGTTTGAATTGAAGTTGCATGGTATAACAAAATTAGTTAGTAGTGTTCAAGTAATGTGATAAGGATGTCAGCTTCTATCGTTAAATGGCAAGTATTCCAAAGTACAGTACTTTGGAATAAGCTGACTAAACACAAATCTTGAAAATCCTATAGAATCGGAATTGGATGCAATGAGGACATGGGAAGTTGAAGGGGATATGAGCTGGGTGTAATGAAGAGATGGGTATAGCGTTATTTCAATCTCCTTTCTTGGATCTTGTAACAGAGTGTATCAGATTGATGAGGAGATGAGTATCTACAGTATATGGTACTTTAATGAAAATGTAAGTATACAAAAGAACATTTTGTGAGTCTCTGCTGGTAACTGGAACGATAGTAGAGCTCGTCAATGGTATGTAGGTTACTTCTATATGTAGATGGCTGAATCTAGTACTTAGTAGGAATGATCATTAAACTGTCTAAGTTTACAATAGATATACTTGAAGATCAAATATGAACCCTTAGAGTATGATATGACTTCGCAGTTGCAAGTTTCTTCCTTCTAGTATGTTAGCTTCTCCTTCCAGTATCTTAGTTTCCTCTTCTATCTGCTCTTCTAGAATGTATGCTATGGTGACGTCTAGGATGAACAAGAACAGCAAATGAATTAATATAAGCAAAAGAAGAAGTTTTAATCGAATCCGAAGTGCGCATAAAGTACTCAATACTGTCTATGGCATACAGTCTAAGTATTTAAGCCACTTGCACATGTTCCTTCTACGGTACTCATGTACTCATGGATAGTCGGGGAAAGGGGACTAGAAATGGGGTATGACCAATATGGTGGCTTCTCGAATTCGGTAAAGATGTGAAGTGATGTTTACTTAGTTCCAGTAAGTGAGCTGCTGAGAAAAAAAGTTCTCAAAGACGACTCAACTAAACAGTGGTTATGAACAATCATCCAACTAAAAATGGCATATGTCAAATACGAAGGTCTAGCCCCGTCTGCCACCTCTTTGCACGTTATAATATCTCAGCTTCTTACCCCATTGTTTGTTATCCTCCTAATTGTACTGTTCTTTACAACTTCTAAAGGCACTTCAGAACACCAATAGAAGCATTCAAAGCCCAAACCCATCGAGCTCGTATAACAGCCATCACCATGATTAACCTCCAGGCGTCATTAATAGCTATAGCGCTACATTATAGTCTGATTCCTAAAGTAATAGAGCAATGTAACAGTACCCTTCCTCAACCCCTCAAGCCAAGCCGCAGACTCCGTACCAAGCCCGTTTGTCATCATGACCACCGCCAAGAAGGTCATTTGACATTCTCGCCTCCTGTCTCGTCTTTGACATGCCAAGAGGGTCTAGATGACGAAGCTAGAGTGACTCGACGCCAAGGAACGGTTGTCAGACGTTTTAAAAATGCACTAATGAAAGCGGGGGAGCGGGGTCATTTTGGAAGCAGTCAATCAATAGTGGCAAGGCTCTCCGGGCGTTTTTGACGTTCATTTGAGGTAATTATCGCAAAGCAGGTATTACCGACATCGAATGATTAAGCGAGTGAGAGGTGGTATTGTAGAACAAGGGCAAAAGTGGTAATAATCAACGATTCATTTTCAGAAAGCAGACGTTCCAGAAGGTCTAGAACCCATTGCTGTTCCCACTTTTCGACGCTAGACAACTGTGAAAAGTGGAGAGATGGCTAGTCTGGGGAAATGTGGAACAAAATAAGCATGTGATAGGTGAGAGTCAAGTGGCTTAATAGACGAGTATTTAAGGAGCTTGGGGATACACACATGGGCACACATGGTCGTCATAACCCTTTTGCAGCAAAGTATTCAAATTCAAGTTTTGCGAATACAGCCGTTACTGGTATCAAAATGAAGCTTGAGACGAGCTGATTTTGACTCTGTTCTTGAACGTGGTCTTCTCCCTCTACCCACGTCAGTATCTCGCTTTGAAAAATAAGCTATGGTCCCAATTATACCGCATTTAAGGTTTATTGACCTTCTAAGGAATTCCGAAAAGAAATAAAAAGTGACTAATGAGGTTGAGAAGAGTTGGAGGGACTAACTCGAGACTGTTGGAGCTAGCTAGTCTAGAATCTCGAGGTTTTTCCGGATTTCTGGGAGTGTGCTTATGTAAGCGCTTTGATTATGTAAGCATTTCTCGAAGAAAAGTGGTATTTGAACATAGAACCAGACCAGTGTAACGTGTTTCACCTGGCAGCTTCATAGCTCCGTGTGGGATGGCACATGACTTGCCTAAAAATGATACAGTCAAGTCTTTGAGGTACCTGGTGTCTTAATACTAGTGGTTCAAGGACTTGACTGTATCGTTTATAGGCAATTCACATACTAGTTTGATGATAATTGCGGGCAACAACAATAGGAGATGGCCTATAGCTTAAAAAGAGAGAAAAGGAAAAATGTGTTTTCAGCGACACGTGATAGGTATGGAGTATTTCCTATGGGGTCAGAGTGATAGTCGAGCGTTTCTGATCATTTTGATACCAATAATGTCCTGTTTCGTTAATATTGAAATTACACGAGCAGCTCAAGGTTGTAACTGAGTGGTTCAGTCCGTCCAAACGGTACTGTACATTCAGCTACATGATATGGAAGAGGCTAATATAGTCTGATTTATTCATATGAGATGTCATGGGTGTGCTGAAAGCTCTGCTGACTCGGGGTAGAAACTTCTGAGCAGTCCACATGCAAACTGATGAAGTAAATATGACAATTGCCTTCCAAATGCAATTGTACAGGTGCAAGCGCTGTATTGTACTGTACACTTGTCATCAACTGATTAATCCAAGTATGCTATCTGTCTTGATCACCATCTTCTTCTGGGGACTTCGGTTGTGATAGCTCATAGCCCTATACAAGCACCTCAGTCAAATACCACAGGCTCTTGCTAATCTTATGTCTCGAGTTTCAGAATCAAAAGATGGTGATGTTCCGAGAGCAGTATGGCCCAATCAATGTATATAGAAGCCCTTCAGCTCATCGGAAAGTGGACAGGGTGCAGTGGAAGCGGCAAATGATACTTGCAGGATCAACGGAGTTGTGAGAGCGCTTTAACAAGCCATTCTTTTCAAGTAGCCATAAACTTGTACCTAGAGAATCAGCTCGTGTTAATGTATTAGAACACTTGGGCTTTGCGTAGCAGGTGAGTTCTTGATGAAGATAAAACTAGTGTGTTGAAGAAGAGAGAATTGGGATACCGTACCGGTACATTAATGTTACACAAACAGACACAGTGGATATTTATAGCTAGGCTACTTGTACAAGAATCGTCAAATGTCATAGACAAGCAGGAATCGAACTGCACTCCTCACGGTGTCGATCAGCTCATACTAGGTTCTTATCTAATCTTGTCTGCATAATCAATGCCAAGTCAGAAATGTCGCCATAAAACAGACAAGGAAATGAGCTATACGGAAAGTAGCGAGATATTTGTTTGACGTGGCTTGAGAATGGGCTTTTTTTTTTAGCATTTACCCTACTTTCATAAATAAGGTTACCCAACAAGTTGTTCAGTTCTAAATATAGCTCAACTACTATTCTTAGTTTTTGTGCATAAACAGTCGTAAACTTGTCAAGGTTCAAGTAACTCTGACGAAAACAGCACCATTATCATCAGAAAGATACGCTGTTGGTGATAGAACTGTGCCTTAAGAGATAAAATGAAAATTCCAGGTGATACACTAAATGCCTCATTTACTCAACAGAGTCAGACCTATAGCTTATTTCTACTCAACAGTTTCAAGGAAATACACGGAAAGTGGTGCATCACGACAACCTTTCCACTGATTACTTTGGAAATAGTCCCCAAAGCTGCACAATTCCACAAAGTAAGACAACTGGGTCTTTTATTGTCGTTTAAATGGCCAACCAGAGAGAAATGCTAAATCCCTCACTTACTCAACTGATTTGTCAGCAGATTTCTGCTTATAGCTTAAAATCTTCACCTGATTACGTCATAGAGCAGTTGCTTAGTAAGCAACTTTGAAGAGCTCAAATTGTCAGAGTTTTGCCATCAATAGCTCTTAAAGTGGATTTTCTAGCCGGTAACGTCATTCCTAGGCCTCCTGACATTCTTTTGAAAAGTAATCTATTTTATTTCGTTGTTGCTATTCAATATAGGTCAATTTGCTGATATATTCACTCCAAGAATGAACATCAGAGGACATGAGACTCTAGGGTACTTCATTGACTACGATGGTGGTGAATTTAAGAACAGGTTCTACCTTCCAGACCAACTTTTGAATGTTTCTCTCTATTTTTTGTCATTCTGTGGCGCTAGCAATTTTCCCAGTGTTTTGATTTCTGAAGAACATTAGTTATTACTCGCCCAATAAAATAACAACCCACGAAGGGACATTTTAGTGACATATTAGCACCCACTCTTCACTTGATCGAATACTGCTTGAAAATTCAGATGTTGTATTAATCCTTGGGCAACGCGTTTTCCAAAACGCTCGCTTTGAATCTTCCACCAAAAACTGAAATACAAGATGAAAAAAATCGAAATGAAAACGAAATACTAGTAATTTAATGACGACAAGCCCTTTAGCAATATATACATCGTTCACCTCCTATTATCTCAAGATTAGCGAGAGTTATAGCATTATGCTGACTACGCAATCTACAAGTAAACCTGTCACATCCCACCAATATTCAAGATATAAAGTAGCTGTGTTAGAGAAGCGACGCTTATAGCATTGGTGATCTACCATAGTTGACGACTCATCTATTTCCTTTCCTCAACAGTCAAGAATTCTATTATATTGTACTCTCACGAAAAAAGTGCCAGAGTAAATTGTGGAGAAAAACTCAGAAAAAATCCAAAACATATATTGGTGAGCTTTGAGTTGCGAAAACAGTGCTATTACACATCATTTCAAACACCTTGTCAATTTCTGTAATAATGTATAAGATCTAGAGGAGTTTGTCCCACGAGCTACCATGAATTTGTTAAGGCAAAATTAATCATTCGTTTACAAAGAAGGAGAAGTAACTATGGACATGGTAGACCTTTTGGTACCTTCATTAACTCCTGGATACTCATCTTGACTCTTCAAGTTACACTGTTAGCAATCTCCATCGCAGTTATAATACAACGGTATTATTTCAAGAAGTCTGCAAACGAGCTGAATAAAATCCAAACAAAAAGAAATGAGTCAGAGTAGTTTTTCAAACGTCTCAAAATATCTTTCTACCGACTTCTCAAGCAGTCATCATCAATTGTAGTCGTTCCATTTCCTACCTTGGATGAGCAATATTCCTGCACAATAATATGCTGCCAAAGAAGCCAAGTCGCAACGGAAAATTCAAATGACGTATTCGGTGGTTTGAAGAATGGCTATGTAATTTGGTTGAACAACTTCAAACTCAACTTGGGATTTTATTCGCTAAGTTGCGGGTATTTGATTATTCCCTAAAAGTGGTCAACAAAATTAGATACGCACAACACTGTCATAAAGACCCCAAAGAGTAACAAAAAGTGCTCTAAAAGTCGATAACTTGCTGCAAGTATCACGTGGTACTATTCTACAAAGTTCTGCTCTCTCATTTTCAAAATTCTTGTCTTTATTGAGTTGATTACTTGCTGAGAGATTCTAAAAACGAGGAGCACTTTTCAAGTAAAATAGCCACTCTTATGGGGTTATATTCATTAGAAACCTCAGACTTTATTATACACTCCCATCTGCTTAGTTTCCCAGTTGTGATTTTATTGAGTCACTTTGGTCGATTTCTCGTATTCCTATACATGGTATTACTAAGCAATGATGAGGTACACGTGACGGTGAAATAAGCTATTCTGCACTTTTGGTTGGAAAAGTTGAGGCATTTAGGATAGTTAGCTCAGATCTGCTGGAATTCTTAACATGGAGGTTTGAATGTGTCCTTCAGAGTCGCCGGTTCATTTTAGTTCAACTCTCGTTTAGATTGACCAACTATTCAAGTAGGTTTCCTCTCATTTATGTACTAAAAAGCTCACTTTTTGTTCAACCCTTTTTGTGTAAGTTGAGTAACCTTAAATGTGTTCCCCTAAAGTGCCACGTGTTAGTCAGCTACACGTGACGATAAAATAAGCTATTCTGTATTGTTTTGTTGGGGCTGTTGAGGCATTTAGGATAAAACGCTGAGATGTGAAGTATTTCTTCATGTAAGAGTTTGGATGAATTACTCAGACTCGTCTGGTCATTTTGGTTCAACTATCACTGAGATCCATCTATTTTTGAAGTAGATTCCTCTCTTTCATGCATGTAATAGTTAGTACACATGAATATGTGTTTGTGATTGTTGAGTAACCTTAAATTCACAAACTATTAGACAAATGGCTTACGTAAGCTACACGTGACTATAAAATAAGCTATTTTGCACTTTTTGTTGAAGTAGCTAGCAGTTTTGACGCATTTAGCACAACGCGGCCAGCTCTAGATTTCATGAAGCAGAGGTTTGTGTAAGACAGTGAGTGTCGCCTTTTCATTTTGATCACACTTTCATTGAGCCTGATCTAAAACCCAAGTGTTTCTCTCGCTTTAGTGAATGAAATAGTGTATAGGTCTTTGTGTTTGTTTATTAACCTTAAATTTGGTCCCATAGACTATCGCGCAAGTAGCTTACATAAGCGAAATGCGACTGCTAATAAGCTATAATCGTGTTGTGTGGGCAAAACTCAAGAGTTTGGTTGGTTTTCTCCAGTGACGACGACAGCAGGAACCCGGCATTTGAAATCACCGACTCTCTGAGCTCAATCATCTGCTTCCCTGCAAACGTGACCGCGAGTCCGACGTGTGTGTGGGGTTTGAGGCTTGATGTAAGTTGCAAATTGAAATTGCGGGGAATTATGAAAAAGATGCGTTGGAGAGGACAATATATATCTTGTAAGTGTAGATAATAATTGAAATGAGTCTAAGAGACAGGACAGGCATCCGCTGAAGGGTGTCCAATTTATCATAGAGCTGTAGGCACAGATTTTCCCATCACTAGGCCATGGATTGCTTAAATTGTCACCAATATACTGTATATCTATTTTTAGTTACATTCATTTTATATATTTTTCTACCCTGTTTTCATGTTTTAGGGGCTCAAAACGCCGAAATATCGCAAATTTGGTGAAATCTGACTCACCGTCCCAACCTGATTTTACCTAAATGGGTAAATAACCTTATTTATTTGAATGCGTCTAGTTCAGATCGTATTATAATTCAATTAAATAGTTGTGGGATATTCAAGAGAGATTCTATGCCGTGGCCGGGGTCACCAAGACTACTGCTATTTATTCAGATTGTTATATAACGACATTTGTCCGGCTAGTGTCGTTTGCAGGCCCCTATAATTCTTATCAAGGATTTTACTGGGTTTTTTTTAGCTCATCGTAAATAAGGTTATCTCTACATTATATAGATGACTGTACATACTATGCAATAGCTTCAACTCTCTGTAGATTCTCTCATAAGCATCACAGAGATACAACAAAGGTGATACTATGGGTTTTGAGAGATAGGTTTCCGGCTTATGCATCATTTAGCTCTCAAATGTGAATTCTGCAGTCAATTCCAAAATCCCGAAATTTCGCCTGACAGTTTGATGGGCAATTCTCAATTTTTGGTCATGTAAGACCTACTGACTAAGCATCAACATCTCCAAATCCAGACTTTGTTAAGAAAATAACATACCAACACACTCTTCAAGAAAGTGTCAGTATGTCCAGCTATATATCTTAGAAATCTGAGCTCTGCGTTGACCTTCACTGCTCGTGCAAAGTCGAGACACCTTACTCATACCTTCGACAAATGGGCCGAAAACGTGGGAATATTTAATTCTGACAGGTCGACCATGTGCTCCGTGACTTCCTGTCCATTGCACACTTATATTCGATCCCTTGTCTTTTATTATGCCGTGGTTATGGGTAGCTTTAGTTTCTGTGTGTTTTGCGACTTGGTCAAATTTCCAAACTTCTTCCGGTTTTCTCAGATTCTGCTTTTTCTCAGATTCCAAAAGTTCACCCAACTTTGGGACTTAAGGCCAGAAGACCGAAAATAAGCTTTTTCAACTTTTGGGAGTTTCAAAAAAATCCCAAAAAACCCGAAACAAGGGGAAACTTGTGAAAATCGATTTTCGTTGGATCACAAAACCACATTGCGGGCGACGGGAAGATAAACCAATGGCACCATTTTAACGGGAACGCTCTGAATTCTATGGTGGTACTGTTAATATTGCCCTAGAACCGGTATTTTCAAAAATTCTGCTTAGTCAGTAGGTTTCAAAACGTCAAATTTGGAACAAAATACGGTGTAATGGTCAGGCGGATTTCTAGATTTTGAACTTTTCGTAAATTGACAACTGATGGACTTGAGGAGTATTCTAGGCGATAGCCTCTGTCCCGAACAGCTTAATGGCGTATTTCTCGTGTCTCAGCAATGCTCCAAACACGTCCCATCCAGTATTTAGCATTTTCTGCTTAATAAGCACAAGAAGAATATCATTCTAAGGACCACGCAACACCACCTAGAAGCGTAATGAAGAGTGAATGAGCTATCTATTGTGAGGTTTACGTCAATGTAATCTCATACAAACTTCATGCCGTAGATTTCCATTCATATATCTGTCGTAAGTGCTAATAAGTTTGTCTGGCTGTTCCTTAACAACAGGGCCAAGTAGCTCTCAACTAAAAATAAACGTAGAATGTAAGTGGTGAGTGTAGTTTTGTAGTCTTTCCAACATTATAATTTAACCCTGACTAACCCCCTCACAACCCCGACTAACCCTCAAATTAAACTATACGTTACTTACACAATCACAACTGTGCATAAAAGGGGACTCTTGGGTGCATGAAACCATCATAACTACTTGAATAATTGGTCAATCTGAACGAAAGTTTGACTAAAATGGACGGGCAATTCTCGAAAGTGTCATGAAATTTCTACTTGCAGAACTACGCGCGATTTGAGCCTACCGGGCTAAAGTCTCAACACCCCCAACAAATAACTGCAGAATAGCTTATTTTACCATCACGTGTGGCTTACGTAAGCTATTTGTTCGGGTTTATGGAGGGTGATTTAAGGTTACTCAACAAACACAAACACATATGGAGGGTTGGTAACCATTTTGTGCATGAAAGAGACAGAACTACTTGACTAAAGGACCGAATTCAATGAAGGTTAAACTAAAATGAACCTGCGACTTTGAATTATTCATTTGAACGTTTACTTCGAGAAATAGTTGACATCTCAGCGTGTTATCCTAAATGCCTCAGATTCCTGAACAAAATAATGATTAATAGCTTATTTTATCGTCACGTGAATCTGACTAACCCGTGGGACTTCATGGGAACATAATTAAGGTTACTCGACTAACACAAAAAGAGAACAACAAAAAGTGGGCATTTCAGTGCATAAAAGTAAGAGAAGTATGAAAATATTTGGTCAAACTCACCGAGAGTTTAACTAAAATGAACAGCCGACTCCGAAGGACATATTCAGACCTCCATCTCAAGAAATCCAGCAAATCTGAGCTAGTTATTCTAAATGCCTCAACTATTTCAACAAAATGCCTCAACTATTTCAACAAAATGTGCAATATAGCTTATTTGACTGTCACGTGTCACCCATGTTTGCTTAGTAATACGCTATATCGGAATACGAGAAATGGACCAAAGTGACTCAATAAAATCACAACTGGGAAATTAAGAATATGCGAGTGTATACAAATGTCTGAAGTTTCTAATGCATATATTCTCACTTGAGTGGCTATTTTATTTGACGAGTGATCCTTGTTTTTAGGATGTTTAAGCAAGTGATCAACTCAATAAAGACAAGAAATTTGAATATGAGAAAGCAGAATTTTGTAGACTAGTACCACGTGATTCTTGCTATATTATATATACTGTCAGAGTACATTTTGTTCCGTTTACAGGTCTTGATGAGCAGTGTTGTGCGTATCAAATTTTGTTGACTGCCTTTAGGGAACACTCAAATACCCAGAACATAGTGAATAAAATCCCACGTTGAGTTAGAAGTTGTTCAATCGCTTCAAGAGGAGATTTACCAACATAGCGAGCACACCATTTGAGTTTTCCATTACGACGTGGCTCTTTCGGCAGCATCTCTTCGTGCGGGGCTATAGTTAGTCCATGGTAGAACGACATGGAACGTCTAGAATTACTGTTGACAGCTGAGTAAATCTGTAGACAGAGATAAAGGGACATTCCAATAACTAAACTGACTCATTTCCGACTGTTTGGATTTTATTACAGCTATGCTGCTTATACATATATATTAGTTACTGTACGCATACATCATTCAAAAGTTGTATCCGAGGGATATACTACAACAAAAACTCATATAGCATGACAGCAATATGATGCACGCTGTGGAGCATTCCATAATAGCATTCCCCGTTTATGTCTACAACTTTCAGCGTGTTTGGATTTGATACTGTTTCTTTGTCGGCATGGTTTCTGATGTCCACAGCCTGTGCTTAATGTAGACGTAATTTATAGGTGAAGGCCTGGGATGGATACAGCATCTCTGTGGCTATCTTTGCAGACTACTCAGGGGGGAACTGAGATTTTATTGGTCTTCTTCGCGAGACTTTAGATCTGAGTGCTATATCGTGTGCTTACAGAAGATGGAGCAGGTTATCCCACAGATTTATTGACAAGAGATTTCAAGCTAGATTAGTTCAGAAATATGGAGTATTAAGCAACCATTTCTTCTGTCATTTGGAAATCTTTTCGGTGATTTCTGCTCATTCCAAAAAGTTCAATGGTTTGGGATGAGAACTGTGGCGTCAGCTTAGTGAGAAAATGAGGATTAGAAATAAAAGTAGAAAGATACACAGGCTGAAGAATGGCTTCCTGATGTAAAATCCCAACACTTCACCGTTGATATTGAGAGGAATATTACTCTGTGAAAGTTTTAGTCTGCTGGGGAAAGTATCTTCAGAAATTCAGTTGGTTTTACACATTTTCAATGGAAAAAGCTCAGAGACCCGTTAAACACGCGCGAAATACACTCTGAAGTACCCTCAGAGACCTTTTGGATTTTATTCGGCTTGTTTGCAGACTTCTAGAGGTAATACCTTTGAATTATAACTGCGCTGAGAATGCTAACAGTATAATTTGATGTGTCTAGAGGAGTAACCAGGAGTGAATTAAGGTACCAAAATGTCTACCAAGTTGATAGTTACTTGTTCTTCTCTTTCAACGAGTCATTACATCTAGCCTTAACCAACTCATGACACTCCGTGGGAAAAACTGTTGTAGTTTCTATACATTAGCACAGACTTTGACAAGATGTTTAAATAGACCAGTAATAGGACTTTTGTCGTAACTCAATTTCTACCAATAGATGTTTTGGATTTTTTTCTGGGCTTTACTCCACAATTTAGTCTGCCACTCTTTT
The DNA here is from genome assembly GCA_001600535.1 of Yarrowia sp. JCM 30696. Classification (NCBI taxonomy): domain Eukaryota; kingdom Fungi; phylum Ascomycota; class Dipodascomycetes; order Dipodascales; genus Yarrowia; species Yarrowia sp. JCM 30696. Next base: position 1,230,980 of record BCKG01000006.1, read on the forward strand.
CGAGAGCGTATGATATATCGGAATTTTTGACTGTTTAACAAAGTAAATAGATGAGTGGTCAAAGATGTTAAATCACTAATACTAGAAGCATCGCTTCTCTAATGTCGCTTGTTTATATCTTGAATATTGGCTCGGATGTGACATGTTTACTTCTGTATTGCTTTGTCAGCTTAATGCTATAGCTCTCGCAATTCTTGAGATAATAGGAGGTGAACATTCTAAATATTGCAAGATAGCTTGTTGTCATTGACATAATAGTATTTCGTTGTCATTTGGATTTTTTTTCATCTTGTATTTTCGTTTTTGATGAGAGATTCAAAGTGGAGCGTTTGGTAAACGACTCGCCCAGGGCGTAATACAACATCTGAATTTTCAAGCAGTGTTCGATCAAGTGAAACACGGCTACTAATACGTCACCTAAAAGCACTTTAGTGAATTGCAATTTTATTGAGCGAGTAATAACTAATGTTCTGCACCCAATCAAAACACGGGGAAAATTGCTAGTGCCACAGAATGAACAGAAAAAGACACAAACATTCAAAAGTTGCTCTACCAGGTAGGATATTTGCTAACAATCAGTTCTATGGAGTCATTGAAGCATCAAACCTTCCATTTGCTCTGATGCTCATTCTTGCAGATTTTTTGTGTCTGCAAATTGGCCTATATTGATCAGCAACAGCGAAATAAAATAGATTATAATTCAAAAGCAAGTCAGGAGGCTTACGAACAACTTTACCGGCTAGTAAATACGTTTTAAGAAGTGTTTATGGCAAAAATCCGACCTTTTGAGCTCTTCTAAGTTGCTTACTAAGCATATACTTTATGACGTAATCAGGTGATGTTTTAAGCTATAGGCAGATATCTGCTGAGAAATCTGTTGAGTAAGTCAGGGATTTAGGATACCTCACTGATTGTTCATCTGAACATGAATAAAAGATTCTACTATTATACTTTGTTGAACAGTGCAGCTTTGGGCACCATTTCCTAAGTAATCAGTTGAAAGGTTGTCTTGATGCACCAATTTCCGTTTATTCTCAGAAAATTGTTGAGTAAAATAAGCTATAGGGCTAAATCTGTTGGGTAAATGAGGCATTTAACGTAGCACATGGGGTCTTGCTTATATCCCTTGAGTAACGGCTCCATCATCAACGACACATCTTTCTGTTTACAATGGTACAGATTTCATTAGCATTACTTTAACATTAATAGTTCTACAACAATTTATGCACAGATACCAAGACAATTAGTTGTGCTATATTTAGAACTAACTACTTGTTGAGTAACCTTAATATCAAAGTAGGGTAAAAAGGGCCCACTTACTCGTGTCAGGGTTAGTCAGGGTTATGCTACAGCAAACAAATATCAGGCACTTTTCCGTATAGCTGACTCCCTTGTCTGTTTCTTTGGGGGCATCTCTGACTTGGCATTGATTATGCAGATACGATGAGATAAGAACCTTCGTGTGAACTAATGGAAGTATAGATCACGACACAGTAAGACTGCGGTTCGATTACTGCTTGTGTATGGTATTTCAACGACATAGATGCCACGATTGATGCGCTTATAGCTGAAATCAGTGTATCACACATTTCTGGTATAACACATTTCTGACTTCTCCAAAACACTCCTTTCATCAACTACAGTATATGTAGACCCTAAGAACTCGCCTGCTATGAAAGTGGTCTCCTAAGTGACTACTTCGGCTATTAAAATAGTGATTAGATGATGAATGCCTTGGGTCGAGCACCAAACGAAACAAACAGCAATAAAATTATTGGAAATGCAACAATGAAGAGAGGTCTATTTCACGTTCAACTTGCACTGATGATGAAGTACATTGGAACTGTTTCGATCATCACGAGAACTAAAGTGTAAGCTGATGTTGTATCAAGTCACCTCCTCCTTTAATCTCAGGATCACACATCTTTTCATTAACGACATATTATGTAAACACCCCACAGAACTTCATATCAACGAAATCAGGACGTTATTGGTATCAAAGTGATCAGAATGACCAGAACAATACTCATGCACCCTTTGTGCAGCTCGACTGTTATCACGTCTCGCGAGAAACACATTTCCCTTCTTCATCCTTTTTAAGCTATAGGCAAAATTGGGATCAATTTAAGGTTACTAAACAAACACAAACACAAACATGAGTATTTGATGCGTAAATGAGACGAAGCTACTTGTGAAATTTGTCGAAGTCAACGAAAGTTGCATTAAAACGAACAGATAACTCTGGGCATCACACACAGACCTGTATCTCATTTAATAGCCCAGATCTGACCTTGCTAGGCTAAATGCCTCAGCTACCCCAACAAATCACTGCACTCTAGCTTATTTAACAATCACGTGTGGCTTATATAAGCTATTTGGGCAAGTTTATGGGGGCTCAGTTTAAGGTTACTCAACAAACACAAACACAAAAGGGTGGAGGCTAACCATTGTGTGCATAAAAGAGACAGAACTACTTGACCAATGGACCAAACTCAGTGAAGGTTTAACTAAAATGTACCCACAACTTTGAATAATTCAGTTGAAGTTCAACCTCGAGAAATACTTCACATCTCAGCAAGTTATCCTAAATGCCTCAAATCCCTCAACAAAATAACGATTTATAGCTTATTTTATCGTCACGTGTAGCTGACTAACACGTGGGACTTCATGGGAACATAATTAAGGTTACTCGACTAACACAAAAAGGGAACAACAAAAAGTGGGCATTTCAGTGCATAAAAGTAAGAGAACTACTTGACTATTTGGTTGAATCTACCAAGACTTGAACTAAAATGAAGCATCAACTCTGAATAATTCAGTCGAACTTCTACTTCGAGAAATCCATCAGATCTGAGCGAGCTATTCTAAATGCCTCAACTGTTCCAACAAAAAGTGCAATATAGCTTATTTTTTGAATGTCACGTGTTATCACATCATCACAGCTGACTGACCAATAAATTAAGCTATTTGTATTGAACATATTTAAGGTTACTCAACAAACACAAACACAAGTCATCATTTTCTGACTAGTCAGTGCATAAAAGTGACAAAACTACTGCAGTAATTAGTGAAACTCAATAAAATTTGGACCATATGGAACCCACGACTCTGAACACCACATTCGATCATCAACTTCGAGAAATACGTCAGTTATGACAGTGCTATGCTAAATGCCTCAACTTCCTCAACAAATAGGTCAAAATAGGTTAATTTACCGTCACGTGTAACTGATGATCTGCTTAGTCATCCAAGTATTGGAATACAAGAAATGGACCAAACTGACTCAATAAAATCGTAATCGGAAAAACGAGCATATAGGAATGTATAATAAAGTCTGAAGTTTCAGATGAATATATTCTCATTTGAGTGGCTATTTTATTTGAAGAGTAATCCTGGTTTTTAGGGGGTGTAAGCAAGCGATCAAGTCAATAAAAACAATAATTTTGAATATGAGACAGCAGAATTTTGTATAGTAGGACCACGTGATACTTACTGTTAGTTTTATACGTTTAGAATGCTGGTTGTTCCCTTTTAGTGGCTTTATGAACAGTGTTGTGCGTTTCTACTTTTGTTGACAGACGTTTAGGAAACACCAAAATACTCGGAACATTGCGAATAAAATTCCAAGTTAAGTTAGAAGTTGTTCGATCGCATCTAGAGGCATTGTACAAAGTACCGACAACTCATGTGTAATTTTCAGTTGCGCCATGGCTTTTCAGGAGTATCAGTTCGTGTAGGACTATAGGTGACTAAGGTAGAACGACATGGAACGACTACAAGTACTGATGAAAGCTGGAGAAGTTTGTATACAGATATATTGGGACCTCAGAAAATCGGCACTCACTCATTTTCGATAGTTTGGATTTTATTCCAGCTATGCTGCTCATACATATATATTGCAATTATGACTGATGTTCACAGTCTTTAGTGAACGTAGTACGGACCTACTTGTCGGTAATGAGTTGGAACGGATAATGCCTCTCTGTGATCAGCTTTGAAAACTACTATGGATGCAGTTGAGATTTTATTGGTCTTTCGACAAGACTTTGGTTTAAAATGTTATGTCGAGTGTTGGCAGAAGATAGAGGGAGTAATCAACTATATTTGTTGATGAGAGCTACATAGGTAGATTGAGACAGACTGTAAGAGTGTTAGTTTACCACTATTCATGTCATTTGGATTTTTTTCGGTCATTGCTAGTCATTGATAAAAAAGCTTGTCTTGGTTGGAATGACAACTGTGGTATGTTCATAATGAGCCGGCGAATACTAGAAGCAAATAGAATAAGATGTACAGCCCTCAACAGCGTCCTAATATTTTAATATACCAACACTTGACCATTGATATTGAGCAAAATATTACCCTTTGAAGTTCGTCGTCAACTAAGAGAAGTCACCCCAGGAATATGGTCTGTGTAAGTGCTAGACGACGGTATCAGCTATGAGCCTCCTTGGATACACGCTAAGTAGACTCTGGAATACTCTCACAGATCTTTTAGATTTTATTCAGCTTGATTGTAGACTTCTACATACAGTACTATCAGATAATGAGAAGCGGTTGGAATTGCTAATATTACACTCCAAGAGTTAAGAAGAGTGATTCAGGACAAACTACAGCGTCACAAAATGTGCTTAATCAATTGCTACTCATTACTCTCTATTAGCGAACTGTTTCTGCTTACCAAACTATTTTCATGGTAACTTCTTAGAAGAGCTGCTGCAATTATTGCAAAGCTGCAGATAAAATGTCGAGGTGTTCAATTTCATATACAAAAGCATGGTTGTAGTGATTTAGGACCACTGAATATGTGTTTTAGATTATTTTTTTCCTGTCTTTTCCACACTTTTAGACGGTGATACTTTCTGCGAGCGTGCGATGTAGTGGAAATTCTGCCTGTTGAAGAAATAAAGAAAACCAATAGTCAACTATTCTAAAACATTAACCCCAAAAACACTGGCATCAGCTGTTCTTAGTTTTGTCATCCATTCATTCCATTGTTAGAATTTCTGTCGTACACCGAAATGATAGATAAGCTGAAAAGTTCGAATAAAATCAAAACAAGCAGAAATGTGGCAGTAGGGCTTTCATTGTGTGCCCAAAAAACAGTTTATGGACATCTCCAGTTTTTGTCTCTTATTGTAGTGGCGCCATGTCATTCTACATTAGACGAGCTAGTTAAGCACGAACAGATGCTTCCAAAAGTGCCAAGTTGCAAAGGAAAACTCAAGTGGTGTATTTCATGCTTTCAAGAAACCCTTTCTTATGCTATTGAAAAGCTTATAACTCGAATTGCGATTTTATTCGTCACTTAGCAGATATTTTAGTGTTGCCTGAGGGTATTAGATAAGCACATCACTGCTTAATTAGACCTCAAAAAGGAACACCAATTGCTCTGGAACTACAGGTGCAACAGTAGGTATCTTCTGGTAATGGTCTACAATATTCCTCCATCTCATATTTGTAGTTTTCCCAAGTTGATCACTTCTCCACATCCTAAAACCCGGAGTATTTTTCATGTAAAGTAGCCAAATTTTTGAAATTGTATTCATTAGAACTGTCAGGCATGGTAGTATGCTCTCATGATCTTCTTTTCCTGATTGTGATTTTTTGAGTCACTTTGGGCCATTTCTCGTACTTCTGTACAGTGTGATGCGTTTACATATGAACTGTAAAAGACAAATGACACGACCTTGAGCGCTAATATATTTAGATACTAGCTAAGAAAACTCGACTCTGTGTTACGGAGACTTTTACGCACTCTTCTGACTCATATTCTAACTAGTTGGCCATATTGTTGGCTTTATCTCACTTACATGCCTTTCAACAAACTTCTTCTATTCAACCTAGCACCCAGAAAAAAACACGGAAAAGGCAGGCCAGTTGTTCCTCTTGCTTCCTTCATTCACCTAAGAGTAGTGGCATCGTTATATGCTCCATCCTCTAAATCTGAGGCCATTCTTTTATCATATTGAGACAAGCATCTAGGAACATTCTGTATTATATAGATACCATCAAGTCAGTGTGAAGTAGTTTCAGCTCTGTAGAACTTCACCAACCTACCACGTGCCTCCTTCAATCTCTACCAATACTTGTGACAGTACTTTTACATTTAACTCGCTCATCACCTGTGTGCTTAGTCATCGCTTAGTCATCATCCAAATTAAGCTTTTTGTTGTGTTATTTGATTAGTAATCCTGCTTAGTCATCTGCTTAGTAAGCTTGTGTTGACATAAATATGCTTAGTAAGCGCATCACAACAAGTAGAGATATCGATGATATCACACTCCCAGCAACATAACAGCATCTTCCTATCGTCCGTGGACCATCTGAAAACTCACTAGACACCGATGCCATCAATTGCCACCACTTAGAAAGTGGCAAGTCCAGTGTGTCTTAAGACCAACAGCACTGTCCCTTCCGAGCCATCAGGTGACTTTGCGTTGCTCAATCGGTTCACCTAGTGTCCTCGGCAGTTGTTCTCCAGCTCTCTCATCCCCTTCTCTCGTCAATATCATACACCCACACATCGTCGATCTCACCACTTATCAGATGTCCATTCAGAGGGTCAATCAAACGTCCTCCTGTTGAGCAGATAGACACATGTTCAACAGCTCGTTCAACTCACCAAACGACGACCGTTTACCACCCTCCATCGTCTTCAACACTGCTTCTTGTTGCTGTCGCCACTGTGTATTTCTCATACTACTGATGGTACACTGCGAGATGGTGGTCGTACCAGTCCCAACATGATCTAGAGGCTACACGTGACTCCGGCGGTCAATGCAAACGTGGCAGACGGAAACCCGGTCGTCGGAGCCGTCGACACTGCTGCTCTATTTTTTTTTCTCCTCCGCCGCCCACAAAGTCCATGTCACCGTCGTCGTGGTCTTTTCCCAATTAGGCAAGACGCTGCAACCCTAGCCGCGAAGGCAGAATTGGCCAGCTCGCGCCACAGAGGTGCCACAGACACGGGGAGAGCTTAGTTCGGCTCCGTTTCGCTCAATTATGCCACATCTCGAAGCGCTAATCCATTGGGCCACTCCAACCGCTTCTTCTGAGTCCCCTCCGCCCCTCTCTGGAAACTCATAGAAGAACAAAACCTTAAATCCGATGAGCGCAAACTTTAGGCTATACAGCTTTGATTCTGTGTCCACCGGTTTCTTCTTCTTCTTCATCACCCCCCAAACACCACAAAGTACAATGTCCAACCAGGTTTTCTTCGACGTCTCCGCTGACGGCCAGCCCCTCGGCCGAATCGAGTTCAAGCTCTACAACGACATTGTCCCCAAGACCGCCGAGAACTTCCGAGCTCTCTGTACCGGTGAGCAGGGCTTTGGCTACGCCAACTCCATCTTCCACCGAGTCATCCCCCAGTTCATGCTGCAGGGCGGTGACTTCACCCGACACAACGGTACCGGCGGTAAGTCCATCTACGGCGACAAGTTCCCCGATGAGAACTTCTCTGCCAAGCACGACCGACCCGGCCTTCTGTCCATGGCCAACTCCGGCCCCAACACCAACGGCTCCCAGTTCTTCGTGACCACCGTCCCCTGCCCCTGGCTCGACGGCAAGCACGTCGTCTTCGGTGAGGTCACCAACGGCATGGACGTTGTCAAGAAGATTGAGTCTTTCGGCTCTTCTTCCGGCGCCACCCGAGCCAAGATCTCCATCGACAAGTCCGGTGAGCTCTAAGCAACTCGACTCTGTTAGTCTAGTATTATAAATATATCCCAATTGGTTGAAGAGACTGTAGAATTGCAACGCTAGACCCTGAGTAGAGCCGAATATAGACGGCTATCCCTTCCATGACATGTTACAAGTTGGGGTACCAGATTAAAGTTCCATGTAGTCTAATTTGGTGCGTCACTTTAGAGTCCACACATAGCAATGTCATTGAGGAATAAGGAGCGAGTGACCTGCTCTGGAAGTTGCAGCAATCGCTTCCCCGTAGCTGATTACATAATAATCCGTCTTTTTCTCGTCTCCATCGTCCCTATATTTCCCATTTCAAGACTCCCACCTCTCGATCCACTCATGCGCTTGAGACAGGTAGAGCTAAAATTAGTGGCTAGGGACTTTGAAGGGTCGCAGAACGTGCTACAGAGGAGCTACCGAGAAACAGACTTCAGAGACAGACTCAGCTGACGCAGACGAACGCCGTGGATATTCTAGATCGCTAATTGGCGCATTTTCACCGACTCTGGAAGCCACGTGCTGCATATGCAGCCTTGGGTCGATCGACTTCTCGAACATGGCTGCACGTTTTGTGTAAGGACGCAGTTTTTCCATACGCCTCAGAGGATCGGGCCGAAGGTGCTTACTAAGCGGTTGTGGAACTTGCTTATGTAATCACGGCACTATATACAGCATACAGCGACAATTCTCTCGTGGTTCAATTGCTCATAGGGCTCATAAGGTTATGAGGCGTGGCGAGTGGCACCATTGTTGATTTAAATCTTGCTGGAGGGTTGTAGTGTTTTCGAGATGAAAAAAAAGGTCAGGCGTCGAACTGTGTATTGAGTAGCTAAAAGGTAACAAAATTAAAGTTAGTCTCAAGTAAATAGTCGAGGAATAAGCTCTACACTTGAACTCTTAGTTGTCTGCAAGTACGGTTAGTCAGGGTTAGTCAGGGTACATACAGGACTGTAAATGGCTAATATGATGAATCATCCATACTGTGCTGTCTCCAAACTACGAAGTAAACAAATGAAGTTGTTATCGGCTACAAGTACTTCGTACTTGTACTGTACTTGTACTTCTGTTTACAATCACATATTATTAACTATTAAGATACATCGTCATACTATACTGTCTCGACTCCTTACTCCTAGTTCCACAGAGGAACGGGCTCTCCAACGGCCTTGTAGGTGGCCACAAAGTTGACAATGAGAATCAACAGCAGAGCCACGGCGATGATCAGGGGCCCGATGGGGTTGTCCAGATGCTTCTCGCTTCGCTGCTTGATGTAGTGCAGTCGGCTCATGTATGTGGACCAGCCCCAGATTCCGGAAAACAGAGTCAGGGCAAACAGCGTGTACGCCACGTAGGTGGCCACCCGCTTGTCCACGGCAGCCTGCACCGACGAGTAGAGCGTGAACGTCAGGGCAGACAGCAGCGTGGTGATGTGCAGCCACTTGTTGAACGTTCGCTCGTTGGCCAGCCACACCTTGGTCTCGACCTTGACGGGGCCGGTGTTTCGGATCAGCACGTCGGGCTTGACCACGCCGGGGGGAAGCACCACCTCCTCGTCCTCGGACAGCGCGTCGTCCAGCTTGGGGCCAAACGTGCCCAGGAAGGGGATCGAGTACTTGTGCTTGAGCGACTTGCGGTTCTTGGGGCGTCCCTCGTCGTCGTCGGAGTCAGAATCGTCCTCCAGGATGGTCACCTTCTTGGTGGAAGGAGCTCCGGGGGTGGTGGCTCCCTTTCGGGGAGAAGACACGGAGGCGGTTCGGGCTCGAACAGCAGCGGTCTTGGCCCGCTCCTTGAGCTTCTTGGTCTCCTGCTCAAACGCCTGCTTGGGGTCGATTCGGATATCGTCCTCCTCGAGCACAGACAGCCACAGAGGCAGGAAGTTGAGCTTGTCGTCCTCGCCGTACAGCGAGGCAATACCCTGGATGAACTTGGAGAACTTGGGCACCTCCTTGACCAGATGCGACGACGTCAGCTCGTCGATCCACTTGCCGTGCTTTCGGTACACGGACGACGACGTGATGATCGAGTTGCCGGTGTCGGCGGTGTCGACGCCAGGTCGGTTCTGGACTCGGAACTCCAGCACCGCGTAGGGGAACTTGGAGTACTCGCCCTTTCGCAGCACCTTCTTGGGGTCCGAAACGGCGTCAATGTCGGTTCGGTGCCAGTTGTTGGGGTCCCGGATGGGCCGGTCCTTGTCAAACGCGTCCTCCTTGATGAAGAGGATGTCATTGTCCATGATGACTCGAACTCGGTTGTCGCCGGGGATCTGGAAGGCAGTTCGGGTGTACTGCGCTCGGCACACGGGCTGCAGCGAGTTGTCCCGGATGAAGTCCTGGATGTTCTCCACGGACTTTTCGTAGCCCTCGACCTGGTACTCGGGCACGTGGCTGGACTTCATCTTCTGCACCGTCTTCTCCATGTGGTAGGTGCCGTTGATGAAGCCGGCAATGTACTTTTCCTTGATGGGGAGCCGCTCATCGCCGCCGGCAACCGAGTGGTCGACAGTTCGCTTCTCAATGTAGATCTGCGAGTCCTCGTCGGAGATCTTGCCGGCCCACTTGAGTCGCAGCGACGGGGAGGTCTCGTTCTTCTGCAGCTTGCCCTCGTAGAGCTCAAAGTCGGCGTTGTCAAAGTAGAGAGAGGTCAGGGTGGGGTCGACCGAGTCCTGGGAGTCGTTCTGGTTGTTGTAGACCAGAATGGGCAGATGTCGCAGGATCCGCGTCTTGACCTCCATCAGGTTGTCCGAGTGCACCCAGAACTTGTACGACGTGTAGTTGAGGTCCGAGTCGTTGGTGTACGACGACAGCTTGGCGTTGATGGAGGCCGACTGGCTCTGGGGCGCCTGTTCTCGCAGGAACGAGTAGACGGCAGACAGCCGGTTGATCAGAGGCGAGTAGTCCTCGCTGTGGAACGGCAGCGCCTTGAGCCGCACCTGCAGCAGGGGCTTGACCGAGTACTTGGAGTGCAGCCGGTCGTGCTTCTTGACAATCTTGGTGAAGCCGGTGAAGTTGATTCGCGAAAAGTGCTCGAGCTGCTGGGCGGACTCGAGAATGTCCTCGATCGTGTGCTCGAGGTTCACGAGGTCAATCTCCTTGACCTCGACAATCTGCTTCTCAATCTCGGCAATGGCGTCCGACAGCTTGTTGTACATGTTGGTCTGGAACGAGTACACCTTTTCGAGGTCCGAGTCGAGGGCCTGGACGAAGCGGGTTTCGTCGGACTCGGACCACTCCTCGTTCTCGTTGGGCACCACGTTTTCCCGCAGCAGCCGCTTGAGCGCATCGTAGTTGATGTAGTGGTCCTTCCACGGCTCGTAGATTTCGTTCTGGAGACGCACGCCGAAGAGCATCTGGGTTAGTAACAGAAGAATATGTTGTCATTGGCAACAAACAAGTAGCCTTGTAGTGAATAAAGAAGAACATGTCATTGGCAACTAAACAAGTAGCTTGTAGTGAATTAACAGAATAACATGATCATTCAAACAAAGCATCAAGCTGTGTTGTGAATGAACCAAAAAGATAGCTCAGTGGTCACTGGCAACTAGCAACAAGAAGCGATGTAGTAAATGAACAACATGAATACGTGGTCATTATCATCAAGCAACAAGTAGCGTCTTCAAAGAATGAACACAAACATGTCGTGGCAAAAAAGAACAAGCAAGAGGTTAAGTCTTATAGCGAATGAACTGAGCACATGTGGGTCTTTGACACATTAAGGTGAACTGACAGTTATAGAACTGGCAATAAGGCGAACATTGAAAGGTGAAACATTCAACAGTCGAAAGATAGCAAGTTCAACGGCAAACAAGTTATTCAAAGAAGATGAGTCCCAAAGTCACAGTGTTTGTGTCACAGTACTTAGTTCCATGACCAACGACAATGGTGGTAGTCTCATGGTAGACTGTGTCTCAGTACTTCAAGATGTTGAAGAACACAGGATAATGCTGCCTGTTTGGGCTGCGTCTGAATTACCCCGTTTGTGTGACTCCTACTTGTCTGTCATCCTCTTCTGTAACTTCTCCATAACCCCATGTTCGACAACACTGTACTGCAAGGAACAGTACAGTGTACAAGAAGTGAGTATAGACAAATCACCACCACCGGTAGTACAGTCTCCACTACCAGTAGTCATTCACCCTCTCCGTTGCCTCTTTCACCACCTCCTTCACCACTTTTGTTCACCATTTCTGTTCACCATTTCTGTCACCCCAGTCACCTCTCTCTGTCACCACCTTCCCTCAGTCATGCCCCTTTCAGTTCCAGCATGACCACACCCCTTCTCTCGTGTCCTCTCCTGCTCTTCCATGTCCTTCCACGTCCTTCTCTCGTTCTCCCACACCCATTTCCCTCCTTCAACTCACATTGAATACTGATACGATACTGGTGGAGAGGAAGAATTGTCGTCGACAGTCCCCAAGTTTAGTGGTCGCTGTGCATAAAGTTTGATATTAGTGTCGACAAAAAGCCGATTTGGCACTAGCGGGAAAACGTCGACTTGGGGGCTAGGAGGACGCCGAGGGGTTCAAAATGACCGCCGTTGTGCGAGGAACGCGGTGGTGTGTTTCGATTTCCCGTGGGACCGCTCCATCAGCCCATAGACCGAATCCCATCTCATCCACTTTACAGTTTTCGTATCGAAATCTGCCGTCTATAAAAGTATCACGCTCGGAAATGGTAGAAATAATAACATTCTTATTATAGCCAAATAACAAGGCTGGACAAGTACGAGTAGCTGCCCCGGGGAACAAAAACGCCATTGTCAGGGGGGGAAATACGACGGACACCACGCTCATCACACCAAGAGGCTCGTTTTTTGCCCATTTTGGGACCTCCTCCAAAAAACACAAAAAGTCGTATCAACCGAAACTCTGTTCAACTCTAACGTAGTGGATATATCTGGGTAACATTGACCTATAGGGTCTGGAATGAGAGCCGACAGAATGGTCAATTAATGAACGGAAAATCGCCACATTTCGCCAGCACCTACTAGTGGTCTGGTCACGTGACCACACACATTCCCCCCTCGCCGTGCCCCCCAATCCTCCCGCACAATCGTACATGCCAAATGCATCCTCCCACCCACGTGTCGAGACACAACATACATGATTGGAGGGTGGAGGTTTGGGATGACTAGGTGGTGAGAAGTTGTGGAAGTGGACAAACGTAGTCGAGTCAGGTTATGAGCGACTTTACCGACTCTCTCATAATCTCTATTACCCCAATTTACCCCAGATTACATCCCCTTTGTCTCCCCTCACCAACAACCATCTTCGACATTAGTTGACGTTAGTTGACCGTTAGTTAGGAACTAGACGTATGATCTGCACCGGCTAGAACCGAATTTGCTTTAGGTTGGAAAAGAAATTTGCACGCACGTGCGATCCGAGTAAGCCCATTGGGCGAGACGGGGGAAGCGGTGTTGAACGCATTCACGGCGTACGGCTGGTCATAGATGCTGATTGTGTGGCTCCGAAAGGTAACTGCAAGTTTATGCCAAAACCGTTGCTTAGTCAGCTTCGTGGGTGCTTAGTCAGCTTGATTAGTCATCATATGGGTGGCCACTTTAGCTGAATGATCCTGGTGATACTGAATGTTTCTAGGTGGTCATTATCGTTGTTTGTGCTGTCTACACTGACTGCAAATTTATGGCAATTTTTGCTTAGTGGTGTGTTGCTTAGTCATCGCTTAGTCATCATGCTTGGTCAGCTTTAACTAGTTCTCATTTCTGAATTTTGTATAGCTCAGTGACTTTGGTGCTATCAAGCTACTTGTAGATGTTCAAATTATTTTTGTTGTTGTTTACTGTCTTGTCAGCAATAGTAACTGCTTTTTTTATATATTATATATTTATTCTGTATTTTTTCACAAGTTCACAACAGAATCTGCTTAGTCATCATTGCTGAATCAACTGGCTTAGTCATCAAACTACTATCTTTATGCTTAGTCATCCGCTTAGTCATCCTCCAACCTTATTTGTGCAGTGCAGAAAACTTCACGTGACGCATATCGTCTCAGCAGCATCACACAACAATGGGAACCAGCGTTCCGGAGCTGAAAAACGTGAGTGTGGGAGTGTGAGGGAGGTCACGTGAGTCTCTGTGGTCACGTGACAGATCGCTAATTCCGCCTTTTGGCTATTTGACTAACCACAGTACATGGACAAGCGTCTGATTGTCCATCTCAACGGCGAACGTAAGATCATTGGAGTTTTGCGAGGTTACGATGTGAGTATGAGAGGGGAGGGACGGGGGGTGTTTTTTGAGTGACTGTTGAGTCTCTGGAGGTGCCAGATACTGTGGATGTGGTGTTTTGTGACTTGTGGATTAAGTGACACAGAAAGGAGATGTGGGTTGAAGAGGGAGTTATGGCTTGAAGACGGTGTTCAGAGGTTGTTGTGGTACATAGAGAGATGTGGAAACATGTCTACGTGTACCTCTTCACTTGAAATATCATGATTTGAGTCCTGTGGAATGATCTGTGGTTTTTCAGAAAGAGGCTATCTTCAGGACTTTCACCATGATGCAGTTCTGTCTTGTTTTGACTATGACATGGTTTTTCATCTTCTGAAAGGCTTTTCATCTTCTGAAAGACTGTGATCCAGTTCTAAATGATGACAGTCTTGTTTAAGGATTATTGATACCATTTTCTGCATAAAAGCAATGGGTAGACAATGAGATCTTCTCTGAGTGTTGCTGACCCATTATTGGGATATATGATGTCCTGTGTCTCTGATCAAGTCAAGGGGAATACATCGACATAGTCTGAGTGTTTGACTTGAGACTGCATCTCTGTGCTTCCGATCAAGACTCAGTCTCAATCTCAGAAACAAACTGGAATCACGAACGAAATGATTTTGTTTGTTTAGTCAACTGGAATCCCAAACGATGTTCTCTGAGAATCATCATATGGATTCTTACACTTGGCTGACTAATCTCTTTCATCTCATGATGAGTATATATACCTCACTCAGAATGAGTATATATACCTCACTCAGAATGAGTATATACATCTCACTCATAATCAGTGTTCACATGTCACTCATAATCAGTGTTCACATGTCACAAGTCTACCACACCACCACCTATAATTTTCATACTAACTCAGGCCTTTCTGAACATTGTTCTGGAGGAGTCGGTGGAGGAAAAGGCCAACGGCGACAAGGTGCAGGCCGGCATGTCTGTCATCCGAGGCAACTCCGTCGTCATGCTGGAGGCTCTCGAGCGAATTCAGTGATTACAAAATGCTCACTTGTATTAATAAATTATTGTGTATAATAATTGCTGTATCTTCTTGCTTCAAGTCAGAAGTAGGGTGAAGAAATGAATGTTCGAATACGTTTATTTCTTATCTTATTTGGCTTCTTTAACTGTTTCATAGAATCAATCCAAGTTGATGTTTCAAAGTCCACAGTAGCTTGGTATTCATTCTATAACTTCAGGTATGTCTTGTATGTAAAGTGTCTTGTATGTAAAGTGTCTTGTGCACTTCTTGATCATATACATGGACTTGACTAATTACATCGAGACTCTTTCAATGTGAATAAAATATATATAAACACAAGAGCCATTGTTCTTCTTGGCCCTCAGGGTTAGTCAGGGCTAGTCAGGGTCAACTCCCTTTGTTGATTGGTCTTTTATTTGCTTCCAAATGAGCACCAATTGGTAAATAATCACAATGGAAACTGGTTAAATTAGTTCTTGTAAAGCTCTCTGATGAGCTGCTTCTCTACTAAAGATCTTTGATAAGTATTCTCACTATTTTAGAACTATTTTTTGAGAAGTGGACTTTGTTAAACAAAGGCTCTGAACAGAGCATATAAAACGTATCAACAACAAATGGAGTCTTCTCTGGTTTTCAAAATCTGCTTACTTTGCAATTCTGGCTATTCCTAATGAAGCAACTAGATTCTAGCTTGTATTAGCCGTTCGCAATCTTAGTCAGCAAGCAGAGATATTTCTTAAGAAGAAATAACAGATTTTGCCTGGTAAGACAATGATAGATTTTGAAAGAGAACCGCTAGACTGGTTTCTTTGAAATTGTTATCTTGAGGGTCTTTGACAATCACTTCTTGGAGAGTAAAGAGCCTGTCGCAAATGTGTTAAAAGCTGTTTAATAAAAACAACTAAGATATGACAATACAGACATATTCAAGAACAAGTAGCTACTTCAACACAATTGCAGCTACTTGTACGAGTCTCATGACTTTTCTAGTCATATTTGCGATTCTGTCTTCACTTCTTTGGTATACCTTCTAGTTTGAGCCAAAACTAGGTAAATAGTCAGCACAAGTCGAAAAACTACACCAATCAGCTCTATATCGTCTGCTGAACACCGCAAGTACGTCTCGTAGTTTTTTAACCACCTCTTGACGAGCTACATGCCACTTGATGCTTTCCAGTGACTAACAGAGAAAAAGTCTCAAATTGAGTCATTTCTGACTTTGAAAAAGCAGCCACGTGATCTACTGAGCACGTGATAACCGATCATCTAGCTTGAATTTTTATTCCTCACATACTCGAGGAGCATTTTCATTTCTTGTGCTTAGTCAGCATGGTATTGAAAGACGAAGCAATGCAACTACAACGACAGAGTGAGATTAGTAACTCAATAGAGAGCTTACTCCAGCCTTTTCAGACCACCTGATCTACTTCAATTGGTATTTGAAATGTTTTAAGGCATACAAATTCTCTTCTGACATCACCTCACACTGTCTGCTCAAAGTGATATCACGTGTTGCGTTATATAAACCGTTTGATTACTCATTCATGATCTATTAAATATCTATGTATAACTGTATAACTTTTTCCTCCTCTATCTAGCTAGCCGGTAGCTGTCCCTTCTAAATATAAGCCGCGGTGGTGACACTGATGGGTGTACTTGACGGATCGGTGACCAAAATCTTCACCAACTTGTCTGACGCATTAAAAAAGTACTCGAACGGGCCGTAGATCCAGTCGATGAGCTGTTTTCGGCACCAGATGGTGCAGAAGATGAAGAATCGGCTGAACTTGTTGGTGTGCATGTAGTTGTCCTTGTCGTAGGCGTATCCGTAGCAGAACTGCTTGTTGAACACGTGCACCACCTTTCGAGGCGCCAGGTGGTCTTCTCCCGTGGGGGTGTTGTTGTTGGAGCTCTTGTAGCCCACCTTGAGCGCCACGTCGTCTTCCAGCTCCTGGGTCATTTTTGCGGACTCCATGAAGCCGAAGGTGACCACTGCTCTGAAGAGACCAGGCACTGAGGGCACAGGCACAATCGAGATTCGGTCTTCTCGAGGGACACGCGGAACAGTGGAGATGTTGACTGCCAGAAGGACCACGTGATCGGCCAGCGTGGGGAACGAGTCGATGAACGTCTTGAGCATGGCAGGCACCGTGTTGGGCGATCGCAGCGTGAACTTGAGGTTGGAGTAGAAGATGACGAGGCCGGGGTACCGTCTAGTGGACACAGAGCCGTTGACGTCAAGTAGAGGCGAGTGGGCCGAGTCGGAGTCCGAGGACACGTGGAAGTTGACTTTGTCGGCCGGGTAGTGGTTGACGGTGCCTCGGTACTTGAGGCCGTCGTTCTTCTCGTCGATGGGCTCAATGTCCATGGACTTGTCGCTGAGATCGTGCTCGACAATCTCGCTTTCGACATGCTGGCCCTCAAACACTCTTGGCTGGCCTGGGTGGGCCACAGAGAAGGTCTGGACGTTGGGGCAGGTGGGCGACGTGAACAGCTTCTTGATGTTGACCCGGTGGTTGAACTCGTACTGGATGCGCATCTGGTTGCCGTACTTCCACAGCAGCATGACCGACACAAAGACGGCGGACATCATGAGCGGGAACCACGCGCCGGAGGGCACCTTTTTGACCTCGGCAGCCACAAAACACATGTCCATGAGGCCGAACGAGGCGACCATGAACACGGACCAGAACCAGTGCAGGTGGTGGCAAAAGTACATGGAGAAGGCGATCATGACGGTGGTGATGAAGAAGTCCAGCGCCACACAGAGGCCGTAGGCTGAGGCCGTGTTGTTGGAGTTCTGGAAGCCGATGGCGCACAGAATGCACGCAATCATGAAAATGTAGTTGAGCATGGGGATGTAGACCTTACCCTCGATTTTCTCGCTCATGTGGCACACGGGGAACTGGGGGAAGCACTCGAGGGCCATGAGCTGCCTTGAGACCGAGAAGACTCCGAGAATGATCGCCTGAGAAGCGATGATGGTCGACAGGATCGCCAGCACGAACATGAACCAGTACAGACCGCCGCCAATGCCTCCGGGGATCGACAGGTAGAAGACGTTGGGCATGATGGAGGGCTCGACCAGCAGCGCGGCTCCCTGGCCAAAGTACGCCATGAACAGCGGAGGGTAGACGCAGGTGATGACGGCCAGTCGGATGGCGTTGGGGGAGAAGTGGCCGACGTCGGCAAACATGGCCTCGGCTCCCGTGAGCGCCAGAATCACGTTGCCCATGTTGTCGATACCGCCGCGAATGAGGTAGTCAAACGCGTACTTGGGGTTGGTGGCGGTCAGAATGTAGGGCTTCTTGGCGATGTTGATGATGCCGATGACAAAGAGCATGGCGAACCAGACGAAGACGATGGGCGAGAAGACCATGGCGAGCTTGGCACTGCCGACTCGCTGGCCCAGGAACAGGAACGCCAGAATGAAGCACGAAATCAGAACAACGTAGTGCTTCATGTAGGGCACGGGCTGCTCGAGACCCTCAATGGCTGAAAGGACGGACTGAACAGGGGTCAGCATTCCGTCGGACATGAGGAACGCCGAGCCGCACAGACACGAAATGATCGGCAGGTACTTGAACAGGTTCCAGGCGGTCTTCTTGAACCAGCCGTAGCCCTCGCGGGTGTGGCGGTTGTGCATCCACGACGCCTGGGTCTCGCTCTTGCTCAGCATGTCCAGCGAGTCCGCGTCAAAGTCGACGCCCACAGGCGCAATGTTGAGTTCTCGAGCGAGCTTGGCGTAAATAGCCACAATACCTCCCTCGCCTCCGTTGGGGCCAAAGATGAAGACAATGATACAGTACTTGATGAGCACGACGAGAGTCAGGCCCCAGAAAATGCACGAACACGCGCCCATGACGTCCTCCTCGGAGGGAGTGGTGGCAAACACAGAGTTGAGCGTGTACAGAGGAGAGGTGCCAATGTCGCCGTAAACAGCTCCCAGAGACTGGAAGGCCAGGAAAAGAGTCTCCCGCACGTTTTTGGGACCGTGGTGGTCGGCTACGGGGTACGTGGGCTCCGGAGCCTCTTCGTCGGAAAAGTAGGGAGCATTCTGAGAGTGCTCAGACGAGTTGTCTGACTGAGAGGACACTGTGTTAGCAGGTACGGTAGAGAGTGGCCGAAGGTCACGAACGGACCCATTTGATCAGTGAGAGGCCGTAGGTCTCGAACGGTCCACTGGACTATGGAATGTGCGCTCTGAGATGTGATAGATGGAGAATGGAACATGATTGGAGAATGAATGAGTGGTTTCAAGCGTGATTTGTAAAAAAAAAAAAAAAACACAACCGAGATTCGAACCCAACCGAGAATCGAACCCAACCGAGAATCGAATAGAGAATCGAAACAACCGAGACTCGAATAGAAAATCGAAACAAGTGAGAATCGAACGAGGAGGAGTGTAGATATTCTTCACTGTCAGGCAGAAAAAAAAATCACCGTCAGACAAGAATTTCTTCATTAGTGAATGGGTGACTCTTCTCGATGACTTCAGGGTCTTGAGCTTTTTCTTCAACTGCACTTTTTTTGACTGCCCTTTCCCTGGGACCAGCTCTGACCCTGACGTTGTGTAAATCACGCTTTCCCATCACACTTTGATCACGTGACCAATCACAATTTTATCACGTGACTCTCAGCAAACTCCTCATTCCCATTCCCATTCCATCCCATTTCGGCGTCCAAACAACCTCAAATAAGCTCTCGGTAGACGAGGGTGCCGCACCGGAGCCACTTCTTGGCGGTCTTGGCGGTCTTGGCAGGCTTGTAGGACGTGCCGAGACGTGGCATGAAAGCTAAATGGTACAAACAGGACTGGCGGATTGGTCAACAGTAGTGTGGTAGCAGTAGCTGTGGCAACAGTAGCAGTAGCGATAGTGTAGAAAGACTGTAGTTCTAGGAAGAGTTCTAGGAAGAGTTCTCATAATAACAGTGTATCTTAGATGTCTTCTTAGGTGTCTTTTTAGATGCCCGTTCAACCACCAAAACGCCAAGAATTGCTCTCATTCTGCTCATCTCTTCTCCTGCCCCTCTTGGGCTCATACTCACTGTATCTGTCGAAAGAATAAACTGCTGAACGTGTACTTGCACTGACTTGGACGAGATCGAATGTTGAGCAGCTCTGCAGGCTGGAGCACTCGCCCCTATATATCCTATCCCTACGCACAACCCTCCAGCCTCTGCCGCGGCCAGCAGGACCTCCAAAAACTTTCGCCTTTTCACTTTCACCCTTCACTTTGTGTTTCATCCATTTTTTCTGTCTCAGTCTCCACCGAGGCTATCGGACTTAGTGTTGAGTGATTTGCAGGACGAAATTGCAAAACCAAGAGAAAGTGTCAAGGAAATCTGTAATGCGACTGGAAACGACCTTTAAAACGTACATCTTGGTCCAGTTAAAAAGCCCACATTTTCCCCCTTTTTTTCCCGATTTTTTCCGATTTACCCCATCGCTTCCGCCGCTCGTGTTGTTTGGCTTTAATACCAAAAGTCCTGCAGGCTGTGTAGCATGGCTGGATTTTAAAAAAAAATTCGACTCAATTCAAAAATCTTCAATATCAATTATCTGGGCCCTGCTTGGCCGAAAAAATATTGGAAAATATCCGGGGCAAAGAGACCCGTGACCGCCACAGCCTCAGCAAAGTGTCACCCTGTTATCTCGGAAATTGGCGCTGATACAACCCGCCTGCTTTGGCCTCCCATTTGGGACATTTGTATTCAAATTAGTCTCTGTGGGTCCTGCAGAAGGGGCGCTTGAATTGGGTGTTGTAGTGAAGCTAGAGACTCGGGAACTGTACCAAAATGTTCCCCTCAGTCTCAGGAACCTTTCTATCTACTTTTCATCTCTTACTCACCTCTCAATCCCCCTCAAAAACGCTTCTCCTACCACCTCCCCTGATTCGTCCCAGATATTGCGCAAAGGCAAAATTAGTCTCCACCAATCTCCCAACAACAACCTTAACAGTAATCTTAACTACTCCGCGGCTTAGTAGTGAGCGTGGTCAAGTGGAACGCGGGAGAATTTTTCCACTGGCAAAATCAGGCGTTTTCTGCCGCCAGGAGGTCACGTGAGCGGATCCGTGAGTCACCCCAGCTTGTATGACCAAGTCCAGGCCGCATGACTAGCCCCCTTTGCTGAACTATACTGTCAAATGTACTTTTCTGTACCCGGGATGTGTATAATGTATTGGTGACCGTGCGGATTTGGTCGTAAAAGCAAGCAGATGTTTTGTGGTCACACTGGAGAGGCATTAGAGCACTGCAGCGAAGTTTTTGTGTTTCCCGAGTGTGTGGAGAGTGAGTTATGGAGAGTTGGATGTGAGGAGGGTCAAGTCGGGAAAAAGTGAGCTGGAATCTGCTGTAGACGTGACAGAGACATGGGAACTAGTTCATAGGGCTCTTTGATGTCCTTTTCGCGCGTCTGAGAACTCCCCGTACACTCATCGTCCATATTCCGTATTCTACAGCAACTACTCAAAATGAGCATAATCACTAGTAAAAACCACTTCTAGAAACCATAGAGAAGCAAGCAAAACTGCATCTGCATGTGGAAAGGATTATCTTCGTATTCGCCAACTCCCGCTGTCACTTCATTGTCTATTTGGCAGCTTGTAAGCTATTTTCTACCTGTCATGGTTGCGTTGCCATAGACACCTAATTGGTCACGTGACTGAGGTTATGTAGCCGTCATGAGCTGCCCCACCATGAACCAGCCCATCGACTGATTTCCCTCTGGACCGCTTGTGAATGCCAGAATAGGCAGTACCGTATTTTTCATAATATCTCTTGGCAGGCAAAATAGGGTGGAAATTAGTGTCGAACGTATTCACATGGATTCACATGTCTGCCCTTGTCTGTCTGACCTGGAGATTTTAACCGGTCTCCGCGGTTTTCGCCAGGCTGTTACCCTACGATTCCACGAGTTACACCGTGTATATTTTGCAAAAGTATGCTTGGAATGAGGATGGGAGGATTGGGTCAAAAGATCGTGACATTGGTGGAGAGAGAAAAAAATCGGAAAATTTCGGGGGAAAACTAGAAGACATAGTGAACGACTATTTGGTACCGTTTATCACCTCAAATGTCAAAAATCACTTGTATTCAGCTCTCTAGTCGATTTTTTCCCCAAAAATAAACTCCATTAAAGTTGCGTAAAGTGTGAGTCTATAAACGAGGAAAATCCGGAAATCGTCTGTTTTGAAGCTTGCCACACGTTTTCACTTGCCAAACACGCCATTCTCGGGCGTCTCCGTCTTGTCATCAACTCCCCAAACTGTCTAGACCTCTTTTCGACTCAATAGTGAGATATATCTCCCTCGTTTGAATTCACACACCCCTGGACGATGACGTAAAGGCACAGTAGCATATCGAGCCGCGTGGTAAACAAGCTTGGAGGCGCAGCCATGGCCGCATGCCAAGAGATGCGGATTGGGCCTTAAGCAAGCTTAAGTGTGGGCGGAAAAAAAAAGTCTGAGCGAGACCCTTTTGGGATGAGTGTGAAGCTAGTGGCAAAACGATGACAGCGATTGTGGCTCGAGTAAAATAGCTAGAAAAATTCCGACTGCATATTTGGAATCTCCAGACTCGGGGCTTTCGATTTATGTACTTTTTATTGACATATGTGCATTTTCGCACAACTGTTGCATGGTCTCCTTTGGCAACCCAAAACAGTCCCAATTTGTGCTGCGGAAGTGAGACGTGGCGATCTTGGGTGGTGGGCGGGGTGCGTTTTGCGGCGGAATAAAATGGGTGGGAGACAGATAACGGTGTAGGCGTGCAGGTGTGCGTGGTGGCGTTGTTTTGCCGTTTTTTCTTCTTTTTTTCATTCATTTTTGGCCAACCTACAGCTATTATCGCACGTGGCCTCAGTTCAGACCATCATTACATTTCTTGCATATGTCAGTGAAGGCTTGCATTTTGGTGCATTTTGGTGCATTTGGGCAAGTGAGGCTGCATATGGACACAAAGGCAGACAAGGATACACGTATATAGACTTTGATATTGCAACAAAACAAACCAATGGCCGCACAAGGGCTTATCTGACACAATAGACAAACGAGGTACCCAAAGTACCCTCCCTCGTGTCGTACGCGTAATGCTTTTTTCACGTTTAAAGAGGTTAAGATAAGCCGTGTGAGTGTGGAGTGGGTGAGGTGGGTTGACAAGTGTGGTTTTTTGTGGTTTGACTTGAGATGGTTTGAGTATAGACACAGCCTTGACTGTAGTTACGGTGTACTGTGGTCAGGTCACCCGGTATCTGAGACAGACCGTCTGAATGTGACAAACTCGTATCTCTGACACAAACAGCTATCTAGAGTACAGTACCCCGTACTTGGACAAGATCTTCGTGTCAAAGTAAGTGCAATGTCTGGATAATACTGTCGCCGTCTATCAATTAATGCAGGGGTCAAAAGAAGATACAAGTAGAGACAACACGTGCTGAACCAAGAGGGGCATCAAGGTGCTTCACTTAAAATTACAATACACGGACATGTGCGGTGGAGTAACAGGTGTAGTGCACAGTATGTACAAGTACTTGTACCTTCCTCTTTGGGTCTTCTCTTTGAACTTGGTGTTTGGACAAGTTCATTGTTTATCGATCAGTTAGCAGAGATTCAGAAGTGTTTGGAGCATCATATACTGACTAACCCTGACTAACCCTGACAAGTCGCTTCAATTCTAGGACACATATCATGGACTAACAAAAAAGCCTCAACTCGAGAACCATCCACTCCCTGAAAAAACGGACTACACTGGTAGATCCGTCTCGTCTGTCCGATTCCAACCGTACCACATAATCATCTCAAATGCGGCAGTTTAGGTCTTTTCAGGTACCTCCTAGGATAAGCTCTCAGTTGCCTTCTCGTGGTGTGTTGATATTTTTCAATAAAACTGTTATTTCTTCCACCAAACCTGCACTGCTGTATATCAATCTCCTCGTCTCAATCTCCCGAATCGAATGGTACTACTCTCAACTGTCTCACTGCACTGGTTAGTAAGTTACAGCTTTTCAGCCACCGCTGGAAACCGCAGTTTCAATTTTTACAATAGCGGCATCCTATAGTACTCCTTTTGCGCCAATACCACTCTATCTGTGTAATCGCAGCGTACAATTTGCACCCCCAATAGGTTTGAGCAACTAAGATTCAAAGTCAATGATATTTACAAGCAGGGGTGTGTGGTCCTCATACGGTTTATATCCCTCATTTCAATTCTCGTCTCAGCATCATTCAACCATGAACGACGAGAAATCTGAAAAAGTGTCCTCAAACCACATTGAAGACCTGGAGGCTGCTTCTGATGTCACCATCTCCAAAGTGACTCATACAAGTCTTGGATACCAAGCTCTTATAGCCAGTGCAGTTATGACGACAAGTTGTGTGGGTATGGACTTTCTCTTCCATTACTACATCAAAGGATATCTCCCAAACGAGTTCCAGGTCATTCCTCTTATGAACCCCAATATCCAGACTGTCCTCTTGAGATGGGCCTTCTTGTATATGAGCCAGTTCACTGTCTTGCGAGTGCAGCAGCGAAAAACACACCAATCAAAACTGGTAGTCGTTCTGTGCAAGTTGCTTGCAACGGCCTTCCTCTTCCTTGGCGCTTTCGTGCATTGTTTGGGTCTGTAATGGTAGAGAACTGGTTAGCCAGGGTTAGTCAGGGTTAGTCAGGGTTAGTCAGGGTTGCTAGGAGGCCAGCTATCGGGTCTACAGCTGCGTACACGGCTTGTCACTATATATTTATTATATTGAATTCACGTTTAGATGAAGAAATCAGTTTTTTGTCCAAAATCTCAATCACTTCTCTTTGTCAGTTCAACTATTTTCTATATTTTAGTTGAAGGATTACTTGAGTAATTTAAGGTTCGGAAGAACGACAGTTTGTCAGGATTTGAATAGTCACTAAACAGTGTCAAACACACGATATCTGGTTGTTAAAAGGTACCATTATGGTCCTTGGCGTCTGCATTATCCCATTCTTTCCCTCATTTTCCCATATCTCGAAAAATTTCAAAATGTCGCTTTTCGCCACGAGACAGATATTTTTCCCAAGAATTTAACTTTCGGCCCGATGGTTTAGTGGTATAATTCTCGCTTAGGGTGTCCTGAGCAATTTGCGAGAGGTCCCGGGTTCAATTCCCGGTTGGGCCCATCATTTTTTTTTCTTTAAAAATACGATTTTTTTTGCCCAACTGGCAACCACAGCTCTACTTTCTACCGCTTCTACACGTTTCGTATTTTTTCTCAGTCAAATCAATTCGTATAAATCATCAGTCGTTAGTCGTGGTTGTGAGACATGGTTTTTTTCCCTTTTCCTCAAAATGGTTGTTTCGTGGTCGTCTTCATTGCTTCTTCCCACTATCAGCCTGCTGTTTGTTATCAGAAGCGATTCGAGGATCGTCGGGGTGAATAATGGGGAAAGGAAATTCGTTTCTCATTGTTCAAGTTTTGTGTGTGAAAGTAGTTCAATTATAGAAGAACAGTGTTTCTGTAGTATCAGTTTGAAGGTGAGTTGATGAAGAGTTGACTTATTCCGTCTTGTCTTGATGAGTTGAAGAATCGTTGAGTTGAAAAAACATTGACTTATTCCATCTCGTCTTTTATATAAATCTCAGTCTCCACTGGAAAACCCCTCGCTAACCTGTCAACTGTATTCTGACGTCAGAAAAGAGAGCCTTGGACAGCTGCGATGCATCGATCGAGCAAGAAAGTGGAGGAACACGGACATCTGAGGCAGCCGTACGTTGCTCTCAAGTACGGAGGCTTGCTACATTTGCTGGAGAGCGGTTGTGTGGTGTTTTGAAAGACCTTGTTGAATGATCTATCTCAAGACACGTCTACTCATAAAAATACGTCCAGAACCCCCAAACAACGGCGATGCAGATCATGGTCAGCAAAATAACTCACGGTTAAACAGATTTTCAGACTCCCCGCCTTGTTCTCTGTTCCTGCAGAATCTGTGCAAAGGGGTAAAGTGGAGAAAGCAAGAACGAGAAGATCGGGCGTTGAAAAAA
The DNA here is from genome assembly GCA_001600535.1 of Yarrowia sp. JCM 30696. Lineage (NCBI taxonomy): Eukaryota > Fungi > Ascomycota > Dipodascomycetes > Dipodascales > Yarrowia > Yarrowia sp. JCM 30696. The sequence goes on from BCKG01000006.1 coordinate 1,256,906, forward strand.
GTGATTTGGAGCAAAAAAATAACTGTGGTTTGAAATATTCAGAAACGTCACGTGAGTCACGTGATCACTATAATACTACTCTCACTACATCACGTGACTGGCCACGTGGCTATCTGAAAGTACATTGCTCACCAGCCTCGATTGGGTTTGCGATTATGCACGCAGGATGGAGGGGCTGTGCAGCCTTTCTTTCTCTGTGGAGGGCACGTGACCAAACAAAGACATTGTGTGCCGATAACGGAGTCACGTGATCCTATCTCCTTGTTCCGTTATTCGCGATCAGCAACGTTGCATCAGGCTGTGTATTTTTTTCAGAGCGAATCAGACGTGCTGTATAGTCCACTTGTGGAAAACGTCAAACACGTTTGCACGTCAGAAGGATTTTCGCGTGTTTCAGGTCTGTCAAACGATGAGCTGATGACGTCAAGGGGGTAGATCAAGTATTTAAATGTGTGCAAGTACAAGTACAGTACAAGTAGGGAAGTGTTGTATCACAGTGTATTAGTATCACATTGTATTAAAAGCTGTATTGTATCAGGGGTTGATTGAAAAATACAGTATCTCACTTGGAGACATAGCTCAGAGATGCAATGAGATGGTTCATTACTTTCCTACAGTGCAGGATGGTTCATGAATACTATAATGAATGTGAACAATGTTGTAAACACCAGGGAAGCCTACAAGTAGAGAACCATTGTCACGAATGATGACAAAGTCCATTCCAGACAAATCTTCTTCTTTGTCAGTGTGTTCGATTTACTAGTTGTGTTTTTTCAGACATTCTTTCTATGTATTCAATATATCTCATCATAGAGTCAATGACAGGAAAAGCTGTTATAGGTACCTGTAGTGGAAACGGTCAAGTCCAATTAAAATATATTCTATTAATTTTTCCTAGTTTGTCGCCAAATCTGCGTTGAAAAGACAAGACACTGTATGTACTGCTTGTAGTTGTCGATCTGAGATTGGAGTAATGAACATTGGTGAACAAACAAATACTACCGGTACTTGTACTTAGAAGTTGTTCGTTCGCATTTTCTTACAAGTGGGATCATAGTGTTTCACCCCTTATGACTAGATATCTCTTGTTTCGTTGTATTCATGTCAATACTTCACTACACTTGCACCATCAAGGTCAACTCCTCTACTTGTATTCAGAAACACCAAGTGACATGAACAACATCTTATGAGTATTTCCAAGCTTTGTCACTATCGCCTAACTACTCATAACCTCATCAAGCAGAGCACTACTATTGTCGATTTACAATTCATTACTAAGCAAGACCTGAAGAGCACACAACACTTTAGACAATACAAAGAGGGAATGAACATCCGAAAAAAAAACACAGCTAACCAGCTTATAGCTAACATTTCATAATTACAACAACCAGACCACCCTCAACACTTTGTTAGTAAGCACGATCTAACCCTGACTAACCCTGAGCATTGAAGTCAGCACAACACAACACAGGACACTGGATATACATGATGCTGGTCCTCAACTGCTTTCAAAAACTACAGCCCACTCGCTGACGCTCGTGAGCTGTGGAAAAAGATTACAGCACCCAGGATTCTCGTATGGTCTCCCACTACAATACTAACTGGGCTCTCTGGTGCTTGACTATGGCTGATCGGACGGGAAGCCGTATTTTCACCAGGATATGGCCGTAACCAACTGCGCCGACCCGGAATCGAACCGGGGGCCCATCGATGGCAACGATGGATTTTACCACTAAACCATCGGCGCTTATTAAGCAAGTAAGAACGTGGATCCACTTGGCGAGAGTTTTGCTTATGTAATCGCCGGAAAAACCGGAAAAATTGCATAAAAACTGGTCACGTGACTCCAGAAACAAAGAGATAGCCGTGAAGAGCTTTATAGAAACGTCAGTTTAAATGGTTTCTGTTTCTGACTGTAACAAGTGCTTTCGATTTGTCACTATCAGTAAGAGTCAACTACTTGACTGAATACATACAACTCGTCTTCACCAGCTGGTTCAATGCTAGTATTGTATTCGTATCTATCTAAGATATGTCTTTGTGTTATTGCAAGGTGTCATCAGATGTTGGAGTTCTAAAATCTTGAGTTATCACCATCTGGACCTATTGCGTCAATAACCATAACCGGTCAACGATCTCAGCCATCTATCGGCCACCTCACAGCTTAAAAGCGGTCACGTCAATGCCCACCAAGCCGGCCTTGCTCAGTTTTTCCATCAGAGCCTTTTTCAGCACCGATCCGTCGACCCTCGTTTCGTACAGCGAACAGACGTTGAAGATGGACGCCGACAGAGCTGCGGGCGACATTTGGTCCGCGTGTTTCTCCAGCAACGACTGGAACTGCACAATGGCTCCGTCTGTGTCGCCTGTGGAAAACGCAGCGATGGCCTCTGTGTTCTGGACCAAGGGGTTGGACGAGTTAGCCGACTCCAGCGTCTTGTTTGCGTCGGCAAAGTCGTCACTAGCCAAAGAACAGATGGCCAGTAGAGTGGCCACGACAGCTTCGTTCCCTCCATCGTCTTTTTGAATCGTGTCCAGAACCGTCTTGGCTTTGTCAAAGTTGCCGGTCTGAAGACACAAAATGCACAGCAGGTACCTGAGATACGAGTAGTGCGCGTCCAGAGGCACGCTGCTGTCGGTGCCAACTATACTGGACACGTGGGAGATGGCGTTGGCGTAATCTCCCATTCCCACCAACACCGCAGTCACGTAGATTCCCAACTCGACCAGCCGTTGGGCCCACAGTGACGTGTCCTCCTTTTTGTGTCTCATGATCTTGGCCTCGCGAGCCAGACTGTGGTACTTGAGAATAGCTCCATGGGTATCACTTCCAGACGCTAGTCGCACAGTCAGCACTCGTAGAGACCACGGAACGATAGATTCGCGGTCCCAATGGATCGAAATCTCGGGCTTCACCGCCGTGGAGGGCCCCTTTTCGGGAATCAGACGGTACAGATCGACATTGAGGTCTCCGAGCGACTTTGCTTCGGAATGCGCAACTCGATGGAAATTTGCCAAAACAAGACACGTGAGCCGCGTTTCCCACAAGGAAAACACATGCTGCGCGGTCTCCAGGTCCACAGACGTCGACTTCATGTCGGTTCCCATCTGTGTGAGTTCCACAGCGACTTTTTCGGCTGCCAGCTGGAAAAGCCGTTTATCCACAAGCTCGGCCACAGAAAGCTCCCGATCGGCTTCGGTGACACTAAACGGCTCCGGAGGATCGAACGGAACGAGTTTTTCAAGCTGCCCGGGAGCCAGAATCTTGCTGATGTTGAAACTCATGGTTGTGTGGTGTGTGAGAGTAGTAGTCCTTACAACACCGTTAAAGTTGTGATAAGGTGAACAAGGACATGGAGGTACAAAATGAGCTTTAAGGGTGACAGTGCGGTATATGAGTGATGGATGACCATGTATACTGCTGATTGTAGTACAGTAGTGAATGGAGACCTTTTTTGGGCGTTTTTTTGACGTTTTTGTTGACGTATTTAATTTGCTTATGTAATATTTGCTTATGTAATCGTCTCTTACGTAATCGCATACTTATGTAAGCAAATTGCTCTCTGAACCTGTTGAAGAGGTGAATGTGTTTCCAACCAATTGGGGCACACATACGAGTCCAGAAACGACTGAGTTCAGATCAATTGTGAATGGTGACTTTTTTTCTAGTGTATTTATTTTGCTTATGTAATCGTCTGATTATGTAATCACATCTTGGAGTACTCAGAGAGGACAAGTGAGAGAGCTGTTGAAGAGGAGATAGTGTGGTTGTAACCAGTTGATTGAAGTTTTACAGTAGTTATTTCCCTTCATCATTTACTACTGAGCTCTGAGGAATAGTGACCAATGACTTTTTGATGTGTTTGCTTACGTAATTGTGTTGCTTATGTAATCGTGATTTTTGAGGGATCAAAGAGTGTGTGAAACTCCAAGTGGGAGCTTTTGAAGGGAAGGAGTGGTTTTTAGGCAATTTTCTTAGACGAATTATGACAATGAGCGCTTTCTGATCTTTCCTGGATGCCCACATTGTGTTCATATAGAAGTCCTAATCAGATGCTATAATAAAAATATGTAAGAATTGATGAATAAGCTGAAAATCGAGTTTTTCGAGAAATAAAGACCACCAACACAATTGACCGATCGAGGGACACTTATCACTTCTTAATTTTGGCATTCAAAGCCCGTATATCACTGATTGAGGTCAATGAGTGCAGTCCTAAAACTATCCAAAGTCAACTAGACTTCTAAGTAAAGCCTAACAGATTAGAGTTCTTCAACTAACTGACACCAATCGTCATACCTCTACAACTCCTCTCTTAGAAGGGATATTAATAAACTAGTTGAAAAAACGTAAACCGACGGAACTCAGGAACCCACTCCCACCTCTTCAAACACGTGATTATCTACATCTCCTCCTGGATCACCAAAAAGGCCACATAAGACAACTTCTTCCGCTTTCTGAGTCACGTGACCGTTCAAACGCCCTCCCCACCTCCTCCCCCCGCTCTCCTGATCCACCCCCGCTTCTCGCGTAATCAATTTATCGTCTCTGGGCGGTTTTATCACGTCCTGGGTCTTGTGCGTAACCTCGGCAACGGCGGTAAACAAGAGACTTTTTTGAAAAAACTAAAGGGGAATATTCCAAAGTCAAAGCTGAGAAAAAAAGGCAGTTTTTTGAAAGAAGAAAAACTCGGTTTACGAAATAGCACGCGACCGGAGGAACTGAATGGAGAAGGTGGAGGGTGTGTGTATGAACGCTGAAAGTCGTTCTCAACCGCTGTATACGCTGTATACGCTGCACAGAGCTGTCTACTTGTAGTTCATGATAACAGTGTGCAGCATTCATGTGCTTTTCAGGAACGGTATGAAAAATGAGTGGTGGTACGTAAGAGTGGTTTTTTGAGATGGTGAGAAGTGAGGTGAGGCTTGGTAAGCAGCCATTTGGAAGCGTGCTTTTCAAACTCAGGCCAAGGGATCTGGATTATTATTGTGTTAATTCAAATTTGGTTAAGTGTGGGGGGGTACATCTATTACGAGTACGAGTACGAGTACGGAGTACAACTGTTTTCAGATGCCACTCATTAGTGCAAATTGCCAAGTACGCCGCCAGAACACGATGGAATACGGACCGCGAAACTTCACATGCTCCGCTTTCCATTTCCATTCCATCTTGCACATCGATCGGCGATCCATGAATGTTGAGCCAATAAAACGTGGGGGAGTTTATTCGGAGTAATTAGGTGGAAAAAAGGATGAGTGCAAGAGAGATAGGTTTTCCAGTCGGCGGAAAAGTGGTGCAGTACAACTACAAGTAGCAACATAGCCCGTAAGTGCAACCACTTGGCTTGTTCTGTGTTGTGTTGGAGTACTGTTCAAGTACTCTTTCAAAGACTCGTTCAACTACTGTGTTCGAAAGTAACGCGTCTAACTGAGCTCCGTCTCTGGCTCCGTCTCTGGCTCCGTCTCTGGCTCCGTCGCTTCGTCAAGAGACTTTGCCAAGTTCGCAGCCAGGAACGTCTTTATCCACGGCTTTCTGACAGATGAGATAAGCAGCCCCGATTTGGAATAGAAAGAAGAGGTGAAGACTTTTCCGAGTTTTTGGATACGGAGAGCCGTTTGCTATCACTTGTTGGCATAGATATCACAATTACCTGTTGTTTTGGTCCTTGACATGGTCATCAAGAACACAACAGGTGTACCGGTACAAGTATAAGGAGTCGTACTCAGAAATACGTAGGTACTTGTACTTGTACTTGTACTCACCTCCATCTCTCCTAATCCCTCAGCGGATATGTACTTCCTGTAGGGACTGCGCAAAGACAGCAGATAGGAAGTGTCAGTTTTTTGTCAGAGTGGAATCACGTTGACGTTAATTCAACGAAGGATAATATTCAGCACGACACAACACAACAGCCTCAAGTGAACTTCAACAACCATAGAAACACCAGAATTCTACTCGCACTCGTAATCGCACCCACTCATCAACCGATCACAAACCCATTGTATGCTTGCGGTTCCTGAGGACACTGTAGAGTTGCAGAGTTGTGCTGTACACGGGGCTCAGTCAGGGCGTAAAGGGGGATCTGCATTTCTGTGACGTAACTGGGTCTCCCAAGTCTCAGATCGGGCCTGCGTTAGCGAGAAGCCCACCGCCCGCGTATTTGCAGCTGATGGCACATGTCCACACCACGTTAGTCCGTTGAAAAAAAAACCACACGTCAGATTTCGCCGATATTTGACGTCTTTCTTTTCTTTGCTGTCTCGGTAATTTCTCCTTGTCCCAATGTCGTTAGCGGAGAAGGTGCATAAAAGTGAGCGGTGGTATGGTTAAGCTCTGTGTTTGGAATGACCCAGTACGGCATGTTGCAGCCTAAATGGGGAAAGATGTGCATATCCTTGTTGAGGCTATATTTGGGGGGGGGCTTAATATGGGCGGTTTGAGAGTGAACGTGCAGGATATTCGGCCACCAATCGCCTCATCTAAGCACCCCCAACACCCCAGAACTCACCCCATCCCTCTAGCTCCCCTACCGCACGAAATAACGCGGTCCGCACGCACCCACTTTAGCTCCCTTTGGGAATCCAAAAATGCATGCGGCCCAACGCTATACCCCAACCTTAAGAGCCTAAGTTTGCGCCCAGGGGGTACCTCAAAGGAAAATATACACAGCCGTTCTGTGTCACTTTGAAGTCTCTCTTTTCTTTCTGCCCAACATCACCACACAGCTGTCAATTTAGTCGCTCTTTTACAAAAACCGCCCGACACGCTCCCTCCCCCGCTCAACGCGACCCACACTCCTTTACTACCGACTGCCACAGTCACCGACACTCCTTTTTACCCCTACCAACCCCGATACCCCCCCACGACTCTAGACGCGTCATCGCCGGACGATGATGTTTACAAAAGCCCTAGTAGCCCTGGTGGCGACCGCTCTCGCGCCCCAGGCCGTGGCTGCCCACTCGCACCACGCCCACCATGATACCCGAGATGCTGTGCCTGCCTACGGACCCCCCGCTGGACACCCCCGTCTGCTGTTTGACGAGGCCGACCTCTACGAGAAGATGGGCATTCTGGGCGACCGAGAGTCCGTCAACGTGACCGAGATCGAGCACCAGCGACGCACCATCACCAAGGACGCCCACACCCGACACTCGCACCACCAGCACAAGAAGCGAGGAGGCCAGTGCGCCTTCCCCACCACCGAGGGACTTGTGTCTGTCGATCCCTCCGGTGAGAACGCCGGATGGGCCATGTCGCCCGACCAGCCCTGCGAGCCCGGCAAATACTGCCCCTACGCCTGCCCCCCCGGCCAGCTCATGGGCCAGTGGGACCCCAAGGCCACGTCCTACTCGTACCCTCTGTCCATGAACGGCGGCATGTTCTGCAACAAGAACGGCGAGATCGAGAAGCCGTTCCCCAACAAGCCGTGCTGCTACGAGGGAACGGGCTCGTTTGTCGCCCGAAACAAGTGCGGCAAGCAGGTCTCGTTCTGCCAGACGGTGCTGCCCGGCAACGAGGCCATGCTGATCCCCACCGAGGTCGGCGCCGGCTCCACGGCCGTGCTGGCGGTCCCGGACACCAACTACTGGGCCGGAACCGCCGCACACTTCTACATCAACCCTCCCGGAGTTGATACCACCACCGCCTGCGTGTGGGGAACCCTCAACAACCCCTGGGGCAACTGGTCGCCTTACGTGGCCGGCGCCAACCAGGACGCCAACGGCAACACCTTTGTCAAGATTGCGTGGAACCCCATCTACCTGGAGCCCGCCACACCCTTCCGAAACACGCTGCCCAACTGGGGAGTGCGAATCGTCTGTGACGAGGGCTCCAACTGCAACGGTCTGCCGTGCTCCATCGACCCCCGAAAGAACAAGGTCAACGAGGTGACCGCCGAGGACGCGGCCAAGGGCGACGGCGCCTCCTTCTGTGTCGTCACCGCCCCCAAGGGCTCCAAGGCCTACATTGAGGTCTTTGAGATTGGCGACAATGACAACTCTGGCGGTAACGGCGGCAACGGAGGTGGCAGCAGTGGATCTAGCTCTGCTGCTTCCTCTTCTTCTTCCGTCGCTGCTTCTTCCTCCGTCGCTGCTCCCTCCTCGTCTTCTGCCCCCGCTTCTTCGTCTTCTTCCGCCGCTTCCACCGGCATGAACACCCAGCTTGCCCATGTCGCTGGCTTTGCTGCTGGCCAGGTCGAGAACCTGGAGGACGTGGCCTCTTCTTCCTCCGAGGAGCCCTCTTCTTCCTCCGAGCCCCCCTCCTCTTCTCCTCCTCCCCCTCCCCCCAGCAGCACCAGCAGCTCTGCTCCTCCTCCTCCCCCTCCCCCTACTACCTCTAGTACTCCTCCCCCTCCTCCTCCTACTACTTCTAGTACCCCTCCTCCTCCTCCTCCTACCACCAGTAGCAGCACTCCTCCCCCTCCTCCTCCCCCGTCGTCGACCTACGTGCCTCCCCCCTCCTCGTCTTCCTCGTCCTACGCTTTCCCTTCTGCGGAGCTAGCCAAGGAGATGGCCCAGCTGATGATGTTCAACGCCGAGTCTGCCACTGTGGTGCCTTCCACGTCCTCCACCAAGGTGTCGACATCCTCTTCCGCCAAGACCACGTCGACCTCGTCGTCGTCGTCGTCTTCGTCGTCCACCTTCAAGCCCACCATCAAGACCGTGGCGCACCTGCGAAGCCACGACTCGGCCGCCATGAACGTGGCCAACAACGGCACCGTGGGAGTGGCGTCGTCGTCGTCGACCCTGGTGGCCACCTCGGTCTCGGTCCAGGAGGCCCCCGCCGCCCCCACTCCTCCTCCCATCACCGTTCCCCAGGGAGTGCCTACTGTTGAGGTGTCTGCCAACACCTCGGGCTCGTCCAAGCTGGCTGTGCCGCTGGTGGCCCTGGTGTTGGTTCTGCTTCTCTAGTTTGCTTGGTTTGGTTTGAGTTGGTGTTTTGTTTGTAATAATAATGTATAATATGATTTGAGTGAAGAATTGTAGTTTTGGTTAGCTCTATTGCACGCGACGGTCTCACAATGTCTCATCTATAAGTGAAACACGACTAAGCAATGCATGGAAGTCTTTTGTGAGACTAGTGCGAGGCTGTTTGAGAGTTGGTTTGAGACTGGCGATAGTGGTATTTCCGTTTGGGGTAGCTACACGTAGGGTGAGACGGTGTATCAGTTTCAGTGAGTGGAATAAGTCAGGCACTACTTGTAGATGATGAACGTAAGGGCGGTATTACTAATGGCTGACGTAATCATCCGGAGTAAGTAGAGATTAGATATTAGAGGATATGAGTTGACAATATACAGTACTCGTACAAGTATTACCAACTAAGGACCAAAAGTGGGCAGTCCATTTAGTTAGGCTTGACCAGACTCTTCAAAAACTACATATAGGAGATAAGGACTATCAACTCATGACAGCCAATATCTGCCAAATAGCAATGCGATGTTCCCATAAAACTACTCTACAGCTACTCACACACCCTCCGTTATACGTTACTATTCCTATTTGTATCACTATTGTATCACTAGTGTGTAGTGTGTCACTGGGTGACATGTCATGAGCCTCCCTCGGGAGCTCTGGTGCAAAAATCAGTCCTTCAGAGGTGGCTTGCTCACTCGGTAATAAGTGCCTGCACACCACCTCGTGTTCACTTGTGTAGTGCCTCACCCCCTACCACTCACTCTCGCCCGTGGCCTTGCCGAAAACATAGTCCTTGCGGTTCACGTTGACAATGCCGTCTCTGAAGGTGAACTTTCGGTTGTTTTTGACCCGGTGGATTCGGTCGTAGACGCACAGAATCGTGTTGCCGTGGCTCTCGTCCTCGTCCTCGTTGCCGCTGAGATTGTCGTCCGACGAGTCGTCCAGGTCCGAGTTGAGCTCGTCCTCGTCGTCCTCGGCGCCGTCTGTTTGTGGCACCTTGAGCGTCATGACGCCGTCCACAATCTCGCCTTCCACCACGACTCCTCGAGGAGCAGCTCCATCGGTCTGTTCCAGCTTGACGGGGTTTCCGGGCTGCTGGCCACCGTTGCCCTGCGAGCCTGGCAGCACCAGCCCGGGGTTCTGGGGCGTGTGTAGCGAGGGCATGCCTCCGTATCCGTCGTTCGGAGCGGATACTTGTGGTTGTTGGCCTGGAACAGCGATTCCGGGCTGCTGCTGGCCCGGTTGTTGAAGACCACCCTGCTGGCCGGGTTGACCGGGCTGACCGGGACCTCCCGGCTGGGGGTACATGAGCTGCTCGTTGGCCTCGGGCTCGGGAAGCGAGTCCCAGGGCATCTGGGCCACCTGCAGAGACGAGAGCTTGGTCTGCCAGCCGTCCTTGAGCTCCTGGAGCGTCATTTCGTCGATGCCGTTCTCCTGGAAGTCATCGCGGCACTCGTTGATGACCGCGTCGATCACCGTCTGGTAAATGTTTCCCACAATCTGGTTGGACATTGTCTTGTAGTGGCGAGGCTGCGCTTATGTACGAAATGGTGGGAGCAAATCGACCTTGATTGATTAGTCATCGGGGGGGTGGGGGGAGGAGGATTTTACAAAGAAAATTAGTACTTGTAAGAGTGGCAGTGTTGCCAGTGTGAGAGTGGCTTTGATTACACCTCCTCCTACTGATGGGTAAGAAGAAAAGAGGTGCCAAACCCCTCACGTCTATTTATACTACAAGTCCACTTGTTGTGTCCTGTTTGTGTAATTAACCACTTTCCAGGCAGGGTAAGGGCTGTGATGGTGTGACAACGCAGCAAAGTTAGTTAGTGAGGAGTGGGGTGGGTGTCGTGTGCCACAATAGATGTGCTACTAATGAGTATTAACGGGAGGGCAGACCAGGGGTGTTATATAGTCAGCCGCTGGGAGTACAGAGCAATTTTTTAAATCTCAATTGAGTCATTTTGGGGCAAAGAGGGAGTGTCCAATGAGAGTCTTTACTTAAGTAAATTTCAAGTACAAGGGATTCTTTTAGTTAGCTTGGCAACAGACGCCAGCTAAAGGACTTGCAAGTCTAGAGAAATGATATCAGATATTAAGAGGCTATATATCGATAAGAGCGCACTGATAGTCTCCTCCACTTGTCAATTTTGCCACACTACAATACTTACATTCCTATTACTCAACACCCCCACACGTCCCCCAAATCTAGCTTAGTCATATTGAGGCACCAGGGTGGCAAATATGAGTCACCAGATGGCAAATGCGGGTCACCAGGTGACAAAATAGTGTATCACATAGACGTATAAACCTCACTTGTTACTACTCACTCATTTTTTTATTCTAAAGTTCCTTCATTCACCTCCAATAAGTAATTATACAAAAAAAACTCCAAATCCCAAGAGAAGTTACATGATAAAGGGTGTACCATAAGGACATCATCATATTGGTATGCTAAAAGCAGTACTTGTGGTATCGTACAAATGACAAGATGAAATATCTACCTACCATCATTCAAAGGCCACGTGGCACCATACACTACGACTCAGCTCTTCACAACCACCAAAAACCACCCACTTTTCCACCTTCGGACTCCGCATAAGACACGGCACTGGGGAATATGCAGATAAGTGCAGCTGAGAACAGCGGTAGAGGTGGCAACTCCACAGTGAGGAGGGAAAGCGTCGAGGCGAAGACAGCCAACAGCTTGAGGTCACGTGACACCCCACCAGGTCACGTGACTGCGCCCTATTTCTCGAACCACACTGTCATCTCCTTCTCCATTACCATGTCCCCTTTTCAACTCTCTCCCACCAGCCACATCTTATCGGGATTTAAGCTTTTTGTGATCTAACTCTACAGGACAGATGTGATGGCATCTTAACAGTACATTCCTCTTCTCCTCTTCAACACACTATGAGAACCAGACAAACCCCCAAAACCCCCGTGCGAGAAGCCGCCGTGCTCCCTGACATGGACTCGCTGTCGCTCAAGGACGACTGTGCTCGGGCCAAGCGGTTCTGTGACTTTATGGACACCTCCCCCACCACCTACCACGCCGTCAACTACCTGAGCAAGGACCTGGAGAAGGCCGGATTCCGACCTCTCAACGAGCGGGACTCGTGGGAGGACGAGTTCCACGCCCACGACAAGTTCTACGTGACCCGAAACGGCTCGGCCATCATTGCTTTTGTGGTCGGTAAAGACTGGACCCCTGGTAACGGAGCCGGTGTCGTGGGCACCCACATTGACGCTCTGTGCGCCAAGGTCAAGCCCATCTCCAAGAAGACCCCCGTGGACGGCTACACGCTTCTGGGAGCCGCGCCTTACTCGGGAGCCTTCTCGGACACCTGGTGGGACCGAGATCTCGGTATCGCGGGCCGAATCATCTGCAGAGACGGCAACAACAAGGTCTCCTCCAAGCTGGTGCACGTGCCCTACCCCATTGCGCGAATCCCCACGCTGGCACCCCATTTCGGAGCGCCTGCCAACCCTCCCTTCAACAAGGAGACCCAGATGACCCCCGTCATTGGCCTCACGAGCTCCAAGGAGGTGTCTGAGCCTACCGAGGAGGAGAAGCAGTCGCCGCTCGTCGGTAAGCACTCCATCGACCTCCTGCGAACGCTGTCCAAGCACTCCGGAGTCGCCGTCAAGGACATGCTGCAGATGGACATGGAGCTGTTCGACACCCAGAAGGCGGCCCTCGGCGGTCTCAACCAGGACTTCATCTTCTGCCCCCGAATCGACGACAAGGTGTGTACCTACACCGCCGTCCAGGGCTTCATTGAGTCCGTGCCCGACATGGACCCCCGAGCTCTCAACATTGTCGTGTGCTTCGACAACGAGGAGGTCGGCTCCAACACCCGACAGGGCGCCCAGGGAGGTCTGCTGGAGTCCATCGTCGAGCGGGTCATCTCGCACGGCATGGACTCGTCGGTGGCCAACCTCGCCGAGGAGTACAAGCGAAAGACGTACGCCAACTCCTTCTTCTGCTCGGCCGACGTGAACCACGCCGTCAACCCCAACTTCTCCAACATTTACCTGGAGCATCACAAGCCGCAGCTCAACTACGGCATGACTCTGGCGGTGGACCCCAACGCCCACATGACCACCGACGCCGTGTCTCTGTCGTTCATCGAGGAGGTGGCTCGACGGGGAAAGAACAAGACCCAGTACTTCCAGATCCGAAACGACTCGCGATCCGGAGGCACCATTGGCCCCTACATTTCCTCGTCCACGGGCATGCGATCCGTTGATCTCGGCATTGCCCAGCTGTCCATGCACTCCATTCGAGCCACCATTGGTTCCAAGGACGTTGCTCTGGGCACCAAGTTCTTCAAGAACTTTTACGAGCTGTGGTACGACGTTGACGACGAGTTCAACAAGGGCGGTATTTGAACGGACAAGACTATTAGTACAATATGCATATTTGAAAGAAGAGGACGTACTTGTAGCTCAGGTATCTGATTTAGTATAGTCTGGATTTAGCATGGATACCTGGAATTTAGCATGTTTGATCTCCTGTAAGCTATGTTCACAGTAACACAACCATCTACACCATTTATATTCACAGAACCACCATCTACTTGTAACATCTACTCGTGCCTACATAACCACTTGTTGTCTAATATTAATACTACAATACACACTTGCGGGCGCTATGGACCACCCCAAGTACACTTATATACACTGCGATGCCTCCTTCTCCTCTCACATCTCCTACTTGGTCAACTTGGGGTAACTGGGAGTCAGACCAAAGTCTCTCTGCAAGACACTGTACCAGTCGCAAAAGGTTTCGACCACGTAAACCACCTCGTTTCGGGTCATGTCGAAGCACTCGACCCAATGCAGTTTGCCCCGGGCCTTGGTTTCCTTCTGGTAGTCGATCGGTATCTTGTTGTGTTTGGCGGCCCAGTAGATGGCGGCCAGGGCTATGGTGTTTGTGGAGAACATGAGACACAGGGGAGTTTTGCACGTGTCGGTCACAAACTCCCATGCGGTCTTGCAAATCTCCTTGACGTGGTGGATGCCGAGTTTCTTGACGTAGTAGCTCAGATGTTCAAACGGCGAGTCCAGAGTGAGGTCGAAACAGAGCATTTCCAGGAAATAGCCCTCGCCGTACAAAATGCAGTCTCGCCACCGCCAGAAGTCCTTGCTCTGTTCGTCCACCACGGCTCTGTGGTCCTTTTGGGCCACCTTGACCAGACAAATGCACACATCTCGAAGATGCCGGTTAGCCTCCTCCACTTTGGTGGCCAGAAAAATGCAGACTGCCGCAGCTTCAAACGGATGCTTGGACTTGATGCTGTGGCGCATGTAGAACCGATGGAAGAAGGTGCATGCGGTGTACACGGCCATGTGGGGCAGCTGGAGCAGCTTGGCCACGTTCCCCAGAAAGTTGATCCCCTTGGTTCGCATCATCAGCTCTTCTCGGAAGGACATGCCTTCTTTGGCCGAGGGCGACGCCTTGGTGATGGTCTTCATCGAGTACTTCCACGTGTTGTAGGTAGGTGGCGGTTGTGAAGACGGGGTTTCAGATACAGATCGGACTGGAGTAGAGGAGCCTCGAGACTCTGCACGAGCTGAAGACGGTCTGGAAGTGGTCGAGTTGGACCGTGAATGGGATGAGGTGGATCCAGACGACGACGGTTCCGTTTTCGAGTGGCCATTAGTTCCTGATTTGTGTTTGGAATCGGTCGTGGCGTCGTCAGATTTGGCGTTAGAAGCCCTAACTTCGGTCTTTGGCTCCCGTGTATTGCTCTCTGTGTCCTCCTTCTGTGTATCCTTCTCTGACTCCTTCTGTGTATCCTTCTGAGTATCCTGAGTATCTTTCTGTGTATCCTTTTGTGCATCCTTCTGTGCCTTCTGTGTCTCCTGTGCATCCTCCTTTGTGTCTGTCTGATCCACGGTCCCAGTCTCGGTCTGGATCTCGGCCACCTCGTCCCGGGCCTGCTCCGTCTCCACCCGCTTGGCCTCCTCCTTCTGCACAATGCTAGGGCTCTTCTCTGTGTCACTTCGTCCTCCTCTCGGCGACTGCAGCTTGCGTGGGGTGGAAGACGCCGAATGAGGATCGACCCAGTCAATGGTGCGTTTCTGGGCGGTCGACGACATGGACATCTCGGCGCTGTTGCCCACCGCCCGCTTGATGAGATCTTTGTCCGAGTCCATCGTAGGTGTGTGCCGTTGTAGCTTGTAAACGCCGGGTCCTGGGGGCTGGGCTGTATGCGTGCTGCCATGTTGGAAAACAATTTGGGTTTGGACAAAAAACGGCGCAACCGGGGATTGAACTGGGGGAGGGAGTGAATAAAAGAAATAAAAGAAATAAATGAAATAAATGAAATAAAATAAATAAAATAAAATGAATAAAATGAATAAAATGAATAATTGAATAAATTGAATAATTGAAGCACAAAGGACATTGCTGACGATATGGACCTGAGGTGGTCTCATTACTCCGTACTCATTTCGGACGTAAAACGATGACCACCAGTTTTCCCTCTGGTGGTTCTTGTCACTTCACGTGCCAGATCGCTTAGTTAGACTCTTGTGAGCTTTTGTTAAGGAAAATTCCTGCTGGGGGTCCTAATTGAGTATTAGCGGAGTGCTAGGAGGTGGTAATGGGCTTGAGAGGACAGCTAAATGGTATGTTTTTAACAGCCAGCTAGTTAGTACAGCAGATCACCATACTAAACATCGAGATATCAGCCATTGTCAGCCTCAAGCTTGAGTACCTTACTTATCTAATTACTTCAGCTCCCAGTGAGGAGAGAACTAATGTACCTGTCTTCTGTCTCAATACGGATGTGTCAGTGATATCATGAGACAATCCTCAGACTTGGTATCCGTTCTTGTCTTCTAGAAAACGCAAAGAAGTATGTTACAAGTAACAAGTGTCGTGTTGATGTCTACTTGTATCAAATGAATGAGAAAAGCCGACAATGTTCCGTGACACTCACTCAACACGATTAATTAACAGTTTTGCAGCTTATATGAATTAGTTTAATGAGCTCGGACTCCGAATGAATGACTTGTGGTTCTGTGATCCATGTATACAAGTACTTCGTACTTGTATGGTACAAGTAAAAGCACTCACCTTTAACAATACCAATTGACTTGCACCATATCCATACCCTTAACTACTGCCTAGATGAAACAAACGCTACTAGCCATCTCATTCTTGGACGACACACATTCTCAAAATGAGGAATCAGTGGCTCTCTGGAAGGACAAAGCTCATCAAGATCTCGGACACTGGGGCGCACCGTACCGGTACTTTTACCGAGCCTCTAGTGGTTGGATTTTGCACGCTGACAGCCAAGGCCGAGGTTATGCCAGTGAGGCGAAAAAGACAGGACCCTTACCGAGACTCCCACGTGCTGCCTGATTGCTGAAAGCCGGATCTTGTTCGTCTGCAGGGGATTCTGACAGCTGACCCCTTAGTTGTCCAAGATCTTGGTTGTCCAAAATGTGGCTTGAGAAACGGTGGTATCTGAGTTGAGCAGTCTTAAACATACCAAATGCGATTTTTCATGAACTGAAACCTGAAAACACGATTACCACCAAACTCGAAAAACATGCCTCGGCTTCCATGCGGCTATCTTGTCCGCGGTGAATAATTTCTCGTCGGTGTTCCAAACCGTGCTAGCCCATGTTTTCAGCATACATCTTTGTCGACGAGGGTTCAGGGTTAGTCAGGGTTAGCATGTCGTCGTTTCTAAGTAACACAAAGAGGAGAAAAGCAGTACAGTAGCTGAGTCCGCTCGTCCACAAACACGCCCCTCGACATTGCGAAAGGCAAATCTCAACACGTACTTACCGCTCTTTTGACACCATGATACACAATCACCACCCTAGACCTTCCGTTTACGTCTCACACTTAATCAGTTTGACAGATAAGGGCGTTTGACAGATGGACGCACATTTTTCGATTTTTTTTCGATACATACATACATACATCTGAAGGTGGACCGCAGACGAGAATCGTCATGTCCTCTTCTTCCGTATCCTCCAAAGATCTCACCGTTCAGAGTCCTCTCCATGCGTTTAGACAGTGGGAGAACTCGTTGACTCTGTGGGAGACTGTTCGGATCTACCGCAAATGCGTCTTTTGGAGCCTGGTCATGTGTTTTCTCATTGTCATGGACGGGTACGACGGTTTTCTGATTCCGGCTTTCTACGCAGTTCCTTCTTTCAGACGGAGGTTTGGAGTCCAGCTCCCCGACGGATCCTACACCATTGAAGCAAAATGGCAGACGGCTTTCCTGCTAGGAGCGCCTATTGGTCGAATCACTGGAGCTCTCAGCGTGGGAGTGATGGCTGACAAGTATGGTCGCAAAAAGGTGACTCTGGTTCCCTTGGCGGTTCTCACTGGCATCATCTTCCTGTGCTTCTTTGCTACCAACAAGGGCGTGCTCTGTGCCGGCTGGGCGCTCAGTGGACTCATCTGGGGCGTGTTCAACACCATGACTCCGACCTACGTGTCTGAAGTGTGTCCCGTGAGTCTCAGATCGACTTTTGCAGCGGCCATCAACCTATCCTGGGTCATTGGCCAGTTCATTTCCACTGCAGTAGTCACTGGGTCAGAATCTCAACCAGGCGACTGGACCTACAGAATCCCTCTGGCTGTTCAGTGGGTGTTTCCAGCTGTGCTCATACCTCTCATCGCTCTATTGCCCGAGTCACCCTGGTGGCTTTTGAAGCAGGGAGACAAACAGAGAGCCAGAAAGGCAGTGGCACGGCTGGTGGACCCCAAAGACGTCGATCTCGACATATACATCGACTACATGTGCCACACGATCCAGGAGGAAGACGACTCGGGCACGTTTGCCGACTGTTTCAAGGGAACAGATCGCCGAAGAACAGAAATCTGCTGTCTCTCCTACTTTTTCCAGCCTCTTTCCGGACTCCAGCTCTTGTCATATTCGGCCTACTTTTTGACACTCACAGGAATCCCCCAGCATGTGGTGTTCAAAACGACGCTGGGAATCACTGCTCTGGCAGTCGTCGCCTCTCTCCTTTCACCGATCGTCATCATCCACTTCAAACGAAGAACGCTGTACATGGGCTCTTTGGTCCTCATGGCATGCACCTTGTTTGCGATAGGTGCCACGCAGAAATCCGACACTCAGGCCGCCAATTGGGCCGCGGGAGTGCTCATCTACGTCTGGGTGGGCACGTACGACTCAACCATTGGCCCCCTGACCTACGTCATCTTGTCCGAGACGTCTTCTGTGCAACTACGGTCCAAAACCATTGCACTGGCGTCCATCGCAAACTCCTCCATCGTCCTGGTTCTCCATATTGCTGTTCCGTACATGATGAACGAAAAGGAGGCCAACATGGGCGCCTATGTCGGTTTCGTTTGGGGTCCCTGCTGTCTTGTCGCGATTCTGTGGGCCTACTTCCGACTCCCTGAACTCAAGGGCATGTCTTTTCTTGAGATTGACAGACTGTTCCAAGCCGAGAGAGACGCCAAACATGAGAAGAAAGTCACAGTAGAGTCTCCGATGTTTGACCAACATACCCAGAAACTTCCGACAGTCACAGTAGAGCCTGTTTAACCGACACACATCTTCTTTCACCACCCCTTTTTGACATGTAAATGGATTACTGGTTGGTGGATCATTACATTACGGTACGAGTACTATAGCTCTTGGTACCAGGCGTTCATGGGACCTCGGCTCTTTTTCTCGTATATTGTTGTTTTTGGAGCACAATGAATCAGAGTGGTTGTCTGGGATTTCTGAACTCTTCTCGAAACACGCACATATTGGTATCAAAATGAAGCTATTCATGCGACGAGACCTATTGTATCACTCTCTGACTTGCTGCATTATTATATGAGCTGCCGTTGTCGTCTCATTTTTTGTCGAAATTAAGGTGGTCAAAATAAGGTCGTGTTTAGTTGGGAAATTGACGAGTTTTTGTGTAACTTGTTCTCTCACACCACATCTTTTTCATCTCCCTCACTTAGAATAAATATATTGATAGTAAAACGGTTACATCATCCTGGGCATGGGGGCGTTGGAAGGACAGAGCTGGGAGGCGAAATGGCTCTTCTCCTCAAAGCTGGCTGTGCGGGAGAACTCAAAGAACGCCTTCTGGTACGTCATGCTCTCTTCATCGGGGCCCTTGACGATATGCATGAGATAGGTGGCTCCGGTGGTGCTCTGGGTACGCACTCTTCGCCACATGTTGAGAGCCTGCTCCTTGGTCATGTCCAGAGTGTAGAGGGTTTTGAGAGCGAGGGAGCTCAGCTGCGGAATATCGTACGATTGTCCGATCACCAGAGCTCCGCAGGCAGTATCGAGATCCATGGGTTTTCGCTCGTCGTAGAAGAAGTCGACCATGGCCCTGATCCACTTGGACGGCTGCATCATCTTCATCATGTGCTGCGTGTCCTGGATGGTCAGATCGACTGTCTTGCAAAAGTGAGGCCACTGAGGGGCCAGAATGAGCGAATGGACATCGATTCGCACACCATCAGCACACACAATGGTCACGTCCTTGTTGCCGGTGTCTCTGAGAGCCGCAAACAAAGAGCGTTCTTTGGGGAACTTGATGGCAAGGTAGTCCTTCAGGTTCGACCGCGGCTCTCTGTGGTGCTCCAGCGTCTCCCAGTCGTCCTTGGTGGTGACAATCAGCAGAGGCTCGAAGTCCTCAAACTCGACCATGAGTTTGTGTCTGTCCAGGGCAATGAACCGCTTGACGATGGAGCCGCAGCTGAAGAAGGCCTCGTTGGCGTTCTCAAACATCTTCTTGTCGTAGTCGGAGTAACACAAGGACATGTAGTAGTGCCGGTCGTGGAACCGGTACAGCAGAAACGTGCCCAGCTTCTCAATGTGACACGCACTGGTGCTGTTGACCTGTGTGAACACCTCCTCTTCGTCCACACCCCGAGCAGGCACCAGTTTTGTGGCACTTCGGCCTCCCTGGTGAACCGCTCGAGTCAAGGTCGCTCTGGCACGGTCCTGGAGCTCCTCTGCGGTCTCTTCCTTGGGGTACTTGAGTTTGGGGCCCTTGGGTCCCTTGGGGGCTTTCTTGGCTCCTTTCTGGCGCTTGTTGACCATGGCGATAGTTGTAAATGTCAAGAAAAAAGACCCCAGAAACGTCAATAAATAAAAACTTTTCGGTGACAGATGTGGTACACGTCATTAGTACGGAATATAACAAGGGGTGAGACACGTCAGTGCAGGTATCACGCACGATTGGAGAAGAGAGATTGGGTTGGAGGTGATCTTCGTTTTTTTTTTATTCTTAAGATGGATCTGATCAAGTTACAAATTATACAGTATATGCTGCTTTTCTATTTTCATTATTTTGGGGCATTTTTTAAAGTATTCTTTTTCGGAGTCTTTATGTTTAGTATGTCTCATGACGCGTCACTATACGCGTAGCACTACATGTGAGTTAGTGGCAGTGGCGCAATTGACGATTGGATGGTGGCGTTGGATAGCCCTGGAAAAGGCGAGCAGAATGATACCAAATGGGCGAGAATTGGGGTAAATTTCAGATTTTCTTGTACCCTTGTACTTGTAGTTTCCTGTTAGAGTGGAGAACTATAAATAAAATAAAATAAAATAAAATAAAATAAAATAAAATAAAATAAAATAAAATAAAATAAATCAAAAAAATGCCATCAGTCAAGCTATGAAGACAGAGGACCAGGAGAATGACCATCCGGCGATCACTTCCAAGCATCTCATTCGATACTATAATACCGGTACTGACTATCATTGTTCATGGTTCAGCTCATTCTCTACTTCAAGACACTTCACATACAAGTACCTACTTCTATAATTCTATAAATCTCACTCCATCTACTGTACCTCATAATCACTCCATTACTACAATTCTTCTTGATCTCGCTCCTGTTTCATAGCGTTCATACTAACCCTGACTAACCCTGACTAACCCTCTCCTTAAACATTCACTATATACACCCCCTTCATATGCATCCCCCTTTCTCACTATCTCCTCTTACAGATCCGAGAGCACCTTTTCTCTTCCAAAGTTGGCGAGTCTGAAAGTCGACAAGAAATCATCCCGGGCATGGTACGCTCCACACATGCGTCGGTTTCCAGAGAAGCCCTTTCGGCCGTGGAGAACTCGCCAGTTGTCGAAAATGAGACACTCGCCCGCCACAAGCTTGCACACGTACTCAAACTTGGGGTCGGTGAGAATGCCGTTCCACTGCCGGATCGCCTTGTAGAACTTGGGCACGTCCTCGGGGCTGTCCCAGGTGTCCATGACAGATCTGTCATCGTTGTTCCACCGCACCTGCTGCAGTTCTCCGGTGATGGGATCGTGGGTGAAGACAGGTTGAGGAACCTCGGGAGTGATGCACACGCTGTCTTCTCCAGCTGAATGAGCAGGAATTCTGACGCGGGAAAGCAGCTCGTAGCCCTCGGGATTGAGCTTCTTGAACTCCTGGGCAGCCCGGAAGCCGTCCACAAGCATGTTCTCGCCTCCCTTTCCATCGTGATGCAGACAATGGAACAGCTGCAGACCCGGAGTGTCGGTCCAGTAAGTTCCGTCGGTGTGCGACGCCAGATGGAAGTTTGTGTAGGCGGTGTCGTTCATGGCGAGATCCGCGGTGAAGTCCCAAAAGCCGCCGTAGTGAGTGTGCTTGATATGAGCAAGTCGTTCACACAGCTTCTCGGTGTCTTCGGGAGTTGCAGGCACTCCAGACACAAAACAAAAGCCGTCGGCGTAGATTTTCTTGCTCCACTCTGCGAGTCCCTTGTCGGTGTTCATGACATCCTCGTACTTGACGCTGGGCTTGTCAGCCTCGATGTCAGCAGCCAGCCAGAACTTTTTCTGGACCTGCTTGTCGAGCTGAGCAGGACCGGTTTTGGCCTGGGTCTTGGGCTTGGAGTAGTTGTGGCGGTCGAGCCACTCAACAGGGTAGGAGGACACGTGGCCGTCGTGTTTCCACGTCACGTTCCAGTTGTCGCCATTCAGAGAAACAGCAGACGGCTGAACGTCTTCCGGAATAGCAAAGGTGTTCTGAAGACGCTGCTTGGTCAAGGGATGGTAGTGTTCCTCACATCGGCAGTTGTCTCGCAGCCAGATGTTGTGGAAGGAGCCGATGGAATCAAACGTGGTAGTGTCAGTGTTGAAGGACATGTTTGTTGTGCTCTACTTACAAGTACCATCTCATCTGGGGTATATATGCATCTGATTGGGTTTGGCATGCGGAAAACGGACTCCGAAAGTTGCCAAAAAAGGTAGGTTCATGCGTGCCCACTGTGTTACTTGTATGTAGGTTCCGTGGAGTGGAGATGGTGGGTTTACGGGGAGAGTAGATGTGTTTTTGTTTTTACAATCACATCACTATTCATCAAGGATAGTGTTGCTTGATTTAGATAAGAGATTGATAACAAAACTGATAGGTGTCATGCAGGGTCTTGGTGCAGGTGTAGAAGGACGTGGTGATAGGAGTGATTTTATTATGTAATTAGGAGACATCTTGAAATACTTGTACTGTACCTTGTACGTTCTTTCTGAATCAAGACCTTCAGTCAAGCACGAAGCATCATAGGCACTTTTCACAGCTATAGTTTTGTGAGCATGTGTCTACATATTACATACCTGCTGATTGTATCTATAAGCCTGATGTATCTGCTCATCTTCAACTTCTATGCCAACTGTTCTTTATAACACTGGAATAGGCCTGAATTCTTCGATAGAAAACTTCACTCACTTCGATGAGACTTGTACCGGTACTATATAATCAACATGATCTGATCGTCCATTTCACAACTAACTCAGTAACTACTCCTGAACTATTACCTAACTATATTTGGTAGCGATGTCTCTTCTTTTGTTACAAGTTAATCAAAATCTCACCAAACTGATCTCGAAACCACAAGTATGTTCGAGCCATCGAAAAGTCCATTTAACTGAGAGAGATACTACAAGTTCAAGTACTCGCACATACAGTAGTTCAGTTTCGGAACCTTGAGGTTCAGAAGGTGTACTGTAGTTTGATGAGTTCTTCACATCAACGAGACTCAGTTTAATGAACGTCTCAGGTAAGTTCACTCGAGACATCTATAAACGAGAATATGAGACCTTCTGAGGGGTTCAACTTGGTTTCATTTAAAATGAGCTACTTGTACTAATTTGTTTTTGTGCGTTTTGATTTACTTGCATTTAGCCAGTTTTACCGAATATTCATTTAATTCAGAAAAAACAAATGAAATAGCCAGAGCCACTAGAAGAGCTACCAAAGTGAAAGAAACACTTTATATAGTCATATTTAACAATCACAAAGCCACTCACTCCTCTGGAGAATCAATAACTCAGATGCGCTTAGTAAGCATGCTGACTAAGACTCAACCGAGTACTCGTACTGGGAATTAATGGTAACTGGCTAACCCTGGCTAACCCTGGCACTGGTACTTTGTACCTCCATCTGTGTCTTTGTCTACACTGTTGTTTCCCCACCTTTTGGTGTGTCTTTGGGTCGCTGTTTTAGTGTATCCGAGGAATCGTAGATTAGATAACGGACCAGTGGTGATATTATATAGGTGTGGAGAAATGATCCGGATGAGGCACTGATCGTTTTCGTATGTGTACGATACGACTACCAGGGTACAACTACAGTATCCGTATCAAGACACAAGTACAAGTTCTCGTACATACAAATACCACCATCTGATGTCTCTTGTTTCTCTTAATTCTTGACACCTCAAATTGTACGATACAAGTACAGTACTCGTACAAGAGAAACTTGTAGTTACTCCAATCACCTGTCTAAAGAGTTTCCACCTCGAACATGGACTGTGACCTCAGTTAGCCTCATTGCGTGCCTCTTAGAATAAAAAAATTGCGTTAATTAGTGTCTTGGAAATGTGGGGTACTGTAGTCGGAGAAGCATTTTGCGGCACATCGGATAGAGAAATGACATCACCGAGCAGAAATAGGAGGCTCAACATAGCAATAGGGTGCAGTAGTTACAGTAACGTGGTATAGATGACATGTCTGAATGAGATAAACTAAAGACACCACCCATTTGACAACCACCATCTATAACCACTCCAATAACCCTCCACGACCTCGGATATTTTATTTGGCGCAAACAGTTTCAGCCGTGTGAGGGGTGGTACTTGTACTTGTATGGATAATTACAATGGTCAGTATTAGTCAATACGTCGCCACAGATTGCGCAATGCAAACACTGGGACACGTGCCTGGCTGACAGGCTGCCACATGCCCCCAACGACACATCAGCAGAGCAACAGACAGCCCCACAACCCCAATCCCACGTAACACTGGTCTTTAGGCCGTATTCTGGATTTTGGACTTTTTTTTTTTCCGGAACATTTACTCTCTGCACAGCAGGTGGCGCTAAATACCTGCATGGCATGTAGAGCTTTCCGGAAAAATTGGAGGCCACAAGTGTGCGACATGTGGGGGCTGGGGCTTCCGGAAGAGGGCCAGTGTGGAGGGTGGGGTCGTCCGGACCGTGATCTGGCGTCCAAAAGGCGCTATCGGGCCCCTGGAGCACTGCCGAGCGCACCAACGCCTCATTTCGGATGCTCGGACAAACCCAAATTGCTATCGCACATATTGGAGCATAATAGGGCATAATTTAGGCTAACCAGATCGGCGATAGGCAAGTTAAATATTAGATAGAGGTGTTACAAGTACGGAGTGTTTGAACGAAGCAACACACAACTACGGAAGACGATAGAGAAGCATCTGTGTTAACAGCTACAAGGAGGTACAAACATCAGCAGAAAGGTACAAACGGCAGCCATTAAATTCTCATTACCACTATCATCACCCACAAACAAGTCAATACCTTCTTCACTTACATCTCGTCTTCTCACCACATGATCCTACCTCAGGAAATCTTTGAACAAATCGCGTCACATCTCACCTGGTCGGACCTCAGCCGACTGTCCCAGACCTGCTGGGCTCTGCATGACCAGGCAGCCCCGCTTCTGTGGAACACCATCGGACCGGGACACTTTGCTCAGACCCCGTCCACTCACTGGGACTACCACGACCTGGTGGGCCAGCATCCGGCTGCCCGACCGACCTACACCGTGTCCAAAACGGGGCTCAAGCTGCAGCTGCACGGAAATTACGTCCGCAACATCCAAATCACGTCGTTCGAGAAACCCATCTTGTTCTTGCTCGACAGACAGGCCATCCCCCTGGTCAACCAGATTGGCGTGCGGTTCTACGGAAAAAAGCCGTATTCGGACTTCAACGAGCGGTTCGAGGTCGGCATGAAAATCAAGGGCTGGAGAAACGACGTCCACGTGGACTTCATGCCTCGATTGTCCAAATATCTGTTCGAAAACCCGTCCGTGTCGCTCCAGCTTCGAACAAACGACCCCACAATCCTCTACGAGATTCTCAACCACGACGTGTGCTCGCAGGTGACGCTGTTTGACTGCCAGCTCGTCCGAGGAACCGTGCTGTTCAAAAACCTCATCCGACCCTCGGTCCTCAAACCCATCTTCATCTGCCAGTTTCTCCAGAGAGCCTCCAACCTGCAGACCCTGAGACTGGCTTATGATCCTTATGGTGTTTTACTGGACGAACCGCCCCACCCTCCTTTCTCCCTAGGACCCTCAGAACAGGATCTGGCCCAGGTGTTCTCAGGCCTCACCTGCTTGCAGACCCTCATCTGTCCTCCGTCCATGTTCTCCACGCTGAGAGACGGCGCCTCATACCCTCCCAACCTGAAAAGACTCATTGTGGAGGCCGCAGAGAACTTTAACGCGGCTGCTTACCTACCTATCATCAAAGCCATGCCGTCACTGAGACGAATCGACATGGTATGGGGCAAGAACTCGGTCCAGGGTATGGCTACTTTTGCTGAGATCTGGGAGAGATCAGGCGCAGGGCGAATGATTGAGCTGTGGCAGTATTGTGAGGCTTAGGGATGGTTACCTCTCGGATTGGGCTTCGCACGCCCATTATGTATTATGAATGAATTATGACTTATTGAAAGGTAGGAGTTAAAAGATGGCTGCTCTTTATGTGAATGATTACCTTGGAGTATTGTTTTTGTGTATTTATACTGTAATGCTCAACACCACCACAGAACACTGAGAAAAAGAGCATTATGAGCAAGCTACAAGCGAGAGGACTTCACAGTCGGATTATACACTCTCAAATTAATATATTCCTTCTTTTCTCTTGTCTCTGTGACACCTCTAACGCCTCAAATTTCGATCTCAAAGTTTGACACACGTGACTTTTTTAGCCCGTTAAAACAGCCCTACGCACCCCAGAATCCAACGGTTGCGGCCATATCCTGGTGAAAATACGGCTTCCCGTCCGATCAGCCATAGTCAAGCACCAGAGAGCCCAGTTAGTATTGTAGTGGGAGACCATACGAGAATCCTGGGTGCTGCAATCTTTTGCACCTCAAGCGAAGCGCAGAGGTGCCACAGCTTTTTGTAGGCGGTTCCAGAAATACTTTTGAGAGTTCTCTAATCTTCAGTTATGAATACAAGTCAGTCTGACTGTTTACTCTTCTATCTAAAGTACACTCTTGAGCATGTTTAGATAACAAGTAATACTCATACTTCCCAAGTCCTCCATCATTTTTGCTTCAAGTCTGTTCAGCTATTCTACTCTTCTACTACACTCATTTGACATAATAACATAATTAAAATACAGTAATCCATCCTTCTCTCCTCCCCAAGTCCTCCTAACTAAACACATTTTCTCCTCCCAGTCTCTCGCTCTCCTCCATGTTGGAAAAGCCGGTGAAATGCAAAGGCCGATGCAACTCGTGGTAAAAGGCCAGCGGCAGATCCAACTTGAGATCGTAGTCGTCGTTCTCGTTCCAGGCAGTGCCCATAAACGTGTGGTTCCACACATCCGTCTCGGGCACCACAAAGAAACCAGACAGCTTGTCGGTCAGCAGCAGCTGTCGAGGCGATCCAAACGCCGTGGAGTATCCTGCAGGCTGGTCGCTCACCAGATCGGTGTTCTGCACACCCCAGGCCAGTCCCTCCTTGGTCAAAGAGTAGGGAGAAATGCTGACTGAGCCAGGGGCAAACGAAACAACCATGCAGAGAGAGCCCACGGGCCATCCGTACTCCTTGGACAGTTTGGCGGTGGTGGTCACGTCGACAGGCGACATCTGAGGAGACTCAAGCGCCTGTGTATGAATCCATCCCAGAGGCTCCAAACCATCCAACAAGGGTGTGTTGGGGGGACTCAGAGGCATCTCCACACCTCTGTAGGAGCCCAGCTGAGGCACCAGCACAATGGCATGGATCTCCTTGACCTGGTCATTGTCAGAAGGAGAAACTCCATACAACAGAGCTCCAACCTGCGTTCGAACGTCAGCAATCTGGATGAACTTTTGCAAAACGTTCTTGGGGAACACGTAGGTGTAACCCTGGTCGTCGGACTCGGAGTACTCCACAAACACCTTCTCAGCTCGAAGATGCAGGTTGGCGGTACTGAGAGCTCGAGATCGCCACTCGGTCTTGCTCTGGAACACCTGCTGCTCGTAGTTGGACGTGGTGACCACCACCATCTCGTCTCCATGCACGTTCTGCGACTTGGTCTTGAGAGCCGTGACCTGCGAGTCCGTCTTGTTCTCCTCAATGTCCTGCAGCTCCTGACGCTTCTGAGAAGGCGCCTTGATCTCCTGGCCCAGAATGATGTCTCGAATCTCGTGCTGAGTCAGCGACTGGATGTTGACATTGTTCTTCTTGCCGTAGTCGTTGAGAATCATGTCTCGCAGCTGGTTCTCAACGTGCACCCACTGGTCCTCAGAGAACGAGGGCCACATGTGATGATCGAGCGTCACGACAGTGTGATCGGGCCGCAAAATGATCTTGGTCTTCTCGTGGTTGACATGCATACCTCTGAGAATGAGCACCAGACGAGCAAACGCCGTGTAACTGGAAATGGACTTGAGCCAGTCGTCAAAGAGGTTGAAAATCACCATCTGCGACTCGGTGGCCTTGAGAATCAAGTCTCCCAGCTTCTCGACCTGAAGAGCACTCTTGAAGGGCAGCTGCAGCTCCGAGGGCCGAATGACGGTGTTGGGGAACTCAAACAGCTGCTGCTTGAGCGGCTCAACAATGCTCTTTCGAGTCACAATCACCTGCTTGGGCTGCTCCTCCTTGGGCAGAGATCTGATGAGAGCAGCAACCTCCTCGGCGGCCTTCCACTTGGCCAGCTGAGAAAGACGCTTCTGACCAGCCCAGGTGGACGTGTGCACCACCTTGAGGAAGAGCTGACCGGTCTTGGGGTTCAGAATGAACACTGCACCGTTGAGAGGCTTGTTGGTGAAGTTGCCCTCAAAGGTGGTGTGTGCAGCGGCTCTGTAGACGTTGGAGTCGTCCACAAAGAACTGAACCTCGTTGTTGAACAGCTCCTGGTAGTTTTGCGAGTTGAGGAACGCCTCCTGGGGCTGCGACTGGTACAGCTGAAGACCCTTTCGGATTCGCTCTCGCAGAACGAACAGAGCCGGGTTGGCCTGCATGATCTTGGACATGGCAGGACGCATGAGCTGCTTCAGACCAGGGAACCAGTTTCCATAGGCGTCGTACATGTTGTAGGCAAGATCAATACCAACCATGGCTCCCACAGGCGACGGGTACACAGACACTCCGTCGGTGGTGTACTCCAGGAACTTGGCTCGAGTGTACCGACTGATATCGTGCGAGTCGTAGTCTCCATATCGAAGCTGCACATCCAGCCAAAACTCCGAGGTCTGAGCAAAGTCCATCGAGTCCGAAGAGTCGTTCAGCAGCGAGGGCTTGCAGACATTCCACTTGTACGCCGACTTGAGCACAATGTCTGCACATGACGAGTTCATCTTGTACGACTTTCGAGGGTGGATCTGCTCCTTTCGAGTCTCGCTGATCTGAAGCGTCTCCAGCTCTCGATCCAGCACCTGGCAGATATCCAGCACCACCGACTCGTGGATTTTCTGCCACAAATGAGCCCGGAAGATTTGAATCAGCGAAATCTTGAGCGTGGGGATCTTACCGTGCAAGAAGATACCCGTCAGATCGAGCTGCACCAAGAAACCAACATAGACGTTGGCTCGATTGATGGTAGGCGACCACCACAGCGTGAATCGTCTGTTGGGGATCTGGTTGAGACCGGACCGCTGGGCGTTGGTCAGCTTCTTGAGCTTGAGCTGATCCTCAAAGCCCGCAGCCTTCTCCCAGAACAGACCCTCCCAGTTGTCGAAACCAGTGCCCTTGAACAGAGTATGCTCCAGAATCGTCTCAATGCCTCCCAGAGCCTGGATAACGTCGGTTCTGTACGTGTTGAGCGACCACAGCTTACCGTCGTGTCGCTGGGACGTCCACCAGAAGGGGTTGACTCTGGGGATGGAAAACTGCCGGAACTCGGTTCGAACTCGGTGACCCTTGTCGTAGGCCAGAGTGTGCCGGTCCTTCTGGAACAGAGTGTTGATTCGGGGCAAGCCTCGATCCCACGAGTCCTCCAGGTCCTCCAGAGACAGCCGTCGGTTCTCAGCCTTGGCCTCGGCTCGTTTGGACGCATACTCGGCCCACACACGCTGCGAATCGGTAAACTCAGCCTCCCACGTCGTGAGGTACCGGAAAATGTTGGGAATGATCTTGTCCTCACCATGAACGTGGGTCATACCAGCTCGGAAATGGGTGATACCTCCCTGATCAGACTGCTTGGACCATCGCAAGTCGCTGGCAGGAATGAGAATGTGAGACGCAGAAAACATTCCCAGACCACCGAGCTCCTTGGGGGTGTAGAACACCGCAGGAGGGAATCGAGTGGGCATCTTGGAGTTGAGACCAATCTTGACTCGGGTCTGGATCTTGGTCTCGCACTTGACCAGAGTGTCCAGCAGCTGCTCCGTAGCCACAGCAGCCTCTCTGTAGTACGTAAACAGGGAAATCAGAGCCGTGTTCCACTTGTTGGCAATCTTGGTGAACGTGGTAGAACCCGAAGACATGAGAATCTGCCGGATTCGGTTGTTGAAACGAGCAATATCCGCGTCAGACACCCGCAGGAAGGCATAGGCAGTTCTCTCCTTGGTAGACTCGTTGGTGAGGTTCCAAACCGAGTCCTTGACCGGAACTGAGGCCACAGTTCGACACTTTGGAAGAATTCGAACCTCGAAGCCGCACATGGAGAACAGCAGGTTGGGGTTCTCGCTGGAGTACACGGAAACAAACGAATCCTGCCACTCAATCGACGTCATGGCTCGAGGAAGTCGGTTCTGAATCTCCCAGAAGGCTGCTCGAGCCAGGTTCACATCCGAGCGCATGAGTCTCATTCGAGCATCTCGAGGCCAACACTTTTTGGTGGGGAAGTTGACCACGTTCTCAAAGTTGGGATCGGGGTGCTCCGTGAGGTACCGATGGACCAGATCGGAAGACTCGTCCTTGGTGAACCGGAACAGAATGTGGATTCGGTCAATGTACCGAGAGTAAGCTCTGATGGGATGGTCCGTTTCCACAGCAACCGACGGGTACTGCATGAAGTAGTTGGGCCGCTTGGGGTCACCTGCCATCTGAGAGGCACGCGTGAGACCCAAAATGAGCAGGTCCGCAACCAGACCGTAGTACTGGACCACAAAGGAGGAGAACTGCAGACCTCGCAGAAGACCGTAGTTGTTGGTGTGAGACATGTCCTTGTACGTCAGTCGCACGTTGTTCTTGGCGATGATGTACTTGGCCAAGTTCTCATCCATAATCAACCGCAGAAGATACTGCAAAAATGTAAAGTCAATCTTCTCCCAAATCTTGGAAAGAGAAGTCTCCAACATGACAGTCGACTCGCCTGCATCAGTCTTCCAGATTTCGTCCAGATTGTTGATTCCCTGGCACCACTTGTACACCAACAAGGGAGGCACCTCTGAATCGCTGGGCTTGATCCAGTTGGGGAACAAGCCGTTCTTGTCACCCTCGTACCACAGATACTGATCCAAGTAAGCGTCGGCAATCTTCTCGGTGGGATCAATGTCGTACACTGGCGTCACGTGAGAGTAATGGTCCATCATCTCCAGTCCCACGTCCTTGAATCCCTCGTTTCGCACGAAATTCTCCTTCACCTGCCGCAGAGTCTCGTGAGGATTGTCGTACGCCTGCTCAATGTAAGCCATTTCGTCACGCTGGCTCTGGTTCAGCCGGCCCTTGGAGTTGAACCCCTCCTTCATGCCCTCCAGAGCCAAAACAAGCAGCTTGGTGTCGTGCTTGTAGCTGGCGGGAGGCATGGAGATGGTGGAGAAGTTTCTGGACTCCAGCCAGTTGACCATCATCTGCTGGATGGCTCGGGCGTCGTTTCCATCCCAATAAGGACCGTCTCGCAGGAAATTCTGCTGTCGCTCCTGCTCAGACTTGAGCCACAGACGAGTCAGACGACCAAGGTTCTTCTTGGCAAGAGTCTTGTCAACAGTAGCGCCTCGGTTGATTCGCTCTCGGTTGTAGTGAGCAGCAGCCATCCAACCCTCGGCCTTGGCCTTGACGTACCGCAAAATGATGTTCTCAATGGGAGCAGGCATGCCAGGCACCTTCCACGGCACATTGGCCTTCCAACATCGCCAAGCCTCGGAAAGATGCTGCAGAACGGTCTTGGTCTTGGCCTCCTTGATACCCTCGGGAATCATGTCCAAAATGTCCTTAAGCACAGACGCTCGCAGCTCCAGATCGTAAGACGACTCCACTCGCTGCTTGGTGATGGTCTTGGCAACTCCCTTGGAATGACGACCTTCAAACTGACGAGCCAGAAGGTTGCCCAGCCATCGCTCCAGCAGAGGGATGATTCCACGTAGGAAGAACAGCCACACTCGCCAAGCCGGCTGCCAGAAACCACAGCCAGGACCCTTACCAATCACAACGTTGAACCGGTAGTAAACCACATGCTTGAGGTCCTTGCAGGTTCGAATCTGATGCATCACCTTGTACTTGTATCTGTAAATACCGGTGAGCTGACCCAGATGGTTGAGGGTGTAGTAGATACCGTCTGCTAGCTGGAAGGCATCCACGTTACCCAGTCGAAACTGAACCTGGGCATCAACGAGAATCTTGACAACTCGCAGGATCTCTCGCATCAGATGGAAGGCGTTACCGAATCGCGACTTCTTTCTCTCCTTGGTGGTAAGCGTCTTTGTAGGCTTCAGGTTGAAGTTGTAGTCCAAATGCAGATACGTAAGACCCTTTCTGTGAATCAGCAGATTGAGCATGTTGAATCCCTGTCGACAGAGCTGCAGACCAGCTTCCACCCAGTCAATCTCAGTCTGCTGGAAGAACTTGGTGTTGCGCAGAGACTTGAGAAGCCCACGCTTCTTCTGGGTGACGGTGGACTGAGAAGTGAGAGAGGTCAGCACGTAGGACTTGAGCAGCTTCTGGTAAGAAACACGCACCTTGATGGGGTAGCCCTTGGGGGGGTGCTGCAGGTACCAATCCTTGATAAGAGCCACGTCCTGGGCTCGAACAGTAGGTCCAGAACGTCGGTCAAAAGGTGCAGGAGCGTGATAGAGGGCCAAAGCAGAAGACAGCTGCTCATTGACAAGAGGAACAGACTCCAGGGGAGGTGTGAGAGGTCCCAGGTCCTCGGACAAGTCGACATCGACGTTGTTGTCAATTTTGGATCTAGTGATGGGAGCCAGCTTGGGATCAAAGTAGTAGGGAGGAAGATCCGGGTCCTCCGACTTGACAACCACCTCCTGCGGGTACGAGTAGGTCACGAGCTCCACCTTTCGAGGCATGGAGTTGTAGACATGAGGGAACGCGACCTTGTGTTCTGTGGTGATCATGTTTCGCACAATGATTCTGTCAATGGCGTTGAACTCGCCAAAATCCTCGTTATCAGGGTCCAAGTCCTTGTAAAGCGGCTCAAATTTGGGGCCTCCAGGAATAGCCATGTTGAGAGCCTTGGCAGTGTAAAAGGCCTTCTTGTCAAACAGGTAGAAGTAGTTGGGGTCTGTGACGTCAGGAAGCAGAGGAGTGGCCAGTCTGTAGAGGGTGGTCAGCTGCTCGACAGACAGCCGATACGACCGATACGACGGCCCGTTGACCTTCAGGCCGTCTTCAAACAACGGTCGGTGCTCGTAGAACCAGTCCACCACGGCTGAGTCATCCACGGGACTCAGGTCCATCAAAATACCCTCCGGGGGCTCGACATCCTGGATGTTTTCGGCCCACGAGATTGGCGGCTCTTCGTCGTCAAACGGCGGGAACCGCATTCGCTTGAAATGCCGTCGATCTCGTTTTTCACGCCGCATCATCACCCACATGGTCGCCCACTGGGCAGTGTACACCTGGGGGACGACTCTGGGGATCTCGTTGACGAACGTGATGGCTCCAGAAATGTGGTACAGCACTTTGACCTCTCGCACGGCCTCCCAGGGCTGGGGCATGTTTTCCAGCAGCTTGATGACGCCATGGGGCATGAACTTGAGCGCTCCGAGGTACGCGCGTTTGTCCGACGCAAACTTGCGGCTGCTCATATCTCCGTGGTCCTTGATGAGCTTGCGCAGGTGCTCGGGAGGCATATCGGCCTTGGACGAGTGCACAAACGTCGACTTGCCCGACTTGTCTGCGAACTTGCGTTTCTGCAACTTGAGCCATCGCTTCTTTCGGGCCTGAAGAAGAGAAGAGCGCGAGTCCTCTGCAGGTGGAGGAGGAGCGCCAGGAGGAGCGCCAGGAGGAGGGGGAGCTCCCGGAGGAGGAGGTGCTCCGGGAGGGGGAGGTGCTCCTAAACCAGGAGGAGCACCCGGGGGTCTGAGACCTGGAGGGGGAGGGAGTCCAGGTGGCACTGTGTTAGTACGTACGGAAGTGAGTGGCCGAAGGTCACGAACGGACAACAACTAGCTTGTAAGCAGGTAGTGAAGGTAGTGAAGCTGATGGTCACGAACGGACAACATCTGGTTGTGAGAAGGTCACGATTCATAAGACGAAGGTCACGAACACAACATCTAGCTTGTAAGCAGGTAGAGAAACTGGAGGTCACGATTCATAAGACGAAGTGATGCCAGAGGTCACGAACACAAGATCCAGTTTGTAAACATCTCTGAACAACACCCTTTTATGAAAAGTCAGACAAGATGATGTAGTTGATGTAGTTGATGGATCAACAGAACAAGACAAAGCCACAGGTGTGGTAGAACACAAACAATGACCAAACTGTACCTTGGCACGTGTAACTTGAGTGGCAATCAACCCTGACCTTACATCACTTCAGTCATGTAGTTCCCATATCAAATCATCACCATTCTTCCACCAAAACACCAGTCAACAATCAGAGAAACCAATCACGTGACTCATAAACAAGCCTCATTTCGTTCACTCAAGACACATAACCGCTTCATATATCGTGCAACATCTCACGTCAATGTCGATGATGTTCATGTCCATGATGTCCATGTCAATGTTCCAGCACCCTCAGTTCAATCACGTGACTTCTCATCGCCTGCAGTACCCTCACGCAGTCGCTGCAACTGCTTTTCCGAGCCCGTACTCGTCTCATACTCACTCTTTTATCAACCTCGAGAGCTGATCAGACTGTGTGAAATGTGTAGATTGTGTGTGGATTTTTGAGTTTGGAAAAAAGGTGTTTTGAATTTGCTGCAGGTGGCGGCTATTCGGCGGTTAAAGGGAGAGTTTATGTTGGCTTTAAACATATTTTTTTTGGAAAATTGTGGAAAATTGAATAAATTGCGGATAAATAAAAGGTGAATTTCGTGAGAGTTTGAAGCTGTGAAAAAGAGGTCTTCAGTGTTTGATTTGGAATATCTTGAATATTTCTTCATTCAAAGCGACACTCTATGCTTGTTAATGATCGAGTGTATATTGAGTGAGGGTCAATCTTATGAAAACATAAAAAATAAAAAAAAAAACCGTCATTTTTGAAAAATGACCAACTTCGCATGATTACAAGTACAGTACAATTGTACAGTACTTGTACAATTGTACACTTCTCCCGTTCACCATGCTTTGTATGGTTCATTATTTTCTCTTCTCTATTCAATAAATAACAGCACTTCTGTACTTGTACTTGTACCTGTGCCTGTATGCAATGTCTACCCCCTCAGAGCCTCCTTCAAGTACCTTCTCTCACTCCTTCTTCTCAGATCTTTGCCCCAGATGATCATGGGAACTGTCAGGATCAACGGGATGAGCGTGAAACAACCCACAGTGACGTACACGTTCTGCAGTCCTACAGCTTCCTGCCAGGGTCCCAGACAGAAGATGATCACCATGGCCATGCCGTTTCGGACCACAATGACACCGATAAAGGCGTCAGCGACAATCTTTTCGTAGCAGTCAAGCAGATAGGTAACCACAATCGCGCCTGAGGATCCAAATCCAAACATGATGATTGCAAACCCGAGTGTGGGCACCATCCAGTGAACTCCCTTGGCGATGGAGATGCCAAACAGAAAGACACCCACAGTGAGGGTGAAGTTGGCAAACAGAAGACTGTAG
This sequence comes from Yarrowia sp. JCM 30696, assembly GCA_001600535.1. Lineage (NCBI taxonomy): Eukaryota > Fungi > Ascomycota > Dipodascomycetes > Dipodascales > Yarrowia > Yarrowia sp. JCM 30696. Next base: position 1,292,236 of record BCKG01000006.1, read on the forward strand.
AGTCTGAATTCGGGCTCGTAGACGCCGTTGTTGCGCTTGGACAGCCAGATGATGGTCCTGTCGTTGAACCAGCCGCCGAAAACCGACCCGATGATCATGCCCACAAACGGCGCAATGTTCACGTTGCCGATAGCGGCAGAAGAAAAGTTGTAGGGCGGAGAAGCGAAGGAGTTGGCACTGGTGGTGGAGCCCATCGACAGCCAGGTGAGCATGAACCCGTATTGCAGGGCCGAGAAGGCCACAATGGGGTAGGAAACCAGGGTCACGAAGGGGATGACCAGTTTTCGACCAAACTCCTTCCAGCTGCCAGGAGTAACTGTGACGAGCGCTAGACGCTTTGAAAGCGGATTCATCTGGATTTCCTGGTCAACCACTGCCGTCGTATTGTCTTTGATAGCGTCTCTGTCGTCTTCGGACTCGTCTTCTTCAGACACAAAAACCTCCTGTTGCTTGATGTACTTTGTCTCTTCGTAGAACAGCAGCGTCATGACAAACTGGACTGCTGCGATGATGGCGACAATGATGAACACCCAGCGCCAGCCCAGGTTGACGGTGATGTATCCTGCCGGCACCAGCACCAGAAAGTTGCCCACGTCGACCACAAACATGTAGATGCCGTTGAAGGTGCCGCGTTGGTGGACAAAGTACAGGTCTGCCACCGTCATCTGGATGATGGTCTCTGTGATGCTGACGGCCAGACCCTGGATGATAAACGAGGCGTAAGCCGGACCGATTGAGTGCAGAGTGCTTTGCCAGGCCGCACAGGCGACCATGAGCGCAGACGCCAGGATGTAGACCGGTCTTTTGCCAAACTTGTGGGCAAAGGGGATCAGAATGGGACACCCCAGCCCCAGTCCGGCGACCGAAAACGCATACGTGTTGTTCAGCTCGTCCAGCGTCCATCCAAACTGCTCGATCCAGGGCCCCCACATGACCGAGGAGACACAAGCCGAGGAAAAGGCGATGAGCGTGAAGAAACAGACGAGGAAGAAGTTGATGTGTTTGCGGCTGTCGGACCAATTGAGCGGCTCGTTGGGGTCCGATGACGGCTGCGGCTGGAGAAGGATGGTGTTGCACTCGTCTTCCAGAAGCACCGTTCCTGGAGGTTCCGAAATCGCACCTGGCGAGTGGCTGGTCTCCAAGTCGCCCGAGTCCGGAGGTTCAGACGCCATTGCTAGAGAGTCTGCCGTGCACAAACACAGCCCATCTCCCGCTGGTCCAACGACTATATAAATCGCTGCACTTATACATCCACCTGATTGATGCGACACTGAAAGCGGAACAAGGTGTAGCTAGCCGTTAGCGTTGAGCCTAAGACCCTTCTCCAGAGTGTGAGGCCGAGATAGCCGTGTTCTAGCAAGGAAGCGAGGCACAGGTACCACTGTAAGAACCGGTAGCCGAGGTACATGTACGAATCGGAAAGGGGTTGGATCTCTAAACTTGGTCTTCTCGTTTAACCCTGGTTTGTTGATTGACAAACTCTTGTTGGCAACAAATTTTCAAATTTTCAAAATTCAGCCTGTACGGCGTATTATTCTAAGAGTGGAGCCGGGTGGGCGTAAACAATGGGAAAAAATGGGAACCGCAACTTTGTCTGAGCTTTGCAAGACAGTCTTTTTCAGTCTGAGCCCGCGAATAAACCTCAGGTTAGGCACTCCCTGCTGTAGCTACTGTACTCGTACGTTTGGGAGATAATTTCTCACGATCTAAAATCGGAGATTCACGGAAAGCTGAAATTCTTGCCAAGCCCTTCATAGCAACAGCCGTACTAAACGCGGTAGATAGGAGGATTCTGAATTGCCGTTATTGCAGTATGCACGTGATTATCTTTCTCTACATAGAATCCCCCATTGGTGTAGATGCACCGTTCACATGAAACGTTTGGAGATCGACGTTATGCAGTGTACAAGTACCAGTGCGAAGATTAACGCACATATTCAGGCATTTAAACGAAATGCTAAGTATGGAGACTCACCAGACTTGGTTTTTGCACATAACTCGGCCGAGTTACGCAACCTACAAATGTACCGGTAGTGTTCTTTTTTTTTTTCTAGACTAGTTTGAAATGAGTCGTTCGGTGCACTAAACACAGGCTAAAGACGGAGACCGATCTGATACCGTGGTCTAAAGCGTAATATTCTTCCAGCAATCGGTAGCATGTGATTTTTCCTTGCATTCCCCATTCAGCTATTATTTTCCATATTCTATATCCCGTCACCTGACCTGACTATCTCAGCTGGCCTCACGCTCCTGGATAGTCTTGACTATCGCCCGGGCCTCCTCCAAGTCCTGAGGACTACCATGAGTGTACTCCATAGCATACCTCAGCGCACTAGAGAAGTTGCCCTGGTCAAACTCATACCTGGCCAGCCAGATTCGCGCCTTGGCAGTCTCGTCAGTGACTCCTTCAGCCAGCTCCGTGCCCAAACACGCCTCCATGTACTTGGAAGCCATACGCTGATCCCCAGTCTTCTCGTAGAGAGAAGCAATGCGGTAAAACACCGTGGGATCGTTATCCTGCACCGCAAGAGACCGTTTGTACCCCTTGATGGCTTCGTCGTACCGCTTGAGCTTCTCGAAACAGTTGCTCAGAGCCTGCCACATTCGCGGATCCATGGGCTTGAGAGCCGTGGCTCGCTGGTAGTAGTACAGCGAGTAGTAATGCATGTCCAGCACCTCGTAGGCCTGGCCCAGACCGTACCATGCGCGGTAGTCGTTCTGGTTGGTGTCCACAGCTCGTCTATACGACTCAATTGCGGCATGTGAGTTTTTGAGCTCCACAAACTCGTGGCCCATCAAGGTCCATGCAGACAGACAGTTTCTGTTGAGTGTGAGCGCTCGGCGGTAGTACGTGATTGCCTTTTCGTGGTCCGTTCGCAGGGAGTAGTAATTGGCAATGATGCAGCACGTTTCCGGTCTGAACTTGTCGGTGCAGGACGCCAGCTGGGCCAAAAACGACAACTTCGACCGCTTTTCCATCACATACAGAATGTTCGAGTACGCGTCCATGTCGTCGAGCCGGTGGGGGTCGAGGTTGATCACGTGATCGAAAATCTGCTCCGCCTCGGCGTATCCCAGGTTGTGGTAGTTGAGCAGCGCCTTTTGGATTGTGAGGTAGTGGAACTGCGGGAAAATCGTTTCCAGCTCGTCGATCAGCGACTGGACCAGGTCCAGCGGCTGGCAAAACACCTGGTGGCACACGACGATGAACATCTTGGTGGTGATGAGCTGCTTGGGCAGCCGTTTGACTATGCTGTCCAGGCCGTCAATGTGCGACATGCACGTGAGAATCTCCATCCAGCAGCTCCAGTTGTACGGCTGGATCACCAGCGACCGCACCAGCACCTCGATCGCCTCCTTGTAGTTGTTTTGCTTCGACATGACCACGCCGTAGAGATACAGGAGGTAGGGGTCCTGGGGGAACCGTGCCAGCAGCTTGGTGCACTCCTGGATGATGTTGACGAGCTGCGTGTTGGTGGTCACGCCGTCTGTGCTTGCCAAGACTCCCTGGCCCTCCTCCTCACGTCGTTTCTCGCCTGCCATGTACTGGGCGTACAGACGCAGAAAGTTGGGGATGCTGCCCTTGCACTCTTTGAGATGGTACGCACACCGGTCGTACTCCTTGGTGTCAAAGTACATTTTTCCGAGCAGGTACTTGTCTGTCTCGGTTCCCAGCTGGTTGTAGAAGTCCATGCGAGCCTGGACCAGGGAGTCTGGGTTTTGTGGATCGAGTTGCAAGCCGTCCAGGGCTTCTATGCACCATTTGGCCGATTGGTAGAGACACAGGTCCGAGAAGAGCACGGACGCGTTGCGCAGGTTGGTGGCCAGCGCGGCATTTGAGTTTGGCGTCATTTTACGCGACGGAGACGATTTGACGGAGCTGATTCGACCTCGCGTTAAGTGGTGATGTTGTGAGGTGGTTGGAAATTAAGTTGTGCATGTAGGTGCAGATGGAGGTGAAGACTTGATCAATAAAAGATCAATAAAAGACACTAGTTCAGAAGATGGGTGCTTGATGAGCTGCTCTGACTGATCTAAGAGTAATTTAAGTAGCATTTTCTATTTTTGATCTCTGTATATTGTCTCTGGACATGTTTGGAGCCAGTTGACTTTTCAGTTGACTTTTCACAAGTTCCCAACTAATTATTTAGATTTACTTGACTGTTACTTAGGAGAGAGATGGGGAAGAAGGAGTCGATACAAGTCATAGGATCTAATCAAACTACGGGTACAAGTACTAGAAGTTCTAATTTGGTGAGCCTAGAACCCTCTGATAATCACTTCTCTCAATTACACACTACGAGTACTGTACTAAACCTCTTAATATTTGCACCACTCTCAGCTAACTCAATATGCATCATCATGCAGCTATAAGACCATTTTGACTGACTTGAATTATTTGAGGAGGAGGAAGATAGCTTGACATTGGACCAGTGAAGGGGAACGAAACAGACAAAAGGAGAAACACAGACGCAGAAACACAGACACAGAGACACAGAGACACAACACAACACACACACTCTCTCTCTCAATACACATGATTCTCTCATTACAAGAAACAGTGACAGCTCTGCTGCTTCTATTTCTAACCACATACATCATCTACTCCCTGGTGCCTTCTGCACGCGATGCCCATCCTCTGGTGGTGTTACAACAGTCCAACCTCGGCTCAATTCGCCAACCGGGAGAGTCCGGGGTCTACAGATCGCATTTTTGTCCCCATGGCCTTCCTCTGTTGAGAGGACTTCAAATCCAGGCTGACAACTACAGACTGCGCAACGGAAACATGGGCGACTTGCTGGAGCTGGCTTCCGACACGGTGAGCTACGAAAACGTGCGCAAACTCGGCTCGTTTCTCAAAGGAAACGTCACTATCATCTGGGACAAGAATAGACCTGAGTACGTCGAGATTCTGTTTGCTTGTGCTCTCTACAACCTCACTGCGGTGGTTATCAGCGACGAGTACACCGGGGAGGCTCTCAAGGAGGCTGTCAAGGTCTCCGATCCTGCAGTTGTGGTCAAAAACGGCGAATTTGGCGTTCTTCTCAACGACACGAGCTACGAGACTATCAAAAACACATACTCCGAGAAGGACTTTCCTGCGCTGGACGAATCCAACGCGTTCATTGGATTCCCCGTGTCAGACATGCATAGAAAGATTGTCATCAAGTACTACGATCATACCAACATTGTGGCAGCTATCGTGGGACAACTCAAGGGCTTCCCTGCCACACACGAAGTCACCCAGAAAGACACAGTGTACTTTGCCGAGGCTTCTGTGGGAAAACCGTTCCCCCTGGTGCTGTATCTGTCTACTCTCGCTATTGGAGCACGTTTCACCACAGAGCTGGAGCAGGCCACTGTGGTTGTCACGACTCAGGACCGGGTGTCGCGACTCCTCAGCACTCAGCTGTCGCTATGGCAACGATTCAAGCTCTCGCGCGCAGAGGCGTCTCTTGCCAGTGGCTGTCTTAACAGAAACAGCGTTCTAGCTAGCTACTCAAAGTGCAGAATGCTGTTTTTTGCTGCTCAGGAGCCTGCTCTGACTTCTGTACAGATTGGAAAAGTCAGAGCGTTGACTGGAGCTCACGTGGTGTATTCACTCATGTCGCGAGAATGTCTGTCTCCCGTGGCCCAGACTAACATCTACGACTACAGACTCATCAACGGAGTGGTTTTTGGTCCTCCTCCTCCTTGTCTAGAAGGCAAGGTCAAGAGTGAGAGTGAAGAGAAGATCACGAGAGGACAGCTGCTCATCCAGAGTCCTGCGACCGCCAAGGGATGGCTGGAAACCGAGTATGTCGGAGAATGGGGCGCTGATGGTGCCTGGAGATTGAAGTAGTTTTATAGCATTTATCGAAAGTAGTTGTGGATATTTAAAGCGTGTTAACTAATGTAGTTGAAGGTGTAAGTAAATTTGTGAGATATGTGAACTCACCTTAAAATGTCAGTGTAGAGACAACGTCGATATGCCAGAACCTGACGATACATGAAAGACAGGACTAGTTTTATTCGATAGAGAGACCCATTACGGTCATTTTGATACCAATAATGGCTATTTTTCGTCAAATAGCATTAAGGCTCATCACTCTCCTACCGGTAATTACTGAAAGAGCCCCTTAATACCCTTCCACACTCAAAGAAGATGTGTTTTAGAGCCCTCTACTATCCCCTTAAAAGTTCAATCATTATATTACATCCTCATCCACCTTTGTCAACCTGAAATATGTACATTACTGTTTGGGACCTGCCTGGGCATTGTTGATGTTGTTAACCGGGTCAGTAGGCTTCACACCTGGGGTTTGAGCCGGTCCGGAGCCGGGTTTCTGGCTGAAGACAGATTTGGGAGGCTCTGTGTTGAGAGTATCGATCTTGGGCTGTTCAACAGTCTTTGTCTCGGCCTTTGAGCTCTTCTTTCGCGAGAAAATGCGCTTGAATAGTCGACCCACGCCGCGAGTAGTGGGAATAAAGATCCATCGTGCAAAGGGGGGCGTCATGAGCAGCGAAATGGGGATTCTGACGGGCAAAGTAGCCTTGACCAGGGCATAGGCAGCAGCTCCCTGCATCACCACACGAGCCGAGTTCTCCATATTGAGGAACGACCATCCCTGGGACTCGAGCAGCTTGTCGATGACAGCCATGCCCTTGACAATGAGCCAGTCGGGCAGTCCGGGGGGGATGAAGTCGTATTTGTTAAAGTACCACCACAGTCCAAACAGAGGGACGATGGCTGTGATTTCGTGCACAATGAGGAAGGAGGTGACGTACGACACAGGGGCGTTCTTGAACCGGGACGCCAGAGGCCGAATGAACCGGGGAATGTGTTTGAGAATGGGATCATTGTCGTCAGGATGGGGTTCCCGTTTCTTGAACAGAAACGTTCGCGATCCAGCGATTGAGAGCGGGCTGGGCAAAGGCGACAACGTGGGTCGCGCCAGCGGCGTCAGAAGACCGACCTTGGCCTTTGGCAGCGTTCGGAAGGCGGGTCTGAGCATCGTTGTGTGGTGGTAGCAAGCGAGACTCTTCACATGATTTGTCATGCATGAAGATGTGAGACAGATTAAGTTTGGCTGGGGTAATTGCAGGGTAAAGAGATGAATGGAGTGTAGTTAAATGATTGTCACAGTACGAGTACATGCAATAACGGCTCTGCCTATAACTTGGGAATTTAACTACCTTTTTTTTTTTTTTTTTTTTTTTTTTTTTTTTTTTTTTTTTTTTTTAATTCTTGGCAATACTCCAGATAGTCTACGGACCTTAAACAATTAGTTGATAAACATTAATTATGAAGTCCCAACTGTTAAAATCACTTGTTAGTGTAACTACAGTTGAAGTAATATCACCTGCCCATAATAATTCACTGCCAATAATAATACACTGCCAAGCAATATCAGGAAATGGGGCATTGCAGATGTGAAACAGACTGTAGTCTCGCTGGGATCCGCCTCACCGATATTTTTATCCCAACAGAAAGTGCGCCTGTTGTTGCAGCCTCACGCTTGGTGTGGCAGATTTGAATGGAGTAGACTGAATGAAACAGGTGAGTCTAGATTTTGGTTCTGGGTGAATATGTTCGTTTTTATACCAAGGTAGAATTATGAAACACCTCTAATATTATCTTGAAACACCTAAAACTAGTCCAAGTAATACCACCCAGTCTTAAGTAATACTCGTATGTACTTTTGTCCTCATTTTTGTTGTCACTTTTTAAGAGCCCCACTCGTAACATTAAGATTTTAACAATGCAGATGAAACGCACGAAAGAGATGACTCGTAACTAAGGAGGAAGATAACCGTCTCAATGACAGGTATCAGTCAATCGTGATACTAAACCCGTCAAATGAAACCAGTTTGGTGATACCATGAGCAAGAGTGACCGCATTCTGGCTGTCACGTGACAAAATTCTTGTTCATACACCCTCTACCCTTGCCTCACTTGTCCACTCCTTCAGTCCTTCAGCATTGGGGCTGTCTGATAACCTGCAGTGTAGCAATCAAGACACACATATGGGCCATTCATATATAAGAGGCCTTGGGGTGGCTGGGAGCGTCTTCAACTATCGACAGTAGCATATCTTCATCATGGGTTGGTCATCCAAGTTCTTGCGTGCAAAGAAGAACAAGCCATCTTCAGACGAATCCAACGGGGAGTCTTCCTCGAACCCATCAGACACGGTCAACGACAAGAAGAAGAAAAGGAAGGACGAGAAGAAGAAGAAGAAGAAGGGAAATGTGATTCAGGGCTCTTCTTCAACCCAGAAGAATGATGGAAGTGGTAGTCAGACGTCTTCAACTCGTAACCACCAGACCTCTTCTAACCATCAGACTTCCCCTCGAACTCACACCTCCTTTCCTGTCGGTACCCCGAAGAGAAAGGGAAAACGGAAACCCCAGACCCCTTCCCCTTCTCAGAGGAACAGAAGACGTGGAAGTCAAACCTCTTCTCCTTCTCAGAAGAATAAGGACCAGACTGCTTCCCCTGAACGGGAGAAGGACACACAGAAGATCTCTACTAATTCGCCGTTCGGAAAATTTGACTTCTCTGTCTTTGGTACTCAGACTCAGACTCAGACTCAGCCGACTGGTCCACCAATTGATTGGAGTCCCACTCCACAACCCTCATCTTCTGCTGGCAAAGATAAAGGAAAGGAAAAGGAGAGTGGACGGGTTTCGCCTGAACCTTCAACTCCCACGAGGCCTCCTGGAAAGGCGAAGAAACAAGACACAGAAGTTTGCACTCCTCCAAACCAGATTGGAACCAGAGCTCTCACAAGTTCTTCTATTACACCCACGAGACCTTCTACCAGGTCCCACAGGCCAGATACCCCAGCTCCAGTTCCAGCAGGACGTCTTCTGTTCCACAAGGAGAACAGGCCCAGTGAATCCGATCCTAAAAACAGAAAGGGCGTCATTGGGGGGAAAATAGCAGAGTTGAGGGCCGATGCCAGCAGGGAGGCACACGTGGACCAGTCTCCTACGACGAAAAAGCTCACGAAAACGAACCATCTGACGGCTGTGAAAACCAAGACTCTCTCCAACATGGACGGCGAGACCAAAGCCAAGGAGGAGGAGAAGATGCTGCGAGACGAGAAGCAGAAGGAGGCTGCAAAGAGGACGAGTGGCGCACAGGAAGATGTGGAGGAGTCAGGAAACTCTTCTTCTGATCTGACGCCAATTTTCGAGGAAACCGCGTCCTCAAGCATGACTTCAGGAAGTACTCCTGGTTCAGACAATGTCCATTCTTCTGAGCATACTGGTGGTACAGAGTTCACTCCTATCCGACTGCTCACCTTTGCAGAAGCCCTTACCTCTCCAGGAAAGACTCCAAGAAGAACTGAACGAGGTGAGAGGAGCAGGCAGAAGACTGAAGAGGTGAAGGAAGAGCGGAAGGAAGAGGTTACGGCTGTCTCTGAGGAAAACGCTCAGCCACAAGAGGTGGAAGTTGAGGAACAGAACCGAGAACCTGAGGTTGTTGAGATTGGCGCAGGAGGACATGACAGCGACCCTGACGACTCTGAGGATGGAGAGGATGGTGATTCACGTGATCCAGACGTGGTTGGCAGGCCAAACCGAGACGACCCCTTTGTTTCTGATGGCGACTCAGACAGTTCTGATGAAGGGGACAGCGACAATGAGGGTTCTGATGCATCTGACTCCGGTTCCGATGCATCTGATTCCGGTTCCGATGCACGTGACTCCAATGATGAACCCATGACCCAAATTCTGGTTCCCACACGTGATCTGGCTCTCATTCTGGACATGCCTTGTCCCCGTCCTCGAGGTCACAGACGTACAGCTTCTGATCCGGGTTTGATTTCAGGTGCTACAAATACTGGTGCTGCTACTGTGAAGGAAAATACTCCTATTGCTCAAGATGTACTTGCTCAGGCGATTCCTGCAGCTGCCAAGCGTTTGGAGGCAGCTGTAGACGGCATTCAAGCTACAGTAGACCGGGAAGCTGAGCGTTTGGACATTGAAGACATCAGAGCTACGGTCGACCAGCTTGCGGCTGACATGAGAGCCGCGGGCAACTTGGACGAACGGTTCACGTGGATGCAGCAGTCCCTGGAAACAGTCATGTACTTTGCAACCTGTCTTGGAGTCGGTGTTGCGAAGTCACTTGACGAGCACGATCGTCGTATCGCAGGTGCAGTTGCGAGCATTCAAGACCGGCAGCAAGACTCCGAGGACCGGGTTGCAGCTGTGGTCCAGCAGCTTAGAGATGCCGTCACTTCAGTGGCGCATGTTGCGAACACCAGTATCAGGGACACGCAAGTTGCTGCTGCTAGAGCGGTGAGCAGTGTGACGCACAGGGCTGTGGGAGAGATTGGCACAGTTCAGGCTACTGCTGTGGGCGAAATCGGGCGAGTTCAAGACATTGCTTCCACTGCTCTTGTTACTGTGAGAGACAGAGTGGTTGAGGAGATTGAGGTTGCATCCACAGCTGTCATCACTGTAAGAGATGGAGCAACTGGAGCTGTTAATACGGTGAGAGATTCAGCTACTGAAGCAGTTAACACGACACGTGATTCAGCAACTACAGGCATTCAGAGATCAGTCGATACAGTGAGTGGTGAAGCAACTACAGCACTAAGGGAGTCAACCAACACTCTTCGTGATTCAGCAACTGCAGTAGCCAACACTGTGAGCGATACAACAACTACAGCCGTCAACTCTGTGCGTGACTCAGTTACTACAGCCATTCAAAGAACAGCCGATAATGTGCGTGATGCTGCAACTGAACGCTTGAATGAAGCAGTCGAGGCAGCGAGTGGTAGAGCGACTGAAGCTATCGAGACAACGAAACAGTCAACTACTACTGCAGCCTCCTCCGCAATCGAAGACCTGAGTCTCAAGGCTTGCATTTCTATTCACCAGACTCAACGACACGGGATTGGCAGTTCCACCACCACGACGGAAGAAGCGAGAACGAATCATCTGAACAAGAGACACATTGAGCCCACCAATGATCTTGAGCGTGCAGAGCTTCGTCTGGTCAAGAAACACTGTGCCTACACTGAAGTGCACCTCGACCCCAAGCTGGCTTGGTATGATGATGGTCTTCTTTCCAGCACTGTTGCTCTGGACGAGGAGCTGAAGGGCATCATGGACGAGATGGTTCTGCAGGACTACACCGACCTGCGAGGTTTGGAGTGGGTCCACACTACCTCTTCTCAGCGATATGACTTCAAGAGGAGCATGGTGGACGAGACGATCAGTCGGTTTACGGCTCGAAAGAACTGGTTGGAACGACATGCCAGAGAGCAGCAGGAGCTGGTTGCGCACCTGTGGGTCGACGGACACGATCAACGGGCCATGAAGCAGTATTTCGGTCGTATGGAGATGCTCTACGAACGACTCATCCTTGCAATCCGCAAGCTGGAGGAGAGCAAGCAGAGCGCTGATTTCAAGAGAAATGAGGCGGTTTCTGTTTACGAGAGTGTGGTTCACTTGAGACAGGTAGCTGTCTAGTGGAGATATTTATTGACGAATAAATTTATTATGTAAATTACGTGACTAAATGATACGAGTAGCTGTAGATAAAGGGCTCTCTAGAGAGTAATGCCAATAACAACCGCTGCTGATAGTAGGAAGAGAGTCTTGGTCTTGATTGTAGAAGCGGAGTTGGCCTGAAGGATACGATCAGCATTAGGAGACCGAGTGGTGCTTGTAGAAGGAGCTTGAGAGACTGTAGCATTAGAGGTGCTGGAAGCAATTGTAGAGTAGATGGTGCTGGTGAGAGTGAGAGTGGTATCTTCTTCGGTAGAAACATCACTCAAGGTGGTAGAATCAACAGTTGAAAAGATGGCACTAGTGAGAGTAAGAGTGGTGTCTTCTTCAGTGACAATGTCACCCAAGGTGGTAGAATCAACAGTGGAAAAGATGGTGCTGGTGAGAGTAAGAGTCGTGTCCTCTTCTGTTGTAACATCACTCAAGGTGGTAGAATCAACAGTGGAATAGATGGTGCTAGTGAGAGTGATAGTTGTGTCCTCTTCCGTTTCAACACCAGATTCAGTCACAGGGGTTTCGCCTGTACTCACTTCGGAAGCCATAGCGGTGACAGAAGAAGGTGTTAGTGACAGAGTCTTAGAGACTGTGGAGTTAAGAGCAGTAACTGAGTACTGAGAGGTCTCAGGAACAGCAGAGGAATCTGGTGTAGATGACATAGAGAGAGAAGAGTCAAGGGTTGAGGTGGATACGGCCGAAGAAGACTTCACAGTTTGAGAAATGGATGTGGAATCTGATCTGGTATCTGTGGAAGTCTTACCCAGAAGTTCAGAGCTCATAGTAGGTGTGGAAGTTGAACCTCTATTTTTTGTAGAAGAGCTCTGAAGAGTCGAAGTAGAGCTCTGTGCTTCAGAGGAAGTGAGACTTGTTGACGAGATGGACGTAGAATGCTCAGATGTCTCAACTTGAGAAGAAGTACTAGCTGGAGTTGACAGGATATCTGGTGAGGTCGTGATAGTGGAAGAGCTTTCTTCAACTGGTTTAGTTGTGGATGTCGCAACTTCAGTTGAAGGAGTCTTTTCTCCTGAAGAGGTAGCCTGAGTACTCGTTGTAGCAGCACCCCCTCCAATGACCCTACCTGAACCACCAGGAACACCTAGGGGTCCCATACCTGCCTGAATACATCTCTTTGCGAGCTGGACAGAATTGGACGACACGGCAGCGCAGTATTCTTTGGCACCATCTGTGATCAAAGCAGGGAAAGAGAAAGAAGCAAGGGGGTTGTCGAGAGAAAGATAAGGACCAAGCATAACAAGAGCCATATTGTCACTTCGAACACTGATAGGCGGTTGAGCATGAAGGACGCCGTTGTCAGTGATATCGACCACCAGTTCTTCAACAGAAGCCCAACTAAGTCCTCTATCGATACTGTGAGCAACTGTATAGAGACTTGTAGGATCAAAGATAATCGCAGAGTTGAAAATCATTCGATCTCCCTGACGCGTCGGAATCAGACTGGTGTCATTGGAAGTATCGACAAGTGTAGCCGATCCAGTGACACCGTTAACACTCACTTCAAAGGGACCAGCCTTGGAAGCTGGATTCACATAGAACTCAACGACAAGAGAACCAGACAGAGGGCCATTAGTGATCGAATCGGAAGCTGTGGCTCTCAAAGTCCATGGGTCGTTTGTGCTTTCAACATGGAACACAGTCTCTCCGTTGGTATCGACAATATCAAAATTGTAACTGTAGGGAACCGCACTCGTTGGACCATGGTCTCCAAGAATAGCACTGTCAATGACCAAATCAAACCAGTCACCGGGGTGCACACTTTCGCTGCTGGCTATACTGATGTCAAGCTGCCACAAGTCGAAAGAGTAGCCCTCTTTTGACCCTCCGCTGTTCTTGGGCGAGATATCGACCGAAACAACGGGGTTGGAGACTTGTCCAAGAACAAAAGAAGCGAGAGATGAGAGAAAGAGGAAAGTGGAAGACTTGAGTATCATGATGAGAGGTGTCAGATAAGTCTTACACTTGGTCAGGGTGCTGAAAGTGACTGAAGCCTTGCGCCATTCGTCTCATGATATAAGTATGTATTTGTGCACAGACCACCCAGTCGATGAGCGACAGGGGTATATTGGTGAAAGATCAGTCCTAATGTGACAATTTCATATTTGAACAACTCCACCGAACGGGTACCTTTCTCGTCTGTCAGAACAACTGTTTCGGGATAATTGAAGTGAACTTGGCAAGTTGAGTGGTAGTAAACAAGGGGGAAAGCAGGGGTAATATCGAGCAAAAATAGAAATGCCTGCTTTTAAAGACTCAAGTTTAGTTGCATTCTTGCAGAGGCAGGCACTGAACAAGTCTATTTTTCAAGTATGAACTGGCCAAACAGGCAACCATCCAGAGCTACAATAAACCGCTCTCATACCACAACACTCTGTGACCCCAAATACCTCCAATATCGGTACCAAAATGATCGCAGAGGTATAAAGATTTTAATGGTAGCACTTATGAAAAGAATCCCCTGTGATATCCTGACATTTCCACTCCCCACTTTTTAAGCTATAGAAAATTCCTGCTGGTGGTGGTGTTTTAGCGCTTCAGTAGAGAGCTGAATTCTTGACAGTAGTATCTGAATGGTGATATGAAATCACTCTCATATTTCCACGCTGTCCTCTGCACTTTTGAGCGAGATGTCAACTTTTGAAATTTAGTTGAACAAACCTTATAGATTTTCTTCAACACTAAAGTATTACACTTACATTTCAACTGAAATAGTTGACATGTCAAGTAATTTACTCTAACAGCCATTTCTTAGTCGTTACTATTTACATATATACAATTAGATCATCACTTGCTGACCACCTCGTCACATCGAGTGCACAGAGCATCCTCAACGGGGGCAGTGAACTGCCAGCATCGAGGACACTTGCATCCTGCCGGAGTCTTGGCCGTAGCGGTGACTGGAGTGCCATTGACCTCTCCGGAGGCAGAGTAGCTCCATTCGGCAGGCTCGTTGGTGTTGAGAGACACGCCCGAGGTGATGAACAGCTCTGCAAGCTCTCCCTCGTGCTTCTTCAGCAGCTTGTAGACGTCGGAAGACTCGTCGACACTCAGAGCAATATCACAGCCGAGAGACGTTCCAATCTTCTTGTCGGCTCGCGCCTGGGCCATGGCCTGCAGAACGATAGATCGAGCAGCCTTGATGGTGGCAGTATCCTTGACTAGCTCGGGGGAGGTCCACTCAGCAGCAGTTTTGTGCCAGCCGTTTTCGTAGGGACTCTTGCCGTCAAAACCGGAGAAGTTATGCACCTCCTGGGTCATGATGGGGGTCAGAGGCGACAAAATGGCCAGGTAGGTCTTGAGAACCTCAGAGAGCACGTAGGCGACGGACTGCCGGCTCTGGGAAGACATGTCGTTGACGTAAAGACGCTCCTTGGCAATGTCAAAGTAGAATGACGACAGACAGGTGTTCATGTGGTGACTGATCTGCTGGTACACTCGGTTGAACTGGTGCTTGGAGTAGTAGTCCTTGCAGGTGACTTCGAGCTGGTGCAGGTCCTGGAGAGCAATTCGGTCAACGAGATGCAGATCCTCGTAGTTCATGTCGACGTGGTTGCCGTATCCCAGGTTACCAAGCAGGAACCGGAAGGTGGTTCGCAGTTTTCGGGTGAATTCTCCAACGTGTTTCAGGATGACAGGTCCAATGGCCACATCGTTAGTGAAGTCGGACTGCGCAACCCAAAGACGAATACCGTCCACTCCAAGGCCAGGGAGCCCCTTTCCTCCGTTGATGATCACAGAAGGGAGCAGCACATTGCCCAGAGACTTGGACATTTTGTTTCCCTTTTCGTCCAGAAGGAACCCGTGGGTGATGACAGACTTGTAGGGAGCAGTAGGCACGTCTTCCGAAGAAGTGCTGATTTTGGTCAACAACGACGACTGGAACCAGCCTCGGTGCTGGTCACTGCCCTCAAAGTACACGTCGGCCTGCTTGATGCCTCTGGCTTCAAGGGTGGACTTCCAGGAGCTTCCAGAGTCAAACCAGACGTCCATAGTTTCGGTTCCTCGCACATAGTCGTCGGCATTGTACTTTGCTGGCAAGAACTGCTCAACGCCGACCTTCTCGTCGAACCAGGCGTCGGTTCCGAGCTCTGCGATTCGGTCAATCACATAGGACACGGTCTCCACGTCTTCCAGAGGAGCGCCAGACTCCTTGGAGTAGACAATGGGGATGGGAACACCCCAGGACCGCTGTCGAGAAATGCACCACTCTGCTCGTCCGTTGACAAAGGCCTTGAGTCGTTTTTCACCAATCTTGGGCACAAACTCGACCTGGTCCAACGCCTTGATGGTGTCCTCCTTGATGTCATCAACGTTGGCAAACCACTGAGGGGTGGATCTGATGATGATGGGCTTCTTGGACCGCCAGTCGTAGGGATAGCTGTGAGTGTAGGTCTCTTTCTGCAGCAGCATGCCGTTCTCAGTAGCAAGAGCAATCACAGCCTTTTGTCCCTCTCCCAGAACATGTTTGCCTGCAAGATCGGCCAGCTTTTCAGGCAGCTCGGATGTGTAGTGGCCGGAAGCGTTGACGGGCGAGTATGGCGCAATGCCGTGGCCCATGCAGAAGAGGTAGTCATCCTGTCCATGGCCAGGGGCAGAATGAACCATACCGGTACCACTTTCGTCCGAAACGTAGTCGGCGTGGTAGATGGGGTGATGGGTGGCAGTGAGCGGGTTAGTGTATGTGGAGGAAGTGAGATCAGCGCCAAGAATACCGTCCTTGACAATTTCCAGGTCTCCCAGCTTCTCGGAAAGAGACTCCACCAGTTTCTTACCCACCAGCAGATGTCGCCCAGTAGATGCCTGACGAACAACAGCATACTCAACGTCCTTGTGCACAGAACAGGCTCGGTTGGCAACCAGAGTCCAGGGAGTGGTGGTCCAGATGACAATGGCCAGGTCAGAATAGTCCTTGGTGAGCTCTGCGAGAGTCTCAGACTTGTCGTTCAACGGGAAAGCCACAAAAACTGCCTGGGACTTGTGTTTGGGGTTGTATTCCAGCTCGGCCTCCGCCAGCGCAGTTCGGGTCTCCCATCCCCAGTACACGGGTTTGATCTTTCTGTACATTCGTCCTCTGGTGAGCAGTTCCTGGAAGATTCGCAGCTGAGCGACCTCAAACTCATGTGACATGGTCAGGTAGGGGTTTTCCCAGTCGCCCATGATTCCCAGACCGCGGAACTCGTCTCGCTGGCTTTCAATGGTGTCTGTGGCGTGTTTTCGAGCCATTTCTCTGATGGTGGCAGCAGGCAGGACAGTAGCAGCATCGGTTTTGAGCTTCTTGCTGAGCGTTTCGAGCGCCTTCAGCTCAATGGGCAGACCGTGGCAGTCCCACCCGGGCACGTAGTCCAC
This sequence comes from Yarrowia sp. JCM 30696, assembly GCA_001600535.1. NCBI lineage: Eukaryota > Fungi > Ascomycota > Dipodascomycetes > Dipodascales > Yarrowia > Yarrowia sp. JCM 30696. The sequence goes on from BCKG01000006.1 coordinate 1,309,105, forward strand.
GCGTTTGCCGGAAATCAGCTGGTATCGGTTGATAATGTCCTTGGTGACCTTGTTGAGAACATGGCCCACATGCAGAGCTCCATTGGCGTAGGGAGGGCCGTCGTGCAGCACAAACGGCTCACGTGACTTGTTGGAGGCGTTCCACGCGTACAGCTGATCACGTGACTGGCTCAGCAGCTCTTCCAGAGCCGCGGGTTTCCGTCTGGGAGGGAAGTCCGTCTTGGGGAGCAGTAGGGTCGCGGAGTACGATTTCTCCGTCGTGGGGGCCTCGGTAGAGTTGAATCGACACGTGGGCGACAGCAGGGCACGTGCCTGGGTCTTGCCAAGCAGCCCCGTGACTTTTCTGACTCTCAGCATGGCTTTATGGTGGGATGTTGAGAGCTTCGGACTCGAGAGATTTCCACTCTCAAAAAGTTTAACGTTGATCTGGTGGGAGGGATGAATTAGTTATAGCTGATAAGTAGAGAATTTAAGGTTAGTTGGCAGGATAATTTAGGAAATGGGAAGCACTTTTCTCGGTCAATAATTGACGTGGTGGAAAAACGAAAGTTGCAATTGACTCGCTGACACTGTGAGATTTGATTTATGTGAAAAAATGACCCATTCCCTAATCCACAATAAAAATTCCTTTTTTTTTTAATTGTTGGGGTTCACCTCTCCCTGTCGTCAGTTCGAACCCTGCTAAACACATTCCTTTCCGAAACTCAATTTGGGGTGCTGAAAAATTGACTGCAGTGATCTCTCTCACCACACAATGATCTCTCGACTAGGACTACGAGGCATGGCCACGGCTGCCAAGGCCGCCCCCACGGCCACCGTGTACCCCGCCGGCGTGCCTGCGGCACGTGACATGTTCAAAAAACAGGAGTCTCGAAAGACCTACCTCATGGACCGATACACTCACATGCTGCGAACCAAGTCGGTGTTTCTGGTCTACCATCAGAACGCCCAGCTGTACCAGGATCAGGCCGGGCTCAAGGAGGCCATCAAGGCTGCCGGCGGCGAGCACAGCACTGTTGCCACGTCACTGATGCGAGCCACCCTCCGAGGTCTGGCTGTCGAGGATCCTCTGTCGAAACAGGCCAACGCCGAGCACAAGGACACGGTGCACCCTCTGAGCCAGCTGTTCAAGGGCTCGGCCAGCGTTGTCACCTTCGACACGCTCGATCCCCGGGCCGTGGAGAACGTGCTCAAGCTCACCAGCAAGGTGGGCGACCGAATGCTGCTTGTGGGAGCGTTTGTCAACGGCCAGACCATGTCCATCGACGAGGTCGACGTGCTCAAGAAGCTGCCGTCCATGGAGGATCTGCACGCCCAGCTTGCGGGCCTGCTCACTGTTGTGGGCGGAGGAGGTCTGGTCCAGGCCCTCGAGGCCCCCGGAAAGCTGCTCTACCTCAACCTCGACCAGCACGCCAAGGCCGAGACCGAGGGAGACAAGAAGGAGTGATTGTATATAGTATAGTGCCCAGCACCAATCGATGATGTTTGTATTAGAGGAGAGGTGTGGATATGCGTACGAGTACTTGTAAATAGCTTACTGTATTCCCCTAGGGTTGGAAAAGGGAGAAAAGGTAATGAAATCAGTTATTGCCGTACAAGTAGTGTTAGACCGGTGTAACCGGGAGTTTTTGTCTCAGAGGACCCAATTCAAGTCGCTTCTGCTTTTGCTCAGGTATGCTGGTTTACTTGAGAATTAGTTAGCATAGAAGGTAACCTGGGGGTTCATTATCGGTGTTCCAGTTAGCTTGGGGGCTTGAAAACTATAACACAAGAAATAATGGGCAGCAGAAAATATATTTGGCCAATAATATCTGGTAGGTACACTATGAAGATCCCACAATATCTGCGTTGTCGTGCAGTAAGCTATCCTAACATCCAAGTAAGTTACTTGGGAAAAGTGCGCCCAACGCTCTACGCCGTTGAACGCTCGTAGAAGCAGTATGTACCCATAAAGTACGAGTTTCCGTACATACGTACAAGCCATCCGTTACCCATATCCATGGCTTACTCATCCTCGGATAATAGCTCACTTCCCTTCCCTTTTTTTTTACGAACTGTTCTGACAAGGACACTATCAGGACTGATATCTTTAGAAAGAGTGTGACGAAGAGGAAACTAAAAAATAAAAAAACAGTTTCTTTATCTCTGTTATTAATGGTTACCGTGGATGTAGTCGTTGTTACCAAGTGCCAGCTATAAGCCAGTACACTGTACATACTGTACATACTGCACCTCCTTACTTCATGAAGACAATTGTTTAACCCCCTACTGGTACTCAATAAATTAACTATATTACAATGCTACTGTTCGAGGATATCCCTGATGGGCTCGGCCTGGGTGATGAACCGACTCAGCGAGCCGTCCAGTTTATCCAAATCATTCTTTCGCTTGTTGTTCTCCTCCACAAGTTTGCTCTTCTCTCTGTTGAGCTCCGTCATCTTGACAAACAGCTGCAGACGCAGCTCCTGCTCGTCCTTCAGTCGCTCGATCATAATCTGGTGGTCATCGAGTCCTTCCGTCTTGTGTCTAGACGTAAAATCAGCCATATCCACCAACTGCAGATCTTCGTGTGTCGATTTGAACCGATTGCACCCTTCGATAGTCTGGCGCAAGTGCTCATGCTGGTACTTGATGTTCTGAATGTCGAGTTGCAGCAGATCCAGGGCCTGTCGCTCCTTGTTTGTGTCCTCTTTGGCCTTGTTGATTTCCTCCTGGGCAGCATAATTGGCGACCTGGAGGTTCATCAACGACGAAACCAGCTCGATTTTAGCCGCCGACTCGGTGTTCCCACTCTCCAGATCTGAATACAGCTGTTCAGCCGTGCTTTCCAGCTTGGTGAGAATCTCTTCAATGTCTGCCATGTTTTGTCGAGTGTAGATGGTGAGATTATGATGAACCATGCTTACAAGTACCTAAACTTTAATCCATGGTGTTTCTGACCCTTAACTAAAATTCTAACTAAAAATGAAATGCTAACTAATATCAACTAGCCTGTTTTACCACAAATCCCAAATTACATCAATTAGCCCATCTTACGACATATTCAAATAATAATGAATCCCCCAATCTAACACACTCCTAAGTATATTAATGACCACTTTTTGTTAGTGATTGTTGTATCCATTATGTAACCATCTCCCCTCCTTGCCTACCGGTAGGCTACAGTACCCTCCTTGTCTACCACATCATATAATCATAAAAGAGCAACAGGAACGCTAGGAACAAACTGATTGCAATGATCATGCGCGAGGCCTTTCTGTTCCTGCTCTTGGCGCTCTCCAGATTCTTGTTAGCGTCTCCAACATCAACTGTGGTCTGGTTAGCATCATTAATCAGCGACTGAATCTTCTCCGTCTGGCTCGCCAGATGCATCGTCAGCTCGTTCTGCATCTCCGAGATCTCGTACAGCGACTTTTCGGCCTCATGCACCTTGCCCAGCTTGCCCTGTAGCGAGTCCAGCAGCTCGGCGTGTTCCGATTCTAGTTGCTGGATCATTTCCGGCGAAATCGTCGAGTCAAACGTCTCCGAGGGTTTCTTTTCGTCCAATGCAGTGTCCAGGTTTCTCTCATTACTGATTTTTGGTCTCTCGATAACAACGTTGTTTCGGCTCATGACCCGTTCCCGTTCTCGCGCCAACCGCTGCTCCTGCATGCTCTGTTGCATCTCGCTGACGGCCCGCAGTCTGTCGTTGAGAAACCACAGCACCGCGTCTCTGTGTTGCTGCTGGGTGTTTTCCACGCCTTCCTGCAGCTCGTCCTTCATCAGGGCGCTCAAAAAGCCGCCCTTTTGCTCCTTTTTGCGCCGCTTTTCGTCGTCCGTCCACTTTTCCAGCGCCCGAATCTTGCGCGTGAGATTCTGCACCGCAGACTTGGTTTCGTAGTCCACTTCGTCGCGTTGTTTGTCGGTCATATATGTCGATTTCTGTGCGCTGGAGTCGCTCGAATCGCTCGAATCGACACGTGCACCGTACCTGAGCGCACGTGCGAGCTCCGATTCGTTGCGACCTTCCTTCAACGTCCGCACGGAGAGGTATGAGGGTCTCACATTGGTGAGAAACGTTTGCAGCTCGGAAATCAGATTGTTGGCGGTATCGGCCTCTTTGTCAAAGGCGTGCTTGGGTAGCGCCTTGCGGGGCGCAGTCGGGCCCACCAGCTCGAAAAAAAGTGGCGTCAAATTGGGCATTTTGGAGAAACTTGTGGGGTGCCAAAATGTGTGCCAAAATGTGTGCCTAAATGTGGTGATGTGTTAAACGTGGAGGAGTGCATGGTCAAAGTTTATTGCTGAGAGAGAGGCAACTGGTAGGATGGATTTAGTAGGAGGTGAGATTTTGATGTGGACGATGAAGTGAAGGAATCAGATTTATCAGAAAAACAACTGTGACTTTTTATTTTCATTTTCCTTGTTCCATGCTCAATTGATAACACTTCATTGTTTTACACCTTTGACTCAGTTGCATCTACCAGTACTGTACCAGTAATACTTGTACAAGGCGTGGAGTTAGGAGAGCAGCAATGTATGTAATTGAGGCGAAAAAATGAAATGAGCTGACAATACAAACAATTGCGTACTTCCTTTGTGTTCTAAAGCATGTGCTAAATGACAAATGGGATCCAATTTCTTTGTTTGCTTTCTCTGTTTGCTTTCTCTCAAGTGTTTGCTTCTCTGGAGTAGTTTACTTGACGTGGTTAAGTATCATAGTGAAGGGAAGTAGTAGGGACTCCAACTGGACACAGCAAATGGATGATGTTCTAACTTGTACCACAGTAATGAACATACCAAATACAGTGTTCTTCATTCTTTACAACTCTTGTAGCACAGGGTTAGTCAGGGTCCTGAGTAGAACACGATCCTTCAGCCATGTACCTTATAGTGAAACCTCTAACATCAAACAAGTCCAAGTTAAATCCATTGAGTGCTAATTACTCCATCTTCTGTGGTAATCGCCTTTAAGGAACATCTCATGACTGAATCCATGACAAGCCCTTTTTGCTGCTTATGATTACGTAAGCCATTGTAATTAAGGTTTACACGCGACTCGGGTCAGTCCAACAGTACACCTTCTAAATTAGCAACCGAAAGAAACAAATAAAAACCGATTTCTCTATCAATTCCATTAGCTCATTGGCACTACAAGTACACCAGCCTTCGTTATTCCTTCTTTTTGCATTACAACTCGTCATATCATAACTGTCTCCAACCTCAAACTCTAAATCCAACCTAATCACGTCAACGCGATTTCAATTTATCCACACTCATTACCACTCACTACATCTCCACTAACATGACAACTCTCAACGAACAAGGATACCTCGATCTGTGCGCGCGCGTGATCGAAGAGGGCGAGTCACGTGACGACCGGACCGGTACCGGCACTCTTTCTCTGTTTGCGCCTCCTCAGCTTCGATTCGATCTTTCCAACGACATTCTTCCTCTGCTCACCACAAAGCGGGTCTTCTACCGAGGCGTTTTGGAAGAGCTGCTGTGGTTTGTGGCCGGATGTACCGACGGCAAGAAGCTGAGCGAAAAGAACATTCACATCTGGGACGGAAACGGATCCAAGGAGTTTCTGGAGAAGGCTGGACTGGGACACAGACGTGAGGGAGACCTGGGACCCGTGTATGGCTTCCAATGGCGTCATTTTGGAGCCGAGTACAAAGACTGCGACACAGACTACAGTGGCCAGGGCGTGGATCAGCTCAAGCAGGTGATTCACACTCTCAAGACCAACCCCCAGGACCGACGAATCATTCTGTCTGCATGGAACCCTGCCGATCTGTCCAAGATGGCTCTGCCTCCCTGTCACATGTTCTGCCAGTTCTATGTGTCGTACAAGAACTCGGAGCGGGGCCGGCTGTCGTGCCAGCTGTACCAGCGGTCCTGTGATCTGGGTCTGGGTGTCCCCTTCAACATTGCCTCTTACGCTCTGTTGACTCGAATGATTGCCCAGGTGACCGATCTGGACTGTGGCGAGCTCATCCACACTATGGGAGACGCTCACGTGTACAAGGACCACGTGGATGCCCTGAAGCAGCAGATTTCTCGAACTCCCGGAGAGTTCCCCAAGCTGACGTTTGCCCGAGACATTAAGGATATCGACGACTTCAAGTACGACGACTTTGTGCTCGAGGGATACAAGCCCCAGGCCAAGATTGAGATGCAGATGAGTGTTTAAATTGGAATAACGAAGGACCATAGTTATATAGAGCAGACTAATGAACGATTTGGATATGTGCTTTGGTAGTTTTTTAGGTCTAGACGTTTTGATGTCCACAGAGGTACTATGACGACCTTACTGGTCATTTGCTAGAATCTGAATTTATTACTACACGTTCAAAATACTGACCAACCCTGACTAACCCTGATTACTAAGCAGACCAGTGATAGGCTGAACATTGCTCTTGTCGGTGTAAACAGCCTGGGCCAGACCAATCTGCTGGTCTCCCAGGTCAAAAACGGTGTAGGTGTTTTTCAGAAATGGGTCTCCAAACAGTGTCAGTCCACTAGCATCTCCACCGTACACCTCCGTGTTTTGAGTAGCAAGAACGCAGTAAGTGTCACTCTGGTTGCCAGAAAAGTAGGAGAAAGGCAGCACCAAGGAGGACTCGTCGGCGTGGATCGTCAGCTGCTCAAAGTTGAACTGCAGGCTCACCTTGGTGTCGCAGTCAACAAAGTACTGTCCATTGGCCTCGCTATAGTTTGTGAATCCCAGGGCACTGTGCAACTGGCTGAACTGGGGCTCCGAAATCGCAATGGCGATGGATCCAGTGTCGAAAATGACAGGTCCATAAAAGTTGACGTTGGTTCCGTTAGCTGTGATTGACTCAAACGGGATCTCTGGGCCAGAAGTAGGATCGTTAACTGGGTAGTACTTGATCTTGCCGCTGTACTTGGCCTCATCGATACCTCCCAGAAGAAACGTTCCTTCTCCCGAGTTTGCAGCTTCAAAATAAATCGAGTACGCTGCACGATCAATCCATCCCTGGTCTTGGGCTGCATAGGGAAAGTTGGCGTACACATCAGGACCTGCCTCTTGTTCTGTGAAAGAAACGCCCAAAACGCCTTCTGGCTGGCCTTGGACGTTCGCAGCAGCCCCAAACTGGAAACTCTTGAGAGCCACTCCTCCCACATCCACGTCGTCAGTCACCCAGTTACCCTGTCCTTCTCCACCAACGTAATCATCTTCAAACTCGCCGTTGAGAAACTTGTATGTCGAAGAAGCGTTGGGGTTGTAGTAGCCGGGGTGACTCTTGCCGTCTGAAGTCAGAGGCGCCCACATGTCTGCTGAACCAGTATCCAGAGTCACTTCAAACGACTGTGGAGGAGTACCTACAGTGACGTTGGTGTACATGTAGCTTCCAGCCCGAGAGTGAATAGGAAACGAACTGGCATCATGGTACTGGATTCGTTTCGAGATGGGCAGAGAAATGACTTTCGGGTTAGCTGGAGCAGCTACAGACAGTGTTGAAAGAGTGACAAGTAGAAGTTGAGAGAAGAACATGGCTGGCGATGTTGCAAACAAACCAGCTATCTATATCTTCTCACCCAATGCCGTCTGTACTCTATCCACTCAAAGCTCAGAGCGTTGAAACCCAATCAGTGGTTAATTGAACTATATCCACCTGTGTGGACAAAAGCAATGCTGGTGATCGCTCCCAGAGAAGTGGAGCTAGGGCTGAAGTGGTAGAATATTGCAGTAGTTGTAATTTTGGTGGGTACAGAATGATCGCAACTCCCTCCAAAAATCGAACATCGCCTCATGCACATATCGCATGTCTCAGGAGGTGCCAAGTCTCAGGTGCTTTATCGAAACTTTGTCTGGCCTAGGTTCTGTGACACAAAGAGAGTGCTTACGTAAGAGCAGTCACGTGAGTGCATACAAAATAAGGTGATCAACAATTTCTTGTTGGGGAAATGCTGTAAAAATTGAGGCATTTAGCATAGTTCGTCAAGGGTCGGTGTAATTTTCCTGAAGACGGGTCAAGCACAAACTTCAAGCTGTTGGCCTCACTATAGACCAGCTTTCATTGAGTTCAACAACTTATTCAAGTAGCTATGCGTCAATGATGTTCTACTTTCAAAAGGTTTTTGTGACACAAACCCAATTGTTGAGTAACCTTAAATTAGTTGCCATAAACTAGAACCAAGATTGTCAGAATTGATATACAGGCACAATTTTATCACTCAGTAATTGAGAGATACAAGTTGTTGTACAGTCAATCTTGCTGACACTTGTTTGAAGCAATTTGTGTATTTTTTCAACAGCTCAGTTGCATCACCCCTTCCCCAACGTCCTTCGTTCCAATATCTTATATTACTTATTAACAATGAACTATTACATCTCCTTACAAAACACGGTCAGTATACTCTCTCTCGCTCTGCTGGTCCTAATGGGTCAGCCGGGCGACAAAGTTGGCTCCAATGGCCAGCGCCAGCACAATACAGATGGCGGTGGGGCCGATCTGGTCGTCGTATCGGATCGCTCGCTTTCGTCGAATGTTGTAGACTCGCCACAGGTACATGCCGATGGAGTAGAGAATGGTGATGACGGCCGAGATGAAGAAGCCAAACGCGGCCTTGATCGCCAGCCGGTCTCCGTAGTTGAGCAGCGTGCCGGCAATGGCTCCGAGAAGGATGCCGATCTCGATCCACGACAGGAAGGTTCGCTCGTTGGCAAAGTAGACCTTGGGCTCGACTCGCACGGGCACGGAGATTCGCTTTCCGGCAGGCACCTCGACCCGGGTGTCGAACACGGTTCCGGGAGGCACCTTGGAGAAGTCGTCCTTGCCGGCGATGAAGGTGTCCTTGAACCAGTCGCTGGCGTTCTTGAGCGACTTGAGCAGCGCGTTGTCGCCTCCGGTGTGGCCGGATCCGGAGCCCAGAAGAGGGGTGTTCTCGGTAGCGTTGGGGGAGGCGTTAGCGGCGGCGGTAGAGGTGGTGCCGTTGGAAGAAGAGGCGACTGCGCCGTTGCCGTTGAACGACACGTGGCCGTCGGCTCCTCCAGCTCGCTCCTCCTCGTCGAGGTAGTTGCCCTCGTTGTCGTCGAGATCGTCGAGGTCGTCGAGCTCATCGGAGCCCGAGACAGACGACCCGGAGGCCACCTGGGCTCGCTCAATGCCCTGGAAGGTGGTGGCGGGCTTTCGGATGTCCACGTCCATCTGGGGGAGCCAGAAGGGGATCAGGTCGACCATGTCGGGCAGCAGGGTGGCACAGCCGTGGATGAACTTGGAGAACTTGGGCACGGCCTCGACCAGATGCGACGAGACAAGCTCCCGGACCCACGCGGGGGGCTCCTGGCCGAGCTGGGTCTGCAGCTTGACCTCGAGCACGGCGTAGGGGAACCGCAGCACGTCCTTCTCGGGCAGCTGGTTGAAGGGCCAGTCCACGCCAATGTCCATTCGTCGCCAGTTGCCGTTGGTTCGGTTCTGGCCGTCAAAGTTGTCTTCTCGCACCATGGTGAGCTCGGTGTCGAGGGAGATTCGCACTCGGGCGTCTCCGGGCAGCTGGAAGGCGGTTCGGTTGTAGAAGGACCGCACCACGGGCCGCATCTTGTCCTTGATGACCCGGTACTGGACCTCTCGGGCCAGGGCCTCCAGCGACTCGATCTCCTTGAGGCTCTTCTTGCCGTCCTTTCGCATCTTCTCAAACGCCTGCGGCACGGTGTAGTCGCCGGCCATGAAGTCGTTGACGTGCTTTTCCTTGAGGTTGAATCGGGCCTTGACGGACTTTTCGCCGGTCCAGTCCTCTCGGTGGGTCTTTCGCTCCACGAAGATCTGGTCCGACTTCATGCCTCCGTACCATCGCAGACGGATGGCCTCGGCACCCTCGGTCTTCTCCAGTCGGCCCTTGTACAGATCCAGGGGCCGGTTGTCGTAGTAGATGGAGGTGATGGCGGAGTCCTCGGTCTCAAACTCCTTGGAGGCGTTGAACACCAGCACGGGCAGGTGCTTGAGAATCACCAGCTTGAGCTCCGTGATGTTGTCGGGGTGCACCCAGTACTTTGTGGTCTGACGCACAAAGTTCTGCTGGCCTCCTCCGGCAGCTGAGTCGCCCTTGACGGGGTTGCCTCGGGTTCGCACCAGGTCGTACAGCTTGGACAGCTTGACCACCAGGGCGTCGTAGTTGTCCTTGAAGAAGGGCCGGGCGTTGAGACGCGCGGAAAAGATGGGCTTGACGGGCCACTTTGTGTGTTTGTCGTGCTTCTTGATAATCTTCTGGAAGCCGGTGTAGTTGAGCCGCGTGTACTGGGCCAGGTCGTGCACGTCGGCGATAATGTCGGACAGCAGGTCCTGGAGGTCCAGGAAGTCCTGCTCAACGGGAGGGTTGGCGGAATCGAGACGTCGAACAACGTCCTCTACCTCGACCTCGGACTCCTTGATTCGTCGAGCAATTTCGCTGGACTTGACCTTCTGGAAGGTGAAGACCTTGTCCAGCTCGCCCTCGAGCTGCTGCAAGAAGTTCTTCTCCTTCTCGTCGTCCCATTCGGCTCCCTTGGCAATGCCCTTGTACAGAGCCTCCTTGAGCCCATCGTAGTCAATGTAGCAGTAGTAGTAGTCCTTGATCAGGCTCTGCTTGAGCTGTTCTCCGAACTTCATTTTGGCGGTGTGGGTGACGGTGGTGGTGGTGAAACGAAGCTGCGCCTATACCGACAAAGTCTCTCCAAAAAATGTCGACGACACTTTTTTATTACAGCCTTATTGACCAAGTCGACGACAGTATCAAAGTTTATGCACATTTGGGAGCTAAAATGATGGCACGTGGGAAAGGAAAAGTCCGGTGTGGTGGAGAAGGGAGTGTACGAGAGGTGGAGGATACAAGTAGGCGTCTCTAAGGTAATCACGTGACCTAATTCTTATCTGTATCTCCAATTTCCCACCTTCCACCACCCTCCTCACACCTATTCTCCAATCAAATGCACAATCGTAAAACGTGCTCTGGGGGTGCATATTTTGTGCAACTCATGAGTCGGTATCTTGAGTGATGATGTGAGATTGGATACGGCTGGACAAAAGGCTCTGTTTGTGCACTTTCCGCTTTTCAACGCCTTTCCATATATGCACCAGGCTCGCTCTCTACGTCTCCCCCAGCTCCTGGACACCCCGACGTCACCGTATAACCCTCCGTAGCTATACATTGTGGACGTCTATACAGAGTGACATAAACTCCAGCCATCAGAGTTTCGGTTACACGGCCCACCTGTACTGGTGACATTCCCGAGCAGGTGTGAGGTGCAAGGACGGATACTGTAGGACTAGTATCGAGTTTGTGTGATTTCCAAGTGTTTTCTGTGTCTGTCATTTTCGCTGTTCACCGACTTTGTTGTTCACCGATTGTTGTTCCGAAACTAGCTACAAGTAGACACCCCAAACCGATCTAAAAATGACAGTTGTCTAGCCTTGAAGAAAGTTTCGATGGATCGGGGAAAGTGACAGAGGTGTCGTATATCTCGATGAGGAGAGGAGCTGCAGCGGTGGAAGCAACGCCATTTTGCTGCTCTGACCCAGACGAATCCATTGGTACTGTCGCAAATCGTTTCCCCACTCTCCCATCTTCCCCATTGACCCCAGTTTCAGCTCTTTTTTTTTTTTTTGTATTCCTAAGATGCTAACCTTGTGGTAGAAAAGCTGTGAAAATCCACTAACGCACCCAACTACCACATCCAGCTTGGGGTAACGACGGTTGACGTAGAGTGAGTACAAGAATGAGTACGAGGGCTTTAGATTGGTGAAACTGCAAGGACGGCGTTGTCAGCTGTGTTGCGAGCTCTCTACTCTTGTCGTCGTCCCCTTTTGCTTTTGCTCGTATGGCGTATTCTCCAAGTCAATAATAAAGCCAATCTCGACGATCTCGACGAAGAGACGTCGCTGATTGGCTCGCGGTCACGTGACTCGCCGCAACGAAGGGCTGTATAGGTTTGCCATGGCCCTGTCACGGCTTGGTCACGGCTCTGTCACGGCTCTATCACGGTCTAGATTTATCATAACTGGGGGTTATGAGGTGGGTGTAGTATGGGTACAGAAACGGTATGTGGTGTAATTTCAGTATATTGACAAATTGTAGTTGTTCCTGTGTTTGTGCAGTCACCATGCCGTCTTCAGTACCTGGTATTATTTTCCTCCTTCTCAGTTTTATCCTTCTCAGTTTTATCCTATCCCAGTTCCAGCAAGTCATGCTCTCGATCTTTTTTTTTTCGATGAAACTCTGGTGCAGCTCAATGTCGATCTCTCGTCTGCATGTTACACTGAGACTTGTGCGGGAGACATACAGTACAAAGACACTCGGGTATGCGAGGGCAGCGTCTCGTCTTGGTGATGATGATGCACTGTGGATGGGATTGGTGGTGGTCTGATGGTGGCTTGTCTTGCATCTTAAGAACAAAAAAGGGCAATTCTTGAGATGTGTTGAAAGTACTTGAGACTTGTGAGATTACTTGAGACTTGCCGGAAATTACTTGATACTTTCCGTGACATTACTTGATACTTTCCATGACATTACTTGAGACTTGTTGGGAAATTACTTACCGGTACTTGAGTTTCAGTTTTTCTCAGAACAACCTTGCACCCTCTTCAAGTCACGATAGCCACAGTCAAGGCGTGATCGTGAGCCATCCTGTTTGAACTAGCCAAGGAAAGCCGTGTGGTTAGTCCATTCTAGACTGCTCTTAAATGTTCAGCATTGGAGCTGTGTCTTAAGAGACGGTGACAAGTCATTTGGAAGACCCTAACAGTCAATTGAGAAGTTCTTTGATTGATACCAGACGACTGAAGAGCTCCTTTCCTCTCTACGATGCCCACAACCTTTCCCACTTAACGATTCCTGCTATTGGTCTATCATGCTGACAAGCTGTAGGGAAATGGGCTACCGTAGCTAACGTATACGATACTGGGCCATAGTGATTTGAGCTAGGATGTGAAATGTCGACTGAAGTTGATAATCTGAAATTGGAAGTATTATGGGTGAAGGTGAGCTTTTGTGCAGGTCATCTTACTGTATCTAAGCTCAAACACGCAGCCAAGATCGATTTCTACCGACAAACATAACATCTACTGTGCTCCAATGCCACCTTCCAGCATACCATTCTACTCGCCTTGATCTCCCCAATCCACCTGTACCACTCCCACACTCCCTACGACACTCCATCGCCTCCTCGCCCATTTTTCCCCTTTCCAGCCAAACACCTCATTTCCTCCACATCACCAAAATCTCGTATTCCTCTCCCTCGGTCTCTCTTCTCGCACTTCAACCCCTCGTATTCATCTTGGGAATTGTTGACGGTTGGCTCCTACAGACTGAGATCTCTATCTCTCTCCTGTTTCAATGGATACATCAAAGGATGGTACCTGGCTTATGTGATGGAAGCCGCTATTGTGACTGGAATCGCCTTGTCGGCAATCATCATCTTTTTTTCAGTTCAGTACAACCCCAAGGACTTGGACTGGTGGGGCAACAATGTGATGAATGAAGGGTACGATGCGCTCGGTGTGCCTCCTTATGCCCAGATTCCGGAGGATCCAGGCTACTTTGGACCTCCTCCCGAAGAGTGGTAGTTAGGGGAAGTAGAGAAAATGAATACCTATGACAGAAACTTCTCTTTTCTTGTAGCTGGTACTTGTAGACTAACCCTGACTAACCCTGAGGTATCAACAGTCCATATTGAAAGATATCCTGAATGCGTTCATCTTCGGTATTTTCGAAATACTGACTGTTCTCATCAAAGACATCTCCAATGTGGTCATTTTGGTATCCTACTTGTATCAGTGGTATCAACAGATCTCATAGATCACCATTCATTGAAGTTTGAAGGTGTGGTTGAAAGAGAGGTGGTGGGAAAGAGGGAAGTTATGTACGAGTAGTGGCATGTATTGTAAATCAGGATAAATAACGGATATGTAGAACAATAACGGATATTTCGAACAAAAAACAAAAAAATGAGACTCCAATGACTAAAAAGATCTCAAATGAATGTCTTCTCATGTTGTTCTTCACGCAGTCTCTGTGTTGTGTATACTCATAGAAAACAGAGTAAAGATGTGAGCAGTCATAGTTAAGCTACCTGTAGCAAAGAAAGAAGACGTTAGACTCTTTCAGAGGAGAATGGCTCAGAAACGGCACATCTAGCTACCAAACCAATTGTGTCCAGCATTTTTCTTTTTGCCTTCTCGTAACTTAGTTACTGTAGCCTACCGGTACTTGTAGTTGGGACATTGGTTGAGAAAAAAGTGTGCTGGGGGTGCCTAAATCGGTGTTCCAGGATAGATGGGAGTATAGGAGTACCTTGTGAATATACCTCCACCCCAGGTGTCTAACTAGTATGAGCTCATTAGGTATGGCTACAGTACCGATATTCGGAGCTATGGTGTTCTGAAAGAAGTTGAGTCAACTACCTTTTATTAGCTTCTAGTTGATGCAACTCGAGCTCCCCAAAGACCCAGTAAAACTATCCCTTATACTTGTTGTCTTAGCTAAGACCTAAGATAGATGTCTAAACGAGGTCTACTTATAGTGACTCAGATCATCTCTATCACCACCTGTATCCCCTCATCGTTGTTCATCTTGCTCAATTTAATGACTCTTCAACTCCACTTAATTGCTGACTAATCAACTCTACAGAAGTCGGCTAACAGTTCAGGGACGGTGAATAAACCAATCCAATGTGTCTGGATACTTTCTAGCCTCGAATCCCATGTCCAATTATTGTCACACTTTTCTTCCTTTTTATTTACCCACTTCTCATAAGATCACAACTCACCATAGAGAACAAGGACTCGTATTATGGGCCATGTAAAATCAGCCCCTTAGTAGCTAATAGAAAAAATGGAAATTTTTGCAAATTGTCAGAGCTGTAAAAAGTAGACAAAAATTCATGACCCCCTTTATCACCGCCCTCAGTTGCCACACCACCCTCCCATTAGTCAGCACGGAAATAAACTCCTGTAGCCCAGACTACTACTCTCTCACCACACTAAACTACCATGTCCAACTACCGACGAGGTGTGGGCAGCTACTCACGGATGCTAGGCGGAGGCACCAACCCGTTTGCCGCATACACGGCCCGCAAGGCCAAGACCAAAAAGCGTGTTCTCGACAAGTACGAGATCATCGGCTACATTGCCGCAGGCACCTATGGGCGGGTGTACAAGGCGCGAAGTAAGGATCCCAGCGACACCAACCAGTATGCCATCAAGAAGTTCAAGGCCGACAAGGAGGGCGAGATGGTGCATTACGCTGGAATCTCGCAGTCGGCGTGTCGAGAAGTGGCTCTGTGTGCGGAGCTGGACAACAGAAACATCACCAAGCTGGTGGAGACGATTCTGGAGGACACGTGTATCTACATGGTGTTTGAGTACGCGGAACACGATCTCCTGCAGATCATCCACTACCACAGCCATCCCGAGCGCAAGCCCATTCCGGAATATACCCTCAAGTCGATTCTGTGGCAGCTGCTCAACGGCGTGTCCTATCTGCATCAAAACTGGGTCTTGCACCGAGACTTAAAGCCGGCTAATACCATGGTTACTAGCGATGGAGTGCTGAAGATTGGAGACCTGGGTCTCGCCAGACTCTTCTCCAACCCCCTGCAGTCTCTGTACTCTGGAGACAAGGTGGTAGTGACGATTTGGTACAGAGCTCCTGAGCTGCTTCTGGGAGCGCGACACTACTCGCCAGCCGTCGATCTGTGGGCTGTCGGATGCATATTTGCCGAGCTGCTGGCTCTCAGGCCGATTTTCAAGGGCGAGGAGGCCAAAATGGACAACAAAACCAACGTGCCCTTCCAACGAAACCAGATGCAGAAGATCATTGAGATTCTGGGCTCGCCTCAGGAGGACGACTGGCCCAGTCTGAGCAAGTTCCCGGAGTACGAGTCGCTCAAGCAGATGAAGACGTTTCCTCCGAATCTGGAAGCATGGTACCAGAGCATTGGAGGAACGAACCAGAAGGGATTCCAGCTTCTTTCACGACTTTTGGAGTACGATCCTGCGAAACGACTCACAGCCAACGACGCACTGCTGCATCCGTACTTCACCGAGGCCCCCAAAGTCAGCCAGAACGTCTTTGAACGCCAGGAGTACAAGTATCCCCCCAGAAGGATTTCATGTGAAGATAGTGATATCAAGACCATGACGTACCAGGGCACCAAGCGAGGAAACCAGGGAGGAGACAACTTGCATCCTAGAAAGAAGCAGAAGTAGAGAGGGGGGTTGCTGTATGATTACAGACCTGTTTCTAGACCTCAGACACACCACAAGCACACAAGACCAGATGAGGTCTATACTCACCATGTTCCGATATCTCACTTCGGACTATGTAATGAATTATTTATTGTTTATGTGATTTCCATACTGTGTACAAGTAGCTTCTTAGTCATGATATGTTCCATGGTCTAGATCTCAAACCGTTAGATTAACAAAGAGTTCTAGCGCCATCGCTGACCAGACTAGAAAGATACGCGAAACTAGACGAGAGATATTCACGAGGGGTCACGTGACCAATAACGAGGATCACATGACTACTCACGTGAATTCCCGCAGCGTCGAAGCACTATCACATGTCACATCACTCAACTCATCATGCATCACTCCACCTGCCCCTGTCGGTCCACATGTGAAATTGCAAAAACCAACGCTAGAAACGGGCAGTTGAAAAAAAGTTGGTATTTCTGGTTCACGAAGACGTCTTGGACCACCCTCAAAGCATCATACAGCGTCTCCAACCACCCTAACCTCGTATACGCATCCCCAGCAATTCTGTTACCCCAACATTTGGTGAAGTTCATGCAGGAGACGTCAAAAAGCGATTGTGGGTGATATAGGAGACGGGTGAGCATGATAAAAGTCTCATTAGACAGCTCTTTCTTTGGGCTTTCTTCTGGTATCTTTATATCGAGTTTCGGATTAATATTGGGCATTCTAGAGGACATTTCCCTTACATGCATAATCAGAATCTGATGTTCTACACGCTACAGACAAGCTATCGAAGAGGGGAAACTCTTGGTCTCGTCATAGGGTCCTGAATAAGACTATCAACCAGTCTATACCCCTGTCAGTCCTTCACAGCGACCCTTAGACACCATCCACGTATTCCATCTATAGTCCCCCAAGCTCCTCCATTTTTCATACGAAGAAGACAAAATTTGAAATACATATCCTATTTAAGCCGTTAATCCTTATTCCTTCTTCCCATCACTCTACCACAGCCCACTGACCAACTATTGGTACAGCAACCACACCCCACTTTTCATGTCAAATAAGGTTTTGTGTGAAAGCCTAATAAATTTATTTGGCAAGCGAAAAAGTGAAATTCAACCTTGACCATACACCGACCATGGGCGTGTTCATCAAACAGGAGCAGCTTCCTGCTCTCAAGAAGTACAAGTGAGTAATTGCTGTGGGGTGAGGGGAAGGTGTCACGTGATAAAGTGGTGAAATTTCGCGCTCAACGGTCTCCTGAGAGTCGTGTTGAGAGAGCGACACCGTTGAGAACGTTGAGCTTGAAAGCGTACGAAGTAGGATACTGGCGGTGTATATGGGATCACGTGACTTGTTTTTCCGGTCACTTGTTTCCCCGTCATTTGTTTCCCGGTCACGTGACTCTCTTCTCCGTGCCTATGACCATTGTTGATCTATAATCAGATTAATCAGATGGCATGTGATTGGCTATGAAGAATCTAAGATTGGTTCCTAGTGGTGTCGCGTGATTAGTCATGTGTCCTAAGTGATATCACGTGATTGTCGTGTGTCCTAAGTGATATCAAAAGCCACCCGTTCCTCACCCAGCTAACCCAGGTACTCTGCTGAAGATCACTCGTTCATCTCCAACAACATTCTGCGCCCCTTCTGGCGGCAGTTTGTCAAGATCTTCCCTCTGTGGATGGCTCCCAACATGGTGACTCTGCTGGGTTTCTTCTTTGTCATTGTGAACTTCATCACTATGCTCATTGTTGACCCTACCCATGACCAGGAGCCTCCTCGATGGGTCTATCTCACCTATGCTGTGGGTCTGTTCATGTACCAGACGTTCGATGCCTGTGACGGCTCGCATGCTCGGCGAACTGGCCAGAGCGGGCCTCTCGGAGAGCTGTTTGACCACTGTGTAGATGCCATGAACACCTCTCTGATTCTCTGTGTGGTTGTGTCCACCACCCACATGGGCTACAACATGAAGCTGCTCATTGTGCAGGTTGCCGCTCTGGGAAACTTCTACCTGTCCACCTGGGAGACCTACCATACTGGAACTCTGTACCTTTCTGGCTTTTCTGGTCCTGTGGAGGGTATTCTGATTCTGGTTGGTCTGTTTGTTCTGACCTACTTCACCGGCCCCAATGTGTATGCTCTGACTGTCTACGAGGCTTTCCCGGACTCCGTCACCTCTCTGCTCCCTGCCAGTGTCCTGGAGCTCACCATCACCCAGATCTACATTGGTTTCGGAGTGCTGGGCATGGTGTTCAACATCTACGGAGCCTGTGGTAACGTGATCAAGTACTACAACAACAAGGGCAAGAGCGCGCTCCCTGCCATTCTTGGAATCGCGCCCTTTGCGCTTTTCTACGCCGGTGTCTTTGCCTGGGCCCATGTGGCCCCTCTGCTGCTGTCCAAGTACGCCATCGTCTACCTGTTTGCCATTGGAGCTGCCTTTGCCATGCAGGTGGGCCAGATGATTCTTGCCCATCTGGTGCTGTCTCCTTTCCCCCACTGGAACGTGCTGCTGTTCTTCCCCTTTGTGGGACTGGCGGTGCACTACATTTCTCCTGCTTTCGGATGGGACGCCGACACGGTGACTGTGAACACGCTGTTTGCCTGCTTTGGCGCCACTCTGTCCATCTACGCCTGCTTTGTGCTTGAGATCATCGACGAGATCACCACCTACCTGGACATTTGGTGTCTGCGAATCAAGTACCCTCAGGAGAAGAAGACTGAGTAAAAGAACACTTATATATAGAAGAAATAAATTTATACATGTTAACTGAGATGAACCTGTAGAGTACAGTACACAATATAACAGCACAAGCATTGATCTTCCAATCTCGCTCTTTTCTCTCTTGTTTCTCTGTTTCCTTCACATTCCAATCTCATTCCACTATCTGACCCTGATTCTGCACAAGTTTGACCTCGGTTGAAAAGAAACAAGAAAACACTTTTTCAACGGTTTTACCAGGTCCTCGAAAGTACAAGTGTGAGCCCTACAACCCCTTCAGTCATTCGATTACGTAATCATCAAATTCTAGAAGTATGACTCTACTGGTCGCGTGCTGTAGATCAGATCAGATCAGATAGTTGTACAAGCACTATAGATGTCAGTTCATTATTACCGGTACATGAATCAAAATCGACTTGCTGTAAATGTACAACGTACCTGAAATGGCCCGTTTTCACCCACGATCTACAAGTACACTAGATCCGGCTTAAATCCGGACTACTGGTTACGTGTACTATGAGCACTCCAGAAGCACCCACAATTGATCCCTCTACGTCATTGTGTGCACCGTCACGTGATACGTCATTGTGCGCCACGTGCCACATGCCTCCGTTCAATCATCGCAGTTCGGTCATCCTTAAAATCTATATACAATTTTCCTAAGCGGTGGCAGGGGGAGCCAGAGCAGAGGTAGCACCGGGGGCCACAATGTCGTTGGAGCCCTGAGAAAGCTTCATCTCGGCCTCAGTCTCGGCGAGCTGCTGCTCGGAAATGATGGACAGAGCCAGGGGAACACCCAGCAGCAGAGAAGAAGAGGTGATGATGTAAATGGCCTTGCCGCCGAAAGAAAGGCCAGCAGAGGCCCAGTCGTAGACAGAAGAGGCGGCCTTGGAGGCAAAAGCTCGATGCTGAGGGGGCACAATGTCCTTGAGAGCCACCACTCGCTCGTAGATGGTCTCATCGATGTCGAACTCGTCATCCTCGTCCTCCTCAACGTCCTCGTCGTCAGATCCGGCGTCGGAGTACTCCTGCTCGGCCTCGGCGGCAGCGGCAGCGGCAACCTGCTCGTCAAAGAGCTTCTGGTCGTTTTCGTCGTTGATAGCCGTGAGAGTGACCATTGTTATTTGTGTGGTATGAGTGTTTTTGTGCAGTTGAGATTTGCTGTGACAATTAGCGACACAAAGATGCACTGAAAAAACTCAATTTCAAAGACAGGGTAAGAGCGTATGGGGAAGCTTAGAGAATCTGGCACTGGGAGGTTGGAAAATGGGTTTTACCAAAAGGGGATGCCCTAACCCTGAGGGGGAAATTCATGAGGTACAAAACTACAAGTCATAAAGTGAGGAGAGTACTTGTACTGTACAAGTAGTTGTACTAGTAGGAGTACTGGATATTTCTCACTTGTATTCATTGTCTTTGTGGAGTTCATTTTAGGTGAAGAGTGCTGAACAATGAGCATCAAGCTGTTCACCTTTATACCTCACTCAGGAGCTTAGTCATACTAAGTGAAGTGCTTTCAAGCGATTCTGAAGACTACTTGTACCCAGAGACTCATAGTGAGTGCTGTAGTCTTACTTGTGAAATATCTAACCCTGGCATGTCTCCATTTGGTACACATTTCTCAGTTACCTATGCAGTGCTATCTCCGTTAACTCCGAAACATGATTACGTAATAAGTGGCGTAGCGAGACACGAATGGCGTTTCTGAGTAAGCGAGGTTGGTGGTCTATGTTCCATCCAACTGACCTGTTGGCTTATTCTGACTTTCCCGTTCCAAAGACACGTTCTTCTTTCCAGTCCTCTCACCATGTCTCACAGCTGTAAATTACGAAACGGTGTAGATTGAGGAAGTGACAAATCACTATAGAGCGGAGAGAGGAGAAGTGAACCAAGGCTCTGTGTCTACTTTGCGTCTGGGTATCCAGTCTCGACACTTACGTCATAGTGCCTTCTTTCTGTTCTGAGACTTGTCCATCTGCTGTACTTGTAGTCGTTTTTTGTTCCTGGCTGTAGACACAGCTGCAAGCAAACATGCTAGCGTATATTATGCGTGCAACAACGTCACAATCTCTTGTACGTTCAACCCCGCTTTTGGCCTCCAGGCTAGTGAAAACTTTGTTGAAGGTGTCAACTGTGTAGTCGGCATTTGTTAAGGGTGTAGTTGGGGGGTCTATGCAGCCCAACGTGGAAAAATGAGGCCTGAAGATTGCACACCTGGACATGTAATATAATGGTAACTCCTGGTTCACGTTGACTGCAGCACTCGCTACCATCGCTGCCAGTTACCCCTCCATCCCACTATCGTGTCTCAGCCGCTTGTGAGACACAGTTGAAACTGCGGGGTGAACTAACTGCTAGCTTGAGAGTGTTGGCGATATTACGATATTACGATATTATGTTCTAGCGTTGAAAAAGGAAACATGGTATTGGTACCGGTAGGATATATGAGCACGTCGACAATTGATGAACAATATTAACAAAAAACTGGTCTCATAGCACTCTCGTGGCACCTTCTGAAACGTTGACGACAAACCTCGTTAATGTTGCCTGTGTGTCAGTACCTTGTCTCTTCTTTAGTCTGGGGTAAGATGCAGGTGGTTTAATTACGGGAGTGTGAATGAATATTTGTGAGGTAAAATAACGACCATTATTCGTCCTACTCGTGGGTTTTGACCTTCATGACGAATTCTCAACCACTTCCAAACACATTTGTTGACCTCACTATCTCCACCTTTCCTCATGATTCATCATGAAGCCCTGTTTCCCCACAACTCACACTCTAAGTCAATATCTGGTTTTTAAACTATGGCTGGCTTTGTGACACTTGCCACCACAGAGCACACAATCCCACAAGGCCACCTTAACCCAAACATACCCACCTTCACACCCTGATACCACTATTTATACCCCCCTTCGATACCGTTTCCAGTCACTTTCAACACCCACAGTTTTGAGGCACACCTTCAGGTATACCTGCCACAATCAGTAATACACAACACAAACACATACAAGTACGGTGTCACATTTCTCAGCTGACACATACACTCGTGTCACATCACTAACTAATACAACCACAGAGACTTCCTGATGGTCGCACAACTGGTCAGCTACTACCTGCGAGCCGCCGTGGCGTCGCCCAAACTCCTCTACGACCACGGTATGCCCAACGGAGAAGTCCTGGATATGGCCTATCTCACGGACGAGCTTCTCATCAGTGCAGGCCCTACCAACGACTACCGACGCAGCTTCTACCGACCCGCCACCAAGGAGCTGAAACAGTACCTGGACCAAAACCACAAGGACGGCTGGCTGGTGTACAACTTCCGAGCCGAGCCGTCGGGCTATGAGGACTCCGATCTCGACAATCGCGTCATCCACTTGCCCTTCCGAGACCACACCCCTCCCCCTTTCTTTTACATTCCTCTGTTCATTGAATCTATTCGAGACCATGTCGGGGGCTCAAACCCAGTCCGGAAAACAGCCCCCAGCACCCCTCCTCGAACCCATTCCAGTGACTCGGTTGACACAGATACCTCCACGCGTCCCATGGGACCCTCTCAGTCTTCGCTTCTCGAAGGCATGTCTTCAGACCCGTCCCTGGTCCCCACCACCGACGTGTCGTCGCTACAGCTGTGGGAACGAAGCGATTCTGAACGATCCAACTCCTCCGGATCTGACGATACCAGCCTGGCGTCCCAGATGTCGGTCAACTCCCAAATGTCGCAGGTCAGCCAGGCGTCCTCGCAGTCTCAGATCAGCCGTATCTCGGGATCGCTACAGAGCTCTGTCGGGGCCTCCGTCTCTGTACCACGAGTGGCAGTTCTCCATTGCAAGGCCGGAAAGGGCCGATCGGGGCTCATGGGATGCGCCTTTCTGGTGGCCGAGCGGGGCTGGTCGGTCAAGAACGCCGCAGACAGCTTTACTCGTGTTCGAATGAGACCCGGGTTTGGCGAGGGCGTGTCCATCCAGAGCCAGAAGCGGTACCTCAACTACACCTACGACTGGGCCCAGGTGATAGCTCGCCAGTACCGGGAAATCAAGGTGGAGCTTGACTACATTCGGGTGTGGAAGCCGCAGTACGGCGACCTTGTCGTCTCGTTGTCGGACTATGAGAATGACGGCGACCGGGCTGAGTACTCGCCCTCTGCCATTCCCGAGGTGAAGAAGCGGTACATTTCCAGCCCCGAGGACCTGACCAACGAGACCGACGAGTACGTCACCTTCCGGCCCAAGGAGCCCGTGTTTCTGACAGGAGACTGCCGGGTCAAGGTCAAGCATGTCGTGGCCAACCCCTTCAGCCTTCCTCTTGTGGACGGCCAGGGCGACGCGTGGTTCAATCTCTTTTTCGAGACTTTCCGGGTTCGGGAGGGTGCCTACGACTTCCACAACACCGAGGGCATGTTTTCCGTGTCGTGGAACAACATGGACGGGTTCCGGGGCAATTTCCAGAAGGGAATGTGGCTGTGTGAGCGGGTGGAGATTGGCTGGAAGGTGGCCCAGCCCCAGGTTCCCTCGGAGGACGAATAATAGAACATCCGTAAATTGCTATAGCTTGATATTTATTACTGACGAAAACCTGAAGAACCGTAGGGCGCTATTACTTAACGAAGACTACAAGTACAGTGCTTTTATTCTAAAGATGCATTACAGCGCTAATTGTAGCCTATACACCTTGTATTACCTTCCTATTTCGCGAGACGGTATGTCTGGCATACCTGAGATGCATCTCCTGGAGAGTGTACTTCGAGAGTGTAGTACGTCTCCGAGTATATCACAGTATCTGTGAATGTGATTGCCCTTTGTTCAAGGACCTGTTCAATGCTACGTCAGCATTTGACGTTGGTTTACCTGAAATTTTTAGGAACCCATTTAACCTCCCTTGGCCCGTTCGTCAATCTTCTTCCACGTAGCCTCGATGATCTTTTTCACGTGGGCCAGTGCCTGGGAGTTGGGTTTGTTGGCCTTGCAGCTCAGGGAGTTGTAAGGAGGATCGATCTGGACCTCCTCGACCGCCAGAATCGACTTGCCGTCCCATCGGCACGGCAGCGTCTTGGCAATGGCGTCGTAGATCTCCTGGCCCTGTTCGGTGACCCCCACGCCCTTGTTGGCCTGCTTGCGCATCTCCTGGTTCACGAGGTCGCCCTCTCGCTTCTTGACGGTGTCCAGGTCGACAAATCCAACAGGAGAGTTGGTTTCAAAGGCCTGGGTGGACACGGCAGGAGGAGCATCCTTTTTAGCCCGTGCAATTTCCGACCACGAGTTCTTGGGCTTGGCAGCTGGTGCAGGGGTGGCCGCGGGAGCGGGAGTCGCAGCGGCAACGGACTTGGGCTTCTCAAGCACCACAACGGACTTGATGAAGGGGGTTCGGACGATTCGGAACTTTTGGGGCGACTCCTCCAGAGTGACGGTCTGGGACAGCGGGTCGTAGCAGTAGACGGCTCCGGAGATCTCGGTCAGCGCCGTGGTGGTCACGCGGATCCGGTGGCCAATTGTCCAGTCTATGGTTGTGGTCATAGCTGCTGGGGGTGCGCTGTGGAGCGTTGAGGTGTATGTGGTTTCCCAAGTGACCATCTTCACCACTTTAGGTTGGCCCAACATGGCGTGCATGAGACTGCAGGAGGAGAATAAATAATATAAATAAATAAAAATAAATAAATAAATAAAAATAAATAAATAAATAAATTAAAAAGAGGGAAACGGTACAAGTACTGGTTCACTATGGTGTATTCAATCATTGTATCTCTTGATTCATATCCCTTTGTAGACTATCGCTACTTTTCTTTCCAAGCTTAATTACTCTCAAAGTGTAAGTATAATTTGAAACATGACAACCACCACCATACCCACAACACTCACATATATATCAATATCTATAAAGTTAATGTATTATGTGATTATAAAAAAAAATGTATGAAGAAGAAAGTCAGTTAAAAACGTCGTTCAAGTCTTATAAGAAAGCTTGCGAAGACCTCCAGCGGGAGTCTAGACGCCTCACCAAGCAGATTTCTGAGACTTACTCCAAAACGATACCAAAGATACCCCCAGTTGCTACACTGGACACGCTCATGTCAGCTGCGGAAAAACTCTTGGATGAAGATGAAGAGAACAGATTCTACGAGCCATGGGAACCCGTAAAGGCGATCATGCAGACCGAATTCAGACAGCTCAACGAGGGTTTAGAAGAATTCGACTACTGTACCAATACAAGCACCTGACGCTGTATTTGGATTATCAAGTCTTCACTCTGGATTTGATGCATGAGATGCAAAGTGAAGGAGACATGTGGGAAGATCGAGACTATGAAGTGGCCAGTGCTCTGAGGAGACAGATGGCGGTGTTTTCGCTGGCAGACAATCTGACAGACCCGGTTCTGAAACAATCGTATCTCGATAGTCTTCGTTTCGGAGACCTTATGAATATCGTGCCAAGACCAAAACCAGAGGTCGCTGTTGGTGAGAATGAGGACTACTCGGCATCATACATGCCTCCAGAAATCGTTTCCTTGATTTTCTCTGAGTGTGATCTCGAATCAATCGTGAAACTCAGAGAAGTCAACTCATTCTGGTACACCATGTTCAAGGAGCTTGATCACGTGATGGAACCCAAGCTCTCTGCCCGAAACCCCTGGTTTAAGCCTGAGGACGATTTAAAAACCTATGGAGACTGCGTGCTTGTTTTTGTGAACCGTTTATCCACCTGGACTTGCACTGATAAGTCGGGTGAGTTGGATATCCCTCAAGAAGAGCCCAAGTCCACCTACTTGGTGGCTTCTACCCTGGGATATGGAGAGAAACCTCCTGCGGGTTTTTCGACGATAACGACACATCTTCCCACCTGCAAACAACCCAAAAACGTGAACTGCGGAAAAATTCATATGGAAAACGAGAGGTTTGAACAAGGGGTGTTGGATCCTTGTACTCTTGAAGTAGAGCTATCGACAGGAGACCAGTACTCGGTGGAGCGCACCAGTGAAGGAACTGTTGTGAAGGCAGAAGGGCTCGAAATCACGCTTCCTGGTTATGTAGGCGTAGTAGACTTCAGGCGCTGGCTAAGCTACATGTCTCCCGTAACGGTGCAAAATCACTACATTGCAGTTCGCACGTTTGTTGAGGGTGATACTTTGGGTAATAGTTTCCTCTTTTATCGACACAAGCCGTTACACTACAGACATGCACTGATATTCGAGAGTTATAATCCCGGCAGGGAACTCGGACATTTATACCTCTATATGAGCGGTGTGGGACGGATCAGGCAATGTTTTTACGATTCCAGTCGTGACACACTCGTCGAAATCGATCTTCAGCTCCCTCTGGAGGTGTATTTGCATTACCAAGGATTAATTTGGGGCGATTTGGAGAAACCATATGGTAGGGTTACTATGCAATTGGTTCCCATGTTTGTGGACCTTCTAACGCCCAAGAAGATGTATTACAATCGTCTTCGAACGATACCTTTGAATGATTGTGGCTCTTCGCTTGAGCAGTCTTGGAAACCAGGCTATACTCACTTTGCCACTGCGATCGATTCAAGAGGTACAAGTATGAAGGTAGTCAACTTGAAAGACGAGACTTCAATGTGCGTCTTGAAACCCGAACCTCCTGGTACTTTTGGAACATCTGGCAAGAGTCTTCTACCTGGATACAAAGATGACAAGTTTCAAGCGTGGTATGTGGACAAAGATGCCGTGAAGAAGTACGAGGAGAAGGTGTGGAAAATGGAAAAATCTGGTCCAATCGAGATTGACGAAGAAGAGAGATGATGAGAAGAGTGGCAATAGGATTCCGGCGGTGCATTCATTATGGGCCTGAAGTCGAGCAACTTCATTAACAAGACCACTTAATAACTGAATTCATGTGGAGTAATTTTATCACAACACTACGAGTAGTTCTAATATAGTCACAATGAACAATAATTGGATGTTTTGATCGGTTCCACTGCTGAGAATACAAGATGTAAAATACAAGTGCTTCTGCCTAACCAGATGGTCTATTGATAATAGTACTTCGTACAGTACTGTACTGTACTCATCTCAAACAGTTGAAGTCATTTTGTAGCATTACTTGAACTGAACTAGGTTATACCAGTTTGTGTACAAACAGCACCCATTCCAGTTGAGCTATATTTATAACTCAACAAATTGTTGGGTAACCTTATTTTGAAAGTAGGGTAAGTGGGCCCTTTTCCACGTGCCACCCAACAAATATCAGGCCATTTTCCCTATAGCTTATTCGCTTTGTGTAACAGTCTCTCCATCTGGGGTATTTCTGGCTTTAGCTTTGATTATGCAGGACACGATGAGATAAGAACCTTGTGAAGTAGTAGGAATCATAGAACATGATACTTGTACGGATACCGTAAAGATTGCGGTTCGATTCCTGCATTTATATGATATTTGAGCAATTCTCTTGATATATCTAAAAATAGCAGCCACAATTAAGGTGGGTTTTTTTTTCCTATAGCTTAAATCTCTGTTTGTGTAACATCAGTTTCCCCCCCAAAGGAAAGACAGCGAAACCGCAATATAATGAAGTGGAGATATGCGAAAGTCAGGAAACAAAATGTGGACAACTTTAAATACCTCAAACAATCCCGCTCGTGTCTCATCTTCTTCGCCAGATGTCCCTAACAGTCACATTACCAGACCAGACCTTTCGTCCATACAAACACAGTGCACTTCGGATCTTGAACTTGAGGGAGATGAGAAGCTATAAGCTACGTGCTGTTGTATAGCTGTGAGAGTCGACTCATAGTCATCCTTGGTCTCAAGGGTGGTATCCCACGCTACAGGTGATCTGTTTCAACAGGAGAGGATGTCAATAACCATGCCTGTGTTCCTAGAACTGAACATGTCACAGATTTCCTACTCTGACACATCCAGTTCATGATTCATACACGCAAACTCTTCACTAATCAATTGGAACTAGAAAACTCTTGAAAAACTCTTAACAAAACCCTGCTCCTGCAGAACATGCTCCTCCGCCATCTCCACAGCCACCTGCAAATCCAACAAATGCACCACCACCAGAAAAAGCACCACCACCGTCAGCGTCAGGTACAAAGACGTTGCCTGCCGACCTAAACGATGGTCTACCCCTATAGAAGACTTTGCTTCCGTAACGAAGCCATCCATTATAAAGAATTCTTCCTACTCCGGCGAAACCCTGGGATGTCTGGCCACCTCTTCAGTCATAAACTGAACATATGTGTTCTCAGAGTCAGGTTCGGAGACAGCCCTACAAGTAGGTCAACACTGTAGCTAAGTGCAGGTAGCTACCGTATAGTGACGTCACATCATGGTTCAATGTAGGTGAGGTGCTGCCAAAATGAGTCGTTTTGGGTATCAAAATGATTGTGGAGAGTTGCTGATTAGAATGGTGCGATTCATAAGTGTGTAGCGTGGTGCGATGAGGATTTGGGGTGTTTTCTAGAATTAAGGTGATTTTTTTCAATAATTTGAACCTCGGATAGCACAAATAGTAAATGGAATAAGTATAACAAAAAAAAGGTTGGAGATGATATGACTAAGCATATTTTTCTTTTTTTACTATAATGTGGCTACGGCGATTCTAATGGTGGTGTTGGTTTTTGGGATATCACTTTTGGAAGGGTATCTGGTTGAAGCTCGAATATGACTTGAATTACGACTTTCTCAGAAAGTCTTGAAGCTCTAGAGAATATGGTGTGGTGAAGTGGAAAGTATGAGAATGATCCCTCTCTTGCTCTGAACAAGATGGTGTATTTTTTGTGTTTTTATAATGGCTGCCTAATGAGAAGAGTGGTGTTAGTTGTTGTTATCATTGTCAAGTATCACCTTCAATTTAAAGAGATATTAGTTGGAGAGATATGAATGAGAAAACTCACCAAGTTGACGAATACTAAAGATATCGCAATTCTGAGAACAGTTTAGTACTGTAACTTGGGTCTGGGAATCGATTGGCGTGCTTAATTTTCGTCCATAACTGCTCTAGAACTATTTATAGTGACTACTTGTACAGCCGTGAGTGTCTCAATGATATTTTACCAGAAGTCTCTAGAATATCTCAGACATGGTAGAAGGGAGATATGTATATCAGAGGTATCGGAAAGGCTTGGTGAAGACAACTGTGTACTCTTCTGCTCTTGTTGTCATACAAATATTGAATCTACAGTACAATAAACGTGGCTGGTATCATTTGAAGCTCTCGAAGAGCAGACTTCAACTGTGGTATTCCCAGAGTCCCTCCATCACTTCAGATCAAGTGTTATACCATCTCAAATTCCTCTACCACCACTTCTCTCATGTTATATCTGAGTCCTTGTCTTGTGAAATCGCAAGGCTTCTCCTAACACGTTCTCATCTTCTACTGAGTGGAAGATCTGGACCTACAACAGCAGTAGCAATATTCATTCACATTAAACCGCAGGTGCAGTAAATTCGGTGAGAACTGTAGATCAAGTGCTGGAGTTTTTGACCTCTCTCTTTAATGGATCACTTACATTACCACCTGCTACACATCGTCCTTCATGCTTAGTCAGCTCAGAAACTCCAGAACTGACGAAATCCCCAGCTGTAGTCACAACAAAATGTGTCTCGAAGAAGCAGCTAATCTATGATTACAAAATCTGACACTTTTTTTTCCTCCGTTTTCTGCTTAGTCATACCCCTCTTATTCCGCTTAGTCATACTCCCAATAAGGTTTTAAGGCACCTCTAAATTAAAGTTTACCACAGCAACGCGACGCGAAATTCATTTATTCCACCATTCATTCCACCACTTGATACAATGGACATCGCCACGGAATGGACATCTAACGCCAACGAGGCTCTGACCATCACTTTGGATGCCGCAGAAACTAAGGGCAAGGGCAAGGGCAAGGAGGAGAGCCAGGGCCCCGAAAAAAGCCATGTTTTCAACCCCATCTTCACCTACCCCATCTACGGAGATGCTGAAGCGATCCTGGGATACAAAGATTTCGGGCTCAATCTGAAAATGGACGCCTCCACGATGCTCCCCCTCGTGACCGTCCATTTTTCCGAGAAGCTGGAGCTGGCAGGAGTGACTTTTGACGACCCTGTGCAAAAGTTGCTGGGTTTTTTGCCTGAAGATACTGCCACAGATGAGAATGAGTGGGAGGAAAAACGAGTGAAGGAGCTCGAAGATTTCAAGCCCGTGGGCAAGGAGTTTGGCTCCTTTAGCGTTGAGGACGAAAAATACACAGTCTACAGATCTACTCTACTTGACCCTGCCACTCTGCAGCTGCATCTTCGGTTGCAGATCTTTGTGCCTCTGTTCATCGAGGCCGGCTCGTACATTGACCACGAGGACGACCGGTGGGAGATTTACGTTGTGTACAACTCCGAGAACGAGATTGTCGGGTTTTCCACCGTCTACTGCTACTGGTTCTATGAGCCTTCTGCCAAGGAAGAAAAGGCCCCCCAAAACGCATCTCTAGAGCAGCTTCAGAAGCAGCCCTTCTCTCCGACGCTTCGAAAGCGGATTTCGCAGTACGTGATCCTTCCTCCTTTCCAGGGCAAGGGTCTGGGAGGCCAACTGTACACTCTTTTGTTTTCGCGTTTCTACGCCGATCCCAACGTGTACGAAATCACAGTCGAAGATCCCAGTGAAGCGTTTGACGATCTGCGAGACCGGTGCGATCTCAAGTGGCTGGCGGACCAGGGATTTCCTGCACAAGTGTTCCAGATGCTGCAAACTACCTCGGCTCATGGTGAGAAAGAGGGAGACAACAAAAGTGGCCGTGAACTGGTGGTTGCTGGAGCGTTCTGGACCAAGTGGCTCGAGGAACACAGACTCAAGTACAAACTCGCCCATCGGCAGTTTGCCCGGTGCTTTGAGATGATTCTCCTGGCGTGTCTGCAGGTGTCTTCTCCTGCCAAGAAACGAAACATCAAGGACGCTCGGCTGTTTATCAAGAAACGGGTCTACGTGCGTAACCGCGAGTTCCTGGAGGATCTGGGAGGCAAGATCGAGATCATGTCCAAGCTGCAGGAGACCTACGAGTCCATGGAGGAGGATTATGGACGTATCATGAAGCCTGTACTGGGATACGTCAAGGATACGCTGAAGAAGCGGCCTAGAGATGAGGCTGAAGGAGATGATGCTAAGAGAGTCAAGGTGGAGTAATAGAATGGATGTATGTAATGGCGATTGAGAACGGTATGAGACATATGTATGAGTGTAGTAGTAGTGAGGATGGGCTGCAGGGTTAGTCAGGGTTAGTCAGGGTTAGTCAGGGTTAGTCAGGGTTAATCAGGGCTAGTCAGGGTTAGTCAGGGTTAGTCAGGGTTAGTCAGGGTTAGTCAGGGTTAGTCAGGGTTAGTCAGGGTTAGTCAGGGTTAGTCAGGGTTAGTCAGGGTTAATCAGGGCTAATCTGTTGATGAGAGTTAAAGCTCGGTGTTCGGTATACACTATCTATGATACAATCATCTACAAGTAGGTTGTGAGTCCAGAAGAATGCGTCGCGATCAGACTACAGATGAAGTCTCAGATCACCAGAACAGATCCCCAGAAGTAGTTAGAGTGATATTTTGTATACCGGTACTTTGCATCTTCTAGATAACATTTCTTAACTACAACTGTTTTGTACAATCTCATTCATCTACACTCTCTATAGACAAGGCACTAATATACAACAGCACAATAAAAGGAGAAGACTTGAGACTTGTACCATTGCACTCTTGAATGACTACTTGTATATCTTTGACTCAAAACACATTCTATTCATCTCTTCAAACACCATAAACGATTTTATGTTCTGTATAAATAGGTACACAATACAACCCGTACTCTTCTAGTTGAGCAAATCAGCCACGGTATTTCCAATGTAAAATCCGTTCCTGAGACTCTCGTAAGTTGGAACTACTGACATTAACTTCTACGACATTGGATATGATAAAGAACTTCCTGACAAGAACCTAACCCTGTCGAACCCTGACTAACCCTGGGCTTGGCACCTCCTGAGTCTGTGATCTTGAAAAAAAAAATGGAAAAAGTGCAGTTTTCATACCAGTGGCTTCTAGAACTGTTTTATTGAACACACACCTCTATCCATAGAACTTCAGTCAAACACCTGGTTATCCATTATAGTTCAATTAATGATTGAGTTGCAACGGCTCTGTCTTATTAGGTGGATAGAGTGTAGACGGCATCAGTGAGATTATCTATATCTATATATGTAGTAAGGTACCGGTACGATTATTTGGCCCACTCGCAATGATCTACTCTCAACTTCTTCTCCTTACTCTGGCGTCTCTCTCACTGGCACTTCCTGCCAACCCCAAGATCATCTCACTTCCGATTTCCAAACGAACTGTTCACGAAACCAGCTCTCTCGGCATCAGATCCCGTCCGGGAAGCTACCTCTACGTCAACATCACCGTTGGCACTCCTCCTCAGGCATTCGAAGTGACTCTAGACACTGGATCTGCAGACACCTGGGTGCCTCTAACTGCCGATGGACAGACCCACCAGGGACTCTACAACCCCAAAGATTCTTCCACCTACCACTACCTGAACAGCAAGTTCGACAACAACTACGTCGGAGGCACTGGAGAGGGAGATTGGATCACTGAGAGTGTAGATGTGGGAGGAGTGGCTCTCAGCGACTTCCAGATTGGAGCAGCTTCCACTCTCGAGTCCCAGACCCAGGGCATTCTCGGAGTCTCGTTCAAACAACAGGAGGGAACTACCGCCTATGAGAACTTTCCCCTGGCTGCTAAAGACCAGGGGTACATTGATCATGTCGCCTACTCCATCTTCTTTGAAGCACCTGGATCTGGAGACGGAACTTTTCTGCTAGGAGGAATCGACCATGACAAGTACACTGGTGACCTCACATACTTCCCTGCTACCTCACCTGACGGAGGTCCTGGATTCGACCTGGGATCCATTACTGCAAATGGAACAGACATTGTGTTCAACAGACATGCTGTTTTCGACACGGGATCTGTTGCCATTGCCCTCTCTGAACCCCAGTTCTCTCAGGTACATGAAGCCCTGGGTTTCACAAACTACAGTGCGGTTCAAGGACAGTATTTTGTTGACTGCGATACCAAGGTGAGTCTGAAGTTCAATTTTGGCCATCTGTCCATCCACGCAGACGAATCGTCACTCGTGGTTCCTTTCTCTTACTTTACCGGAAACCCCAGCGACACCTATTGCGTGCTTGCTACTCAGAACACAAATGTCTACGCTGCTACGGCTGCGGGAATGACTCTGCTAGGAGATCCTTTCCTGAAAAACTCATACACCGTCTACGATTTGGAGGACAAGAAGATTGGACTGGCCCAGGCTGTTTACACTGACAAAAGTGATATTCAGCCTATTACTGGGGTGTTGGGTTAGTTGTCAGGGTGTTAGAATTGACAGAATTGTTTGTAAATTGACAGTATGTTTGTAGAATTGTCAGAATTGTTTCAAAATTGACATAATTGTTTGTAGAAGAATTGAGAGAATTGTTAGTAGAATTGTTAGGATTGTCAGTACCGTAATAAAATTGTCAGAATTGTTTTAAAATTGACAGAATTGTTAGTACAGTAATATCACGTTGACTTACATTCAAATATTGTACTTATTCATATTGTAATAACTAATTGTTTACCTTGTACGGAGACATCATTCAACCAATCTCAATTACATACACCTACAGCAGTTCTATTAATGACATTAATTACGGGGTAATGGCGTGTCTACTTACTCTACGAGGTCTTGTGGCCCTCGCTCTTCCACCGTGATCAACACTGGAAGCCTCCTCGTCGAAACAATGCTCACGGGCCAGTCTCATACACCGCTCGTTTCGACACCAGGGGATACGACAGGTGCGTACCCTGGCAACGACACAAGACAGACCCACACAGTTGGCCACAGTACAACCGACAGTGGTACATCGAGTGCGGCTGGTGACTCGTCTCAGACACGCTCCAATACACCCTGCCAGAGTGCACACCGGGTTGGTGCATCTGTGTGCAGAGCGTCGTCCTTGAGACGCTTCAGTGGCAGTGATGGAGCTGTCTGAGCTGCCAGTGTCGTGACAGTCCCCTGTGCATGTAGGAGAACATGAAGGCATACACGCCGTTTCGGAAGACAGTCCAGGGTACGTCTGGTAGCTTCTTCGAGACCGGCGACTGGTGGCTGTACGTCTCGTAGATCTACGGCTCACAGGTCGCGAATCACAGACATCACCGGTACAGTTTCTAACTGAGCACCGGGGAGAACATTTGGACGTCTGGACACCTGAGCAGGCTCCACAGGAGGGTTTCCTGCATACACACAGCTCGGTTCCGCAGCCCATGGTGAACGTGACCTTCTTGTCGCATCTGGGGGTCTTGAAGAGCTTTGTTCGAAGACAGCCCGTTTCGTCGCCCAGAGACCAGCATCCCACGCTTCCCAGAATCCCGCATCTGGGCGAATACGCTCGTCCGCCGGTGCACACGTTGGCAAAGGTCGGAAACGGAAAGTAGTGGATGAACGCGAGGTAGCCGGCAATGAGTCCAATCAGCATTCCGATGACAACGTCAAAGACGTGGTGGCGGTTGTCTGAGATGCGAGAAAAGGCGACTGCCGAGGCCGACAGCAGGGGAACCAGACTGAGCAGCAGCTTCCAGGACCATCCGGAGCAGTCCAGCATGCGTGTTCGAGCCGTCCAGAACAGCACCTGGACCATGGCGGAAGTGAATGCCGTGGCTGAATGAGCCGAGGGAAAAGAGCGGAATCCTTCCTCCAGATGCCCGATATCGGTCTGGGTGCAAATCGCCACGTTGGAGAGTTGTCCTACGTCAGGACGTTTCCATGAGAGGGGTCTGCATCGTGCCAGCATGTCTGGTCTCGGAGATCCCACGAGGTTCTTCAAAAGTGACACAATCACACACTGGAGGGCGTGGGCTGCCATCATGGTCAGCAGGATGGCGTGCAGGTCCCAGAGCCGTCTGTGCCACTTGTGGGACGTGGTGAAGCCTATGGTGAGTGCAAATTGGCCAATGGGGATCAGAATCGTGTAGATGATGAGCATGAAGGTGGGCACAATCGTGAGGTCGGTGGGAATGTGGTTGTACCACAGCTTTGTCTCGTAGAGGTAGAACTCTGCAAAAATGGGCGGCACAATCTTCGCATAGAGAAGTGCAACCGTAGTCAGGGCAATGTAGAAGAGCCAGTCTATGAAGTAAGACAGCAACGAAGAAAGAGAGACGGAGTGGCCGCCGAGGGGGATGAAACACTCGTCCCTGCGTATAGCCACGAGCGTTGACGACGATTTTGTAGAGTGCGTCATGCTGTAGCTGAGTGGAGAGCCAGAGCCAGAGGAGCTGCAACACAAACATATCGCAAGCTTAAAAACGGACACAGAAAGAAGTAGTGCTGCAAGGTGATAAGATGGGATTGATAAGGTTAAGGTCGCATGTAGGCTGTCCGATAACGATAAGGATACGACAGGGTTGAACTTAATCGGGGTTAGTCAGAGTTAGTCAGGGTTATCAGGGTCAGTCAGAGTTATCAGGGTTAGTCAGGGTTATCAGGGTAAGTCAGGGTTACTCAGGGTAGTCAGGGTTACTCAGGGTAGTCAGGGTCAGTCAGAGTTATCAGGGTTACTCAGGGTTACTCAGGGTTACTCAGGATGATTATTCAGTGATTTCCGATGGAATTCTCCTACCAGGTTATGATTCTGAGTCACTTTTCCTCTTCTTGCTACTTGTAAATTTACATCAAGTCATGGTTCATAACCTGAAGTCAGGACCTACAGTTATATGGTTACTCAGGATGATTGATTCGGGGTAGGCAGGTTATTAACGATTTCCATTTCACCTATTCTTCATTGTCTTCTGTTGTATATAATCTCAGACTTCTCATATACAACCAGGCTTCATAACCTGAAGATCAGAACTTCACAGTTATTAAGTAGAAGTGAAATCGAACATTCGAACATGTTCTTGGTCACTTCTTCGTATTTTAACACCCTACCTGTACTTGTAATTACTAGAACTGTTGAGTCAGCTATCTAGACTGTTACTATCTGACTTTTAACACTTCAATCTGATCACACCATAACACACTACAATAGCTCCACTAAACTGCTCATTGATACTAGTTTAGATTAATTGGTGACCTCTCAGGCATCGGACTAGACCCCTGCAGCTGACCCTGAGCCGGTAGAGGCTAACTAGGAGACTATGAAGGGTAATAGTACCTCTGGCTTGACAAGACTGAGCTATGGCTATGGATATAGTTCTTCAAGTGTTTGATCAAATATAGAACTGGCCGAGACCTCCTGTAGCTTGTTGATTTCTCTGAGTTGTGTATTTATCACAATGTGTGAAGTGAGGTGATGTATTGACAATCATGAAGACAAGAAAACTTTTGGGGGACACTATCAAAGCACGTCTAGGATCATGGCTGACCTCCTATAGACAGCTGAATAGGTCCTCTTGTTCTTTTTCTAATCTCTATCTCGTCAAAGCGATAAATGAGTGCCACTTAGAAAGCTATTAATTAGTGAACAAAACGCGCAGTATGCAATCGATTGAAATAAATAAATACCAATATTGGAGGGCTCTAATTTGTATAACCCTTCTATTAGACCAGAGGAAACTCTTCCACCACAACTTCGATGACTCCACGGAGATACTGAAACTCCTTGTACTTGACTCTCAGGTTTTCCTTGGTGTTGTCTTCTTCTTCCGACAAAAACAGAGCGTCGGCATCCGTATCACGTGGCTTGTCAGCAGGTTCACGCAACTTATTCATGCCCTTTCTTGTATCGAAATAGAGCTCTCTGGTGAACAACGCAGGACCCTTTTGGTTTTCGCTCTGCCAGTGTCCATAACGCAGCTCTTGGAAATGCTTGCAAGTTTCGGGCTTGAGAGTGAGGCCCACCTTCCAGGGACCACTGCTCACGCTGCCAGAGAACTTCTTCTTGTGTACCTTGTTGTATCCCTCTCTATCAATGCGAATGCAGCCTTCGATGATCAACTGCTTGATATTGGTGCGAATACGAGTCAGGAGATCCTTGACCTGGTCGTCCTTGAGCGCCAGACGTGACGCCTTCAGCTTGACCAGCTGCAGCTTGTTTCTGTGTATCTTTCTGTTGGACAAGGTGCTTGTTTCCACCGCGTCGTCGTCACTACTGCCATGGTCGCTTCCAAACGACTCTTGCAGAGATTCGCTTTTGTTGTAGAGGTTCCGGGCGTACTGGATCATAGCCTGGCGGCCAAACGAGATTCTCAGCCCAACACCGGTATCATGGTTGATTTTCGCGTATTTTTTTCTGTATTAATATTGATAATTGACAACAATTCCAATAAATTAGGGAAAATTAAGGCGAAAGAAGGAATGCCATGGGAGGGCCGGTACGTGCTCATATCGACACTTGATTTATCTTTCTGAGCCGTATATCGACTAGATCATGAACATTGCTGGTGTTGATCTCGGAAGAAACTGACAAGTCTTCAAATGAGCCACCTCAACTTCGATGACGTAATCAGCTGTAGCCACAGTTTCTTTGACTCCCTACCACCCCAAAACACTCACATTGCCATTGATTCGCGCCTGCTATTCTTTTTTGCCGAGCTTTTCGCCTCTGAAAAACTGACACAACGTTACAGCAAGGTTCAATAAATGGGCAGCTACTTGTAGTGTCTGTGGCGTGACATGAGAAGGAGCTGAGAGAAGGAGCTGAGGGGTTAGCAGTAATATGGCTGATTGCAGGCTCTTTGTTCGTATTTCAACTATTTTGTTCAACTTGACAACTTTTTCCTACACTGCTTCTCAGCCAATCATTTTTTGCTTACTAAGCACTTTTTTTTCGCCCATGTCACTTCACAACTTATGAACACCTCTCAGGTAATATCATAACTCGGTATTATAGGTGGCATGTTGCACTTGACAATTGTAGCTGACGTTACGACCCTGGAAACGAAAAGTGGACATGTGTTCTCTCTGGCCAATGGAATTGTGTCAAACTGCGTACTTGTAACTTGGTGTATTAGTCAGCATCTCACATACATACTTGTACTTGGACTTGGACTTGGACTTGAACTATCCAAATAAGAATGTCTCGCAAGTCGTATAAAAGACTATTGTGCCATTATGCTCCTGTGGTCTCTCTAGGAGCCCGTAACCATGGTAACATATTGACGAATTAACTCATGCTCATTGTCCCCATGACTCCAACTCCACGACTAATTAACCCCCTCTATAATTTGCTCAGCAGATCGAGATGAAAAAGAACAGAAAAGTGGGAAAATGGAAATATGGGAAAAATGGGAAAATGGGAAAATGGGAAAATGAAAGAAACAGGTTTCAGTCTTTTGTTGCTCCTGAACACATCTCGTAGATCTCGGTCTCACTGATATACGTTCAGTACTTGAGTCAGTATGTACTTGTATACTTGTACGACAATACCCGATCACCCGATCTGAGACAGAAATAAAAAATACACGCCAAACTGAACGTCTACGAACACTTCAGAGATCGATGGAAATCTCAGCTTGACAATAAAAAAACACAATGGCATTTGTTTATCTGCAGCCATGCAAGCAATCAACATCGCAGATCGTCGAGAATGTGCAAATTGTGAGCGAAGCGAACAATTCTACAATACAAGTATCTACAGACGTTCGCAATTGCTACGCTCTCAATTGCTACGCTCTCAATTGCTCTCTACAATACAACTGTTCGTGCAAATTATTCGCTACGCTCATAATTATCTACAAGTTGCCCATGTTCGCTTCGCTCACATGGCTTGCCAAAACAATAAATCTAATTACTACATAATCATACAGCTAAAACGACTGATTCAAAAGCCAAAGAGAGGGAGGAGGAAAAGCGAGTTGTCGGCATACACAGACTTAATGAAGCCCTTGCTGCAGCCCACCACCTTAACAAACAGTAGTAACAGTAGTTAAAAATACAAAAGAGACTTTTCAACAGAAATTAGTATGTCCTTTTCTCCACACTTAGGCGTCGAGAACCTTGCCCTCCTCAACAACGGCAGAAGGCTCGTCCTCGGCCCACTCGGCGCCCTCCTCTTCCTCGTCATCGTAGTCGTCAACGTCGGCTCGTCGGATGGACAGGGTAGGCTTAACGGAGGCCTGGTCCAGGGTCCAGCTTGCAAGGGCGTTCTCGGCGTCGATGATGACCTGCTTGGAGGCCTCGTAGCCGTCGTAGGCGGGTCGAGACTCACCGGGGGTGACGGGGGTGTCGTCGAGCAGCTCGAGCAGAGCCTTACCGTAGCCGGCAATCAGAGCCAGCTTCTCGGAGTGCTCTCGGATGGCGTCAAACTGGTAGTTGAAAGCGGCCTTGACCTTCTCTCGGGTGATGTTGGAGAGCTGGGCCTCAGCAACCAGAGACTCGGCCTCGGCTCGGACAAGCTCCTGCTCAAGCACAATGATCTTGGGGGAGTTGGGCTCCTTGTACTTGAGGTGGGCAATCTGGTCGGTGATCTTCTGCTTTCGGTCTCGAGAGGGCTGCACGGAGGCCTCAATGTTTCGCACAGACTTGAGGGTGATTCGGTACTGGTCGTACTTGTCGATGAACTGGTCCTCGAGCTCACCGATCTCGTAGATGAGCACACCGAGCTTGTCGGTCACGTCGGACACGTCCTCGTCGGCGTCCTCACCCCAGAGAGACAGCTGCTTGGCAACCTCTCGTCGCTCTCGGGCCTGCTGCTCGATGGATCGCATAACGTTCTTCTCCATCTTCACCAGCTGGGCGAGCTTTCGGGCGAGATCGGGGCCCATGGAGCCGGCGGCGGATCGTCGGAAAGAGTGGACTGGGTTAGTAGTTGTTCAGAGTGATCAGAGTGATCAGGCATCATTGCCGCATGGACGGTTCGGCTCTCGGTCTCGGATACCCGACTACAGCATCCGCATAATAGTCAGGCGGCACCTCCCACACTGTATGGTATGAGGCGGGATTAAAGTTGCATGTATGTTGTGCTTGTCCCTTTCAGGGCGTAGTCGTCCCAATCCGTAACCAATATGCGAACCTTAAGTGCGTCCTAGCAACTTTGCTATTTTGGCTTGCTGGGTGGGGGCAGGTGGACACCACGAGGGCAAAAATAGGGTCACCAGATGACTATCGCACACAAAACCAAACCACGGGGGATTCCAGACCGTTGCTGTCTGTGCTAAATTGGTGCGAAACGCCCTGGCAATTAAAAAAAAATAAACCGCCTGATTTCGCCAACTAGCCCAAACAGTAACGCCTGTATCCGCCTCAGGGTCGATGTCGTGCGGCGTCAAAATGTGCAAAATGTGGACTGACAGACGTCGATGTGTTGACAAGCTCGATTTGTGTCTGTGTCCCCAAAATCCACCCAAAATCCACCCAAAATCCATCCAAAAAACAGCCTCATCATCTGCTGTTTGTGTCACTTGACCACGTTAAACCTGTCGTCGTGGGTACTCACCAATGGAGCCATTGCCGAAGAATCGTCCGCTCTTGGTGGAAGAGGTGGGAGGAGGAGGAGAGGCGAGCTGGGCAGCGGTAGGAGCTCTGCTGTTTCGGAGAGAGTATGTTCTGTGCATTGTGTTGTGGTGATGTGTTTTTAGGTCGGACCTTATCTAGAAAGAAGAAGGAAAAAAGAGAAGAGAAAGGGGTTTGGCTGGCGACGGTGGTCTTGTATATATAAGTGGGAGATTGAGTTTGGAGGGTTGTGCACACCTGCGGGTGACCCGGCGTCTAGCCAGCCAAGGGAACAATGAAACCTTGTCCAGCGCGTGCAAACAAAGCCCAAACAAAGGGGTCATGGATATTGGACGTGGTCCCAAACCTAGAAAAGGTAAAAACAAGTCAATATGGCAAGGTTGGTTGCCGTGTGGTGGTCCAAGGGGAAAGTGCGATAACTGGGGGTTTAGAGGTGTTGCCAGCAAACAGAAAAGACAGGTGTGTTATTTGACCCCTCAACTCTGTAATTGGAGACTTTGGGCCCAATCGAACCACTCCAACCCCATCTTTTCCACCTCCCTCGTTTATTGCTATCACCCCTATTCACAGCCGCCCAACATTTGAACTCTATCCTGCGTGTAAATTGCACTGCATTAATGTGTACACACACACTGTATATGACTTGTACAGCAAGTGATGCGCGACCTCTTGTTCAC
This sequence comes from Yarrowia sp. JCM 30696, assembly GCA_001600535.1. Taxonomy (NCBI): domain Eukaryota; kingdom Fungi; phylum Ascomycota; class Dipodascomycetes; order Dipodascales; genus Yarrowia; species Yarrowia sp. JCM 30696. The sequence goes on from BCKG01000006.1 coordinate 1,350,103, forward strand.
AACATGTGTAGCATGTCGACGGATTTCTGGAAGCAAAAAAAAGGCTTACCAAGGGTGCTACCTTACATGTAAAGACAGACAAGTACTTATAATACATACTTGTAGCATGTAGCCTATAGGCCACGTTTTGTCCCACTGGAGAGAAGAAGGAAACACTCACACTCTTGTACCTCTACTCGACGACATATTTGGGTGTTTTTGATTTGCCTTTTTTTCCGTTTTCCGTTTTTTGTTTCCGCTTTTCCAATGACCATCCATCATCTAATCTAACGTCCTTTCAAGTCAAGTCGTCGTGTCACTCAAGTCGACGAGTGCATGACCAGTACAAGTACTGTACCACATTGTGCCGATCAGCCAGCCTCGTGCACGTGTCAGCGGCGAAAGAGCCCAGATACGAGCCCGTGCTAATGCTCTGCTCTGGGCACAGAACCTCGGTTCTAACCTCGTCTAGCTCCTCCTAAAGGTCACGTCAGAACCACTTAATACCACGGCACCGCCTCGTCCGTCGAAAAAGTGCATCAACCTCGCATTGGCATTTAGCCTTTAAACTTAACTTTGGAGATGGCATGTCGACGCACTCCAAAGCAATATAGCTGCCTATTCGGGTGAGCTCTGCATACATTGATGTGATCCACCCAAACAATGTCTTCCTTGTGACGTCAACAGCCGTACACGAGTGCTCTTGAACAGTACGAGTAGTTGTGAGTGCATGGCATCGATGGATACAGCTCTTACAGTTGGTACAGCCCACAGCTCACAGCATTTACAGCATTTGCAACATTTACTCCTTTACAGCTTCACAGTATAGTCCACCCACCTCCTACAGTACACCACATATTATGAGGCATTTCTCGAAGCATATCGAACATGCTGATCATCACAAGACCTAAAGTTGCTGCAGGGGAGAGGCTGTATGGACACTGGAATACAGTCAGGAACGTGGATGCGGCTGTTGTAGCAACGAGTACCAAGTACGAGTACGAGTACAAGTACAATACTCGTAGACCGTCTGAGTCGTCCTTTTGTTCAACTCCACTTTTTTTCGCTCTACTTTTACATACTACAAGTACTTGTAGATTCCCACAGTACACTTGAGCCGTATAACATTGCTGAGCAACCAGAAATACAGCACAATACAGCCCTCGCACAATACAGCCCTCTCCTCCCACACAGCTCTCTCCTCTCCGATCAAGGTTGCTATCTACATGGTGATGTTCAACTACGGTGTATGTACGTTGCTACAGCTCCTCTTTGTCCTTGTTCAAGACCCTTTGGGAAAATTCTCGATTAGGTCAACAACGCCTGTACGTCGCCCCATTAGGCCAATCTTGGGATCAATCGGGGCAACTGACGTCACCCACATTGCTGCCCAAATGGACAGAGATACTTCAACGTCCTAACGTCTCATTATGAAGGCTGTCCATGTTTTTAATCTACTAAGAAAATAGCATCTAGCAAGGTCTGCTTCAAAACCCTCTAAAAAACGCTACGGTGGAGCTAGAGGGAAACCGAAACTACCATTGGAATCTCCTCGTCCGGGCGAATCCGCTCATATAAAAATACCTGCCTCTTTGCTCTTCCCCACCGAGCTGACGACTTTCAAAAGGTGGGCTAATCTGCTGAGTAAGATAACCTTGATTTATGGTGCTTCAACCGAGGCATCATCAAGGGTTGAGAAAGTATTTATTTTGGGTAAATATCGGGCTAAAAACACGTTGTAATGGTCAGACAGTCAATGGGAACTTTTCAGGAGATGCCCTTTTTTTTTTTCCGTGTTTTTCCCTTTTTTCCCCATTTTTTTCCATTTTTTCCATTTTCCCCAATAAATCCAACTTTATCCCCTCAACCTCGGCTCACTAAACCTACTTGACAATTACTTAGCGTCACAAAGTCAACTAATTTACTTACCCTGGACCAGTCAAAAATGGCCTGACCCACATCAAGAGCAAAATACCCAAAACGGCAAAAATAAAAATAAAAACCCCGTGACCTTCATATCACGTGACACTGCAGATTCTCAATGTCTCAATAAAAAAAAGGCGGCCATGGGTCCTCCTCTTCTCAGCTCACATTTTGGGTCCATCCAATGTCTCAACGTAATTATCGAGTGTAATTCTTGTGTGACAATTGGATACGTTAACACTCGCTTTGGGGTGTACATACAATTGCCCAAATTTGCTTTGGGTAATAAACCCTAACCTGTGGATAAGTACGTGTCGGGTAATTCTGCCCTAACCCTCTGTTCCAGTGTCTGCTTCGGGTGGCCAACCCTAACCCGCATGACTCGTTCGGGGTTCCATACCCTAACCCCTCTCTTCCGTCGCTTCTGGTACACCCTGCCCTAACCCTCCACCATGCCCGCCCGCCCCCCAAGCAACTCTCCCCTAACCCTCCCCGGCTTGTCGTCTTTTCGTTTTCTGACATTTTTGAAAAGTGAAAAACTCAAACGCGCCAAGAATCCAATAAGCTGAGAATGCAACTGTAAACGCACGTCATCTGCAGTCGGGACGCTAAAGGCCTCGAGGTTGTCTTTTGTGTTACATGACGTCATTTTGCGGTATAACTGGTGCAAATCGGGTCACGTGGTCTCACATATTGTAGTACAAGGCCCCTATATTCACCAGCACTTCGTTCCATACTCCCCTAACCCTCCAACAAGTCTCCTATGACTCCTGGATTGGCTCTACCTTTTGTCTCTCAGCCTCGCATAATAAGATTAACGTTTGTAATCATGGTTGACGTGTGATGGCATGGGGCGACATTAGCATTTTCGAGGCAATTAGGTGGAGGTTAGAAAACGGGCGGCAGGTAATTCGAATAAAAATAGAAAAAAATCGGGGTGGTTTTTTTAAAAAATAAAAAACCAGTTCCCTTCTGTGTCATCTATTGATTTCTCGATTTTGCCTATTTTTTCCGAATTTATCCAGACAGTTATTATTTCCAACCCTCCGAATCGTCGACATTGGCTTGGCGTAGTAAAGACGCTCCGTGTTTCACGTCATGCATTTGTGGGGCTTTTGAGCGTTCTGTGGAGACACGCGTCGCGTGTGGAGGCAGCTAGAAGCCAAGGGTGGTTGTCTGGGTGACAGGCAGACAGGTGAGAGCGGTTAAAAATAGATGTGTGGTGGAGATCAAGAGTGGTTATGGTGGAGTGAAAATGTTGAAATAGATGGGTAGGGGTACGACTAAGGACTTTTCGAAAGAAAAAAATCAAAAGAGAAGTACCGGTACCAAAAAGTCGTCAAATCAGACCAACCATCGTTAGGCCACGTCGATGGAGGCGGAGTACATGCGTTATGTCAGCAAGGGTGATGGAAATGTGTCTACTTGAACATACGATGCAGATGTCTCGTCTACAGTATGTACGAGTACAGTGTAACATGTGTTGACCCTTGCTACTATTATAAGACATGTATTATCCTCGTATTAAGTGAAGCGATAATACCGCGTGTTTCTGACGCATTCGCCAATGCAGGAGAAGCAGCCGTCCATAGGTGAGTCTTGCACAAGTACGGAGTACTTGTATGTGAGTGTCTTCATTGATAGTGGTAATTGTACGATCATTTGCTAGCTACCTACAGAACTCTTACTCTACCAACCCTGACTAACCCTGACTCTGAGTCGCCCACTATTCCACTATTCCAAGGGCCGACTGTAGCAGCCCACGGCCACTATCGTCGTACCGTAGGTTTAGCGCGGTTTTCAAAGCTTGCCAATATACTCCGTCCCGATCCAGAGAACGTATCGGGATGGATACGGCTGTGTCCAATCGGCTGCCGTGATTTTCGGACTCCTATCTAATAGCTTTGAACATTGAGATAGTCTACAACAGTAGAGATCTCTCACGTGTGTGTATGTGAAGTGTCTTATCTCAGCAGTGGGCCATGATGGTGTCAATGAGATTCTTGATTTGAAGCTACTTGTATCAGCGCATTGATGACTTCTTGAATGGATTCAGCATGATGAGCTGGTTTATGAGACACAACAGTGGCTAAGTTTTCAACATTCAATGAATTGGAACCCTGGAAGTCGACCATCGCTTTACTTGTAGGGCTTGTTTGATGATATACCTGTCTCTTACTGAATGACGTGAATACTAAGACAGCACCATCACTGACACCTGTGACTTGTGTTCTCGCATAAACAGTAATAGTGTGTTTTGGTGTTTGGCCTCATATTGAGATCATTGGAAATATGAGAGGTATGGGTAGACTCAGGAGATGACGCTGATTCGAATGGTACCATGGGTGCGCTTACTCGGTTGATCTATGGTGCTGTTGAAGTATTCTGTCGATAAAACTACAAGCCTGGCAGATATGCATCGAGGACGGAATGTTCATCAAGCTATGATGGGGCTACAATTAAGAAGATTGCGATGTATGATTGAACTCGGGAGATGAATCTGATTCGAATGGTACCATGAAATCTTCTATTTGATTAATCCATGGTGTTGTTGTATGTATAATTATTTCTAGCTAGCCACAGCTTGGCTGAGATGCATTGAGAAAACGGATATCTTACCAAGCTGTGCTAGGACTACAATTGAGATGATTGGAAAGGTACCATGACGTTAGACAGACATTCTGGTGGTCTACATTGTTACTTAAGTCCCATAAAACGTCTCATCGTCACTTTTTTACTAATTACTTGTATCAAACTCGACAGACTTTTAACTACATTGGTTGACCTCATCAAGTATAATAGTTGGTAATCAGACATAGTAGTTGACATAATAAGTACTGTAGTTGAAGATTTGTTTTTTGATCCTCAAGCTGAGATCCTTGACCTCCTACATACTTATCATACTGCCGGTAGATTCTTCCCACCTACCATACTAAATACTACTCATGTACCACCAAACAACCGATAAATACAATTAGCTCGTCTAATACGCTCGTCTAATACCCATCACTACCTCCTCCCTTTCGCCAGTAGTCTGCCACTGCGTGAATCTCGCCATTTTCCTCTCGAGACACGGCGTTCATCACCGATCTGGGGATCCAGTACTCAACCCCGTGTCCTCGAGCCTTCAGAGCCTGGCCAATACTCTTTCGTCCTCCAATTTCCACGTACGCAATCTCAGGGATCAGCTGATGGTGCAAACGAGGGAAAGCCACCGTCTGAAGCAAAGACAGACCATACGAGTACTTGCGAACAATGGCCTGAAGCACACAGGTGACGATTCGCGAGCCTCCAGCGGCTCCAAGCACCAGCTCCACGTGACCAGTCTCCTTGTTGTACACAATCGTGGGAGTGGTACTGCTGAGAGGCCGCTTGCCAGGAGCAATGTAGTTGTAGATGGACGGTCTCAACTCGTAGGCATTGTCTCGCGAGGGGATCGAGAAGTCGTCCATCTCCGAGTTGAGAATCACGCCGGTGACTCGGTCGTACACCAGCGAGCCAAACAGCAGGTTGACTGTCGTCGTCATGGCGACCGCCATTCCGTTTTCGTCCAAAACAGAAAAATGCGCCGTTCCTGCCGAATCGCTCACCTCGTACGCGGGCTGGTAGTCCTCCCAGGGCCGAGTGTGGTAGTCCGAGATGTTGCCCACGGCCTTGTCGGTCCAATCAGACGTGAGCAAGTACTCCACACGTTTCTTGTTAGAGACGTCAGCAGGGTCGCCGAGCTCTGTTCGCGCAGAAGACGTGTACTTCATCGCTTCCGTGAGTCGCTGGATGGAGATGGGGTTGGAGTCTCGAGGAATGGTGGTGGAAAGTCCAAAAAGAGAAAAACTCTGGGTGAAAAAGTTGGTCGTTTTTCTCAGAAGACCATCCCCCTTACCCTCCTTCTCCTTCCGATCCAACTCATCAATAATGTTCAGACCGACCACTAGAGCCGGACCACTGCTGGGATTGTTGGCTACCAGCACCTCACGGCCGTAAAACTCGCCTCGAACGGGCTCCTCGACGATCGTCTCGTAGCGCTCAAAGTCCTCGAGAGACGCCACTCCTCCAGCCCGGTTGATTGCGTCCACGAGTTTCGGAGCAATGGGGCCCTTGGGATCGTAGAAGATGGCTGACGAGCCGTTGTTGGCAATCAGCGTAAGAGTCTCAGCAAGGGCCTTACGCTGAAGAATGTCACCTGACTTGAGAGGACGAGCCTGGAACGGACTGGCAGCAGTGGAAGGGGTATCTATGTATAACCAGCTCCAATCTCCCTTTCCGTACTCTGAGAGATCGTCCTCGGTGACCTCGAGAGCCAGCTCAAAGGCCTTGTCGACGAGCCATCCTCGCTTGTTGAGCTCAATCACGGGCTCAAACAGCTGCTTCCAGCTCAGCACGCCGGAAGAGTACCGTTTGTAGGCCTCGTACATGCCGTGGACCTCTCCCGGGATCGCCACGGCCAGACCGCCAAACTGGGCCTTTTTGGGATCGTCTTTGAACATGTCCTTGGAGGCTGCCAGGGGGGCAGTTTCGCGAAAGTCAAACGACAGATCCTGGGAATGAGGGTCCTTGACCACCATGAACCCTCCTCCTCCAATGCCGCTGCTGAAGCCGTTGACACTGCCGATACACAGAGCCACGGTGATGGAGGCGTCTACGGCCGATCCTCCGCGTCTCAGAATCTCGGTTCCCATAGTCGAACACTCTGGGACATCACATGACACTGCGGCCTTGGATCGCACCTCCAGACGTTTGGAAGACGGCGTGTATGTGCCCTTTCTCAGGGGGATGTTGATCTTTTTGTCGTTTGTGTCCAGAAGCCCGTCCTGACGCGACTGCTTGTAGTAGCTGGCATGCTGGTCTCCTGGTTGCCATCCCGATGTCGTGGGGAAAAGTTGGACTTTGCTGTGAAAGGACAGGAGGAAGCACGAGTACAGAACGACTCCTAGGAGAGTCGCAGTGAGTATTCTGTGCATGTTAGTCGGTTAGCCAGCGTTAGTCAGTGTTACTTGACTTGAGTGAAAGAAGTTGACTTGATAAGAAAGAAGTTCACCTGGGAAAAGTTGGGATGATAAGACGTTTTGTGTCTGTGTCTGTATCTGTTTGTGTCAGATCAAGACGTTGCAGATGTTGCAGATGTTGCTAGAAGACCTCTGAAATGAGAGCTAGAAAAAGTGGACGTCTCTGTGTACCACCCTTACTAGTGCCGTGTATCAGTCTATATCTAGTTCCTCGGACACAATAGCCAAATATATACCAAAGATAACCTCCGTTAACCCCGAAGCAATCTCCTGCATCATTAATCAGCAAACTCAATCCGGTGGCAAAGGAGAGCGATAAAATGGTATAAAATGATGTTCAGAGATATAGAGGAGAAACTGGTTGCATTTGTGTACAATTCCTACACTGTTTCCACTCGTTAAACACACCCAAACACCTCCTCAACGATTTAAGACGACTTAGTGGCTTTCTTAAAACACCCTTATACAAGCTTCAGATATCACGTATGTGCAGTTGTCCACTTTGTGGAGGTCATCTGACGAAGCCAAGAACACGTGGTCATGTTACACAAACAGCTTCCAAGTCTACTTAAACCGCTCAAGTCCTTTTTTTTTTCTTCTCCTCTTCACTCAACATCCTACTCCACATTATGTAGTGCCACTAACGCGCCGTGCTATCGCGCCGTGCTATCTCGCAGATAATGCGGAGTCCGAGAGGGTGCTGGTGGTGCAGAACACGCAGCAGTCAAGATACTTGTGCTTGTACGATACACCATTTACTCTTACAAGTACGAGGTACTACATATCTCAAGTTAGCACCACATAAAAGCCACAACCTCGCTCATGTCACACTCTCCATTCTGTGGCTGGATTTACAGTGCGGCTCAGATATTTTCCGGGGTAACACAACTTGTAGGGTAAGGGTTGGTTCTCACCTGAGAGATCCGGAAATGGGTGGACCTTCCCCGGCTGTGGATAGGAGGGTCAGGGTTGCCTAAAGTGGGTTTTGAGGGTTAGGGCTGATAAAGGTGCAGTGGGACATTGTCGACTTCGTAAGGGTTAGGGCTTAAGGGTGAACCTCCCAATGTCACCTTTACAGGGTTAGGGTCCTTAAAGGTACAATGGGTCATTGTCGACTTCCCGAGGGTTGGTGAAGAGGGCAACAGTTACAGATATGGTGGTGAAGGGTTAGGGTTTACAATGGTACAGTCGGTCGTTTTGGGCTTTGTAAGGGTTAGGGCTGAGAAACGTGAACCTCCAGAATGTGGTGTTCGTGGGGTTAGGGTTGCTGAAGGTACAGTGGGTCGTCCTTGGACATCTTAGGGTAAGGGCTAAAAAGGGTCGCTTTGGCAGGGTAAGGGTTGCTAAAGGTACAGTGGGTCGTTGTCGACTTCGTAAGGGTTAGGGCTAAAAAGGGTGGACTTTCAAAATGTTGCTCCCGTAAGGGTCAGGGCTGTTGAAGGGACAGTACGAGTAGGTCATTGTGGACTTCACCAGGGTAATGGCTAAAAAAGGGTAGGGCTCCAAAATGTGGTGTTCGTGGGGTTAGGGCTGTTAAAGGTACAGTGGGTCGTTCTGGACTTGATCAGGGTAAGGGCGAACCTCTACTCATAGGGTAAGGGTTGCGGAAGGTACAGTCGGTCGTTATGACATTCAAGGGCTGCCCTTTGGAGGGTTAGGGTTGTTGAAGGACAGTGGGTCGTTGTCGCCAGGGAGACCTCCTGCCTCCCTCCGAATTGTTGCCCGTGCCAGGGTAAGGGTTGGTAGAATTGGTCATTCAGGGTTAGGGTTGTTAAAGTGACAGTGGGTCGCCCTGTCGACTTTGTGAGGGATGGTGACGAGGGTAAGGGTTACAGGTATGGGAATGAAGGGTTAGGGTCTCTAAAGGTACAGTCAGTCGTTAAGGCGTTTGTAAGGGTTAGGGCCGACAAAGGTGAACCTCCAAATGTCGCTGTCGCCTTCGTCAGGGTAGGGGTTGTACAAATTGGTGTTTTAGGGTAAGGGTTTGTCAAGGTACAGTCAGTCGTTTTCGACTTTGCGACAGACGCCCTCGTCCATCGGTGTTGCCTTTTAGGGTTAGGGTCTGTCTCGTTTGGGCCGATCGCTGGGAACCACGGATTCGTGCTGGGGTCATTTAAATAGGGCTAGGGTTATCCCAATTGGGAAGAGGTTGCTTTTGAGCAAGGGTAGGGTGTTTACTTAGGCAATTGATGTGTTTGAAATAGAAGAAGTTGCAGGTGTCAATTGGATAGTACAACAATCTGTCAATATTACGACTACATTGTACTTGTATTTGTCACGTGTATCTTCACCATTTTTATTCACGCACAGGTGTGGTTCGAAATGGTGGCATCGTATAAAACCACCATTAGAGGTCACAGAATAAATCTGAGTGGTGCGTTGGAATCTCCATGGCCAGGAGTCTTGATTTATATAACAGCTTTACCGCCACCCCATTATATATTGCAGCTGTCTATTATGTCTGCCCACGACATCACCCCAGTCGTCCCAACATTAAGCTTCAGGGTTAGGGTGCAGTAAGGTGGTTGGGAGGTAACGAGGATCAAAATTTGGCATATGCTGAAGTGTCAAAAATTGGGAGCGATGTAAAAGCCTCGCAATTTGGGTGGTATTTCCGGTCCCAGCACCACGCACCACAGCATATCACAGCACGGCATGTATATCAGAGTCCGGTTGATAGGAAACGCCTAATTGGGAGCCCCCCCCACAACACAAAACAAGCCCAAGGGAGAGGCAAAAAATATATAAGAGCGTGGGTCCCTCCCAAAGTCTTTCCTCACACACACAACAAATATCAAACATGTCTGGGTGAGTAACACAACACAACACAAGACTACACTACAGTGGCACAAAACAGTGGCACACAGTGGCACACAGTGGCACACAGTGGCAAACACTTGATAACATCATACTAATACAGCCGAGGAAAAGGTGGTAAAGGACTTGGAAAGGGTGGCGCTAAGCGACACCGAAAGATTCTTCGAGATAACATTCAGGGTATCACTAAGCCCGCCATCCGACGTCTTGCGCGACGAGGTGGTGTGAAGCGAATTTCCGCCCAGATCTACGAGGAGACCCGAAACGTGCTCAAGTCGTTCCTGGAGTCCGTCATCCGAGATGCCGTGACCTACACCGAGCACGCCAAGCGAAAGACCGTCACTTCTCTGGACGTTGTCTACGCTCTCAAGCGACAGGGCCGAACCCTTTACGGTTTCGGTGGTTAATTATTTATATTATATATGATATTGGAATGGATTTATTATGCTGACATGGTGATTGTACAATTGTCGAGTGCTATTCTCTCGTGAAGTGGTTGTGCTGTGCTTGTAATTGGTGATTATGGCACGTGTCTATTTTAAGGTTATGTGGAATGTCATGCGTGGAAGGTCGAGGTTTGAGGGGAAGTACAACTAGCAACTACAACTAGCAACCACGCAACATGGGCGTATTGTATGGTGGTGTGTATTGTAGTGGATACTCATAAGTCATAGGGGCATGGTTCTGCTGGATTTGACAGGTTTCGAGCTCTTTCGGATTCTTGTGTCTCCTATATTCCATGTTGTCTATACGTATCCCATTTATACGATGTAGTGGTAATTGATGTGATAGAGTGACTTGAAGGGCACAATGGCCTTAATGATCGCTGGAATATCATCGGACGGTCACGACGACGATGCTCAGCTGCCATACTCCTTTCTCAGCTCACCTCCATTCACTCGGTCTTAATCACAGGTTATGAGTTACACAGGTTATGAGTGACGGAACCTCGGCAGATGTACTGACAGAAAGACGCCACACAAGCCAGACATATCCACGTCACACAGCCGAGAAAAATGATTAGTAACGCCCCGTACATCGCGCAACCAACCACATCCTTCCACCAGTAATCCACGTGAGAGACCATGAGGATCCAGGTTCAAGTATTATTGTAGTATTGTAGGTCGACGCAGTACACATCAGAGAATGAGGGTGAGACCGAGCTGTCCCAAGAAGAGATGGAGCCAATAGATAGCTCTTCAGCGGACATCTGGATATACAGTAACTCACATGAGCGAACTAGGGTGTCAAATAATCACATCTTTTTTGTTATACTTCAACATTCAACACTGTCACTGGTCAACCTAAAGGCAGACGACAACCTCAAGAATGAGTGTGTATCAGAACAGGTGGGCACAAGACACGGTTAATATATGCTGGTGGGCATGAATGCTATGAGACATAATAGGCCTGTTAGCTACATTAGAATAAATATATGAACAACAAAGTGCTGTTGAATCGTGATCTACCACAGGGACGGTTACTTTTAGGCTTACATGTTCATGCGAGACATGTGGAGGAGAAGCCATTTAAATAGCCGAGAAAAATGCTCTACCGCTATGAATTTTTCAACGGTAGGGTAAAACAGCTGTTCGGACCTATCTACAAGGTCAGATTTTGTGCTGCCCTTCCTATTGTGGCGGTTATAGCCTCTTTAGTTTTCAACTATCCAGTTATGCACCAACTTTTTGTTTGTTGACATTTTAGTGACCCACAATTTCCTCTGTGAGATTAGTAATCAAGTATTGAGTCTCAATCGCATTGATTAGTAACCAGACCTAGACGTTACTGACACGTCTCCTGGTCAACAGCAACGCCTCCATTGGTCAACAGGTTCATAGTCAATATCCACCCCCAACTGTCTCACGAGGTATACGGGAAGTCTCTCAAGATGAGGTAATTATAGACGTCCATGCCATGAGGCGCACATTATTAGAGTGTACATGTATTTACATGATCAATGTGTGAGAATCAATGAAAAACAAGTAAAAATCACCTCTAATAGAAAAGTACAAGCACTATACAGACACAATTGCTTCCTAAAGGCTCCAAAGCCTCCTGGTCGGCAACAGTTGCTACGCAACAATCACCTCCTAGAGTTGGTCGGTAACAATCGCTCCGCGATAATTACCTCCTACAGTTACCTCCTACAGTTGCTTACATACCTCACAGCCTCGGTCCAAACGGGCCGAGAAAGCAGCGAGAGTCTCAACGTGGACCAGGGGGCCGTATCGGCTGGCAACAGTAGTGTTAGTTTGGCAGTATTTCGCCCGCTCAAAGGCACCTAGGTTTGAGCATCTACTATGTTCACGGCTCGGGTATATCTAATTTCCACTGGCTCAACAAGTAGCACATCAAACATGCATTACGTGGAGAATACTGAGGAGGGGGGGTTAATTTCAGAGCCCTAGACAATTCGGTGACGGCGACCGCGTATACTATTCACTCCCCTCACCCCGTGCGCTGTTCTGTGTTCACCTCCACGTCTCCAGGATCGCCATTATCGCGCTTCATCCACCTCCCCAACACCCGGTTAAACTTCGGTTAGGTGCAGCTCAACGTAAAACCTCTAGCCAAAAAAAGTCAACTCACGGGAGTGCGGAAGTTGAGTTGAGTGTTGAGGTGTTGCTACAGCGCGGACGAGCACAGGCAGACCAAGTACAGGTTATGGGCGGCCGTAAACTAGCCAGAATCCGCCCTGAACTAATTACTGCACAACGTTTTCCACGTCCTACGCGACCTCCCAGTACAAGTCGGAGATTTGTATTTTGAGATTTTGAGATAATCCGTGCGGAATCGACAACCTCGCAGTGAGCCCCCGGAAACGAAAATAAAAACAGACGACCCCGATCCGGCCAATGGCAAACGGGCATTTCCGAGCCCAGCTCGCTCCCTACCTCCATCTCTGCCCTTACCCTCTCACAGCCCCAAGCCAGACCCCCAGTGCATCTGTTGGATTGTTGGATGCACCGACTAAAACCTAGAACCTTGTTGACCATAACGGTGCGCCAGATATAATTTAATCGTCTGCTCCTGAATGCGACTGCAATTGAGGACACTAACACGTCGGTTTTTCAGGTGAGTAGAGAGCGAGCTGCTACACGGCGTTCATTGGGCTCTCTTATTAACGAGGCTTCCCCACCCACGCAATCTCCCCGACTCAAACTAACATACAGTATGGCTTCAGGATCTTCAACGCCAGATGTGGCTCCCCTAGTGGACCCCAACATTCACAAAGGTCTTGCCTCTCATTTCTTTGGACTCAATTCTGTCCACACAGCCAAGCCCTCAAAAGTCAAGGACTTTGTGGCTTCTCACGGAGGTCATACGGTCATCAACAAGGTGAGTACGAGACTGTTACATCGGTAGTGTGTGGCAAATGACACAAACAGGAAAACGCACGGAAACGACACAGAATCAGGATAAACGAAGGATCTAAAGCGGGAATCAGATACAGACACGTCAGAAATGCTACAGACACGTTCCCCCCGTGTCTTGACGACCTTTACTCGCTTTTAACCGCTTCTGTGTACGTGTCTCGCATCTGATCATAATCTGATCCCGAATCAACATCAACGCCACCGTCCAAAAAATGGGATTTCTGGATTCCCCGTAAGACGGCGAGTCCCCAGACACCAATATTGCACTACTAACCCAGGTACTCATTGCTAACAACGGTATCGCGGCAGTAAAGGAGATCCGGTCGGTACGAAAATGGGCCTACGAGACGTTTGGGGACGAGCGGGCCATCTCTTTCACCGTCATGGCCACCCCCGAAGATCTCGCCGCCAACGCAGACTACATTCGAATGGCCGACCAGTACGTCGAGGTCCCCGGAGGAACCAACAACAACAACTACGCCAACGTCGAGCTCATTGTTGATGTGGCCGAGCGATCTGGTGTCGACGCCGTGTGGGCCGGCTGGGGTCATGCCAGTGAAAACCCTCTGCTCCCCGAGTCGCTAGCTGCTTCTCCTCGGAAGATTGTCTTCATCGGTCCTCCCGGCGCAGCCATGCGGTCTCTGGGCGACAAAATCTCGTCCACGATTGTGGCACAGCACGCCAAGGTGCCGTGTATCCCGTGGTCCGGAACCGGCGTCGACGAGGTGGTGGTGGACAAGAGCACCAACCTGGTGTCTGTGTCCGAGGAGGTGTACACCAAGGGCTGCACCACCGGCCCCCAGCAGGGTCTGGAGAAGGCCAAGCAGATTGGGTTCCCCGTGATGATCAAGGCGTCCGAGGGAGGCGGAGGAAAGGGTATCCGAAAGGTGGAGCGAGAGGAGGACTTTGAGGCCGCCTACCACCAGGTCGAGGGAGAGATCCCCGGCTCGCCCATCTTCATCATGCAGCTTGCAGGCAACGCCCGGCATTTGGAGGTGCAGCTGCTGGCCGACCAGTACGGCAACAACATTTCGCTGTTTGGTCGAGATTGTTCGGTCCAGCGACGACATCAAAAGATCATCGAGGAGGCTCCCGTGACCGTGGCTGGCCAGCAGACCTTCACGGCCATGGAGAAGGCTGCCGTGCGGCTGGGCAAGCTCGTGGGCTACGTGTCTGCAGGAACCGTGGAGTATCTGTATTCTCACGAGGACGACAAGTTTTACTTCCTTGAGCTGAACCCCCGTCTCCAGGTCGAACATCCCACCACCGAGATGGTCACCGGCGTCAATCTGCCCGCTGCCCAGCTCCAGATCGCCATGGGTATTCCTCTCGACCGAATCAAGGACATTCGGCTGTTCTACGGTGTCAACCCCCACACCACGACTCCCATTGACTTTGATTTCTCGGGAGAAGATGCCGACAAGACCCAGCGACGGCCTGTTCCCCGAGGACACACCACCGCCTGCCGAATCACCTCCGAGGACCCCGGCGAGGGATTCAAGCCCTCCGGCGGAACCATGCACGAGCTCAACTTCCGATCCTCGTCCAACGTGTGGGGCTACTTCTCTGTCGGTAACCAGGGAGGTATCCATTCCTTCTCTGATTCGCAGTTTGGCCACATTTTCGCCTTTGGTGAGAACCGAAGCGCGTCCCGAAAGCACATGGTCGTGGCGCTCAAGGAGCTGTCCATTCGAGGTGACTTCCGAACCACCGTCGAGTATCTCATCAAGCTGCTGGAGACCCCCGACTTTGAGGACAACACCATCACCACCGGATGGCTGGATGAGCTGATTTCCAACAAGCTGACGGCCGAGCGACCGGACTCGTTCCTCGCCGTGGTGTGTGGAGCCGCCACCAAGGCCCACCGAGCGTCCGAGGACTCCATTGCCACCTACATGGCGTCTCTGGAGAAGGGTCAGGTGCCCGCACGTGACATTCTCAAGACTCTGTTCCCCGTGGACTTCATCTACGAGGGCCAGCGGTACAAGTTCACCGCCACCCGATCTTCCGAGGACTCGTACACCCTGTTCATCAACGGTTCTCGGTGCGATATCGGCGTGCGACCTCTTTCCGATGGAGGTATCCTCTGTCTTGTCGGTGGACGGTCTCACAACGTCTACTGGAAGGAGGAGGTTGGAGCCACGCGTCTCTCTGTGGACTCCAAGACCTGTCTTCTTGAGGTCGAGAACGACCCCACCCAGCTTCGATCTCCCTCGCCCGGAAAGCTGGTCAAGTTCCTGGTTGAGAACGGCGACCACGTGCGGGCCAACCAGCCCTACGCCGAGATTGAGGTCATGAAGATGTACATGACTCTGACTGCCCAGGAGGACGGTATTGTGCAGCTCATGAAGCAGCCCGGCTCCACCATCGAGGCCGGCGACATTCTCGGTATCTTGGCTCTGGACGACCCCTCCAAGGTCAAGCACGCCAAGCCGTTTGAGGGCCAGCTGCCCGAGCTCGGACCCCCCACTCTGAGCGGCAACAAGCCCCACCAGCGATACGAGCACTGCCAGAACGTGCTCAACAACATTCTGCTGGGTTTCGACAACCAGGTGGTCATGAAGTCGACTCTGCAGGAGATGATTGGGCTGCTGCGAAACCCCGAGCTCCCCTACCTGCAGTGGGCTCACCAGGTGTCTTCTCTGCACACCCGAATGAGCGCCAAGCTGGACGCCACTCTTGCCGGTCTCATTGACAAGGCCAAGCAGCGAGGAGGCGAGTTCCCCGCCAAGCAGCTTCTGCGAGCTCTTGAGAAGGAGGCTGCTTCCGGCGAGGTCGACGCTCTGTTCCAGCAGACCCTGGCTCCTCTCTTTGATCTTGCTCGAGAGTACCAGGACGGTCTTGCCATCCACGAGCTGCAGGTGGCTGCCGGTCTGCTGCAGGCCTACTACGACTCCGAGTCGCGATTCTGTGGCCCCAACGTGCGAGATGAGGATGTCATTCTCAAGCTGCGAGAGGAGAACCGAGACTCGCTGCGAAAGGTGGTCATGGCCCAGCTGTCTCACTCTCGAGTCGGCGCCAAGAACAACCTGGTTCTGGCTCTTCTCGACGAGTACAAGGTCGCTGACCAGGCTGGAACCGACTCTCCTGCCTCCAACGTCCACGTCGCCAAGTACCTGCGACCTGTTCTGCGCAAGATTGTGGAGCTGGAGTCTCGGGCTTCTGCCAAGGTGTCTCTCAAGGCCCGAGAGATTCTGATCCAGTGTGCTCTTCCTTCTCTCAAGGAGCGAACCGATCAGCTGGAGCACATTCTGCGGTCTTCTGTGGTGGAGTCTCGATACGGTGAGGTTGGTCTGGAGCACCGAACTCCTCGAGCCGACATTCTCAAGGAGGTGGTCGACTCCAAGTACATTGTTTTCGACGTGCTTGCACAGTTCTTTGCCCACGACGACCCCTGGATCGTGCTGGCGGCCCTGGAGCTGTACATCCGACGAGCCTGCAAGGCCTACTCCATCCTGGACATCAACTACCACCAGGACTCGGACTTGCCTCCCGTCATTTCGTGGCGGTTCAGACTGCCCACCATGTCGTCTGCTCTGTACAACTCGGTGGTGTCTGGCGGCTCCAAGACCCCCACTTCTCCCTCGGTGTCTCGAGCTGACTCGGTGTCTGACTTTTCGTACACCGTTGAGCGAGACTCTGCTCCTGCTCGAACCGGAGCCATTGTTGCTGTTCCTCATCTCGACGATCTGGAGGACGCTCTCACTCGAGTGCTCGAGAACCTGCCCAAGCGAGGAGCCGGTCTGGCCATCTCTGTGGGAAGCAACAAGAAGTCTGCCGCTGCCTCTGCTCGAGACGCTGCTGCTGCTGCTGCCGCTGGTCCCGTTGACTCTGGTCTGTCCAACATTTGCAACGTGATGATTGGCCGAGTGGACGAGTCCGACGACGACGACACGCTGATTGAACGAATCTCGCAGGTCATCGAGGACTTCAAGGAGGATTTCGAGGCGTGCTCTCTGCGACGAATCACCTTCTCCTTTGGCAACTCCCGAGGCACTTACCCCAAGTACTTCACCTTCCGAGGCCCCGAGTACCAGGAGGACCCCACTATTCGGCACATTGAGCCTGCCCTTGCCTTCCAGCTGGAGCTCGCTCGTCTGTCCAACTTTGACATCAAGCCAGTGCACACCGACAACCGAAACATCCATGTTTACGAGGCCACCGGCAAGAATGCGGCTTCTGACAAGCGGTTCTTCACCCGAGGTATTGTGCGACCCGGACGACTGCGGGAGAACATCCCCACCTCCGAGTACCTCATTTCCGAGGCTGACCGTCTGATGAGCGACATTCTGGACGCTCTGGAGGTCATTGGCACCACCAACTCCGATCTCAACCACATCTTCATCAACTTCTCTGCCGTCTTTGCTCTGAAGCCCGAGGAGGTTGAGGCTGCGTTTGGCGGTTTCCTGGAGCGGTTTGGCCGACGTCTGTGGCGACTGCGAGTCACTGGCGCCGAGATCCGAATGATGGTGTCCGACCCCGAGACTGGCTCGGCCTTCCCTCTGCGAGCCATGATCAACAACGTGTCTGGCTACGTGGTGCAGTCGGAGCTGTACGCCGAGGCCAAGAACGACAAGGGCCAGTGGATTTTCAAGTCGCTGGGCAAGCCCGGATCCATGCACATGCGGTCCATCAACACTCCCTACCCCACCAAGGAGTGGCTGCAGCCCAAGCGGTACAAGGCCCATCTCATGGGCACCACCTACTGCTACGACTTCCCCGAGCTGTTCCGACAGTCCATCGAGTCTGACTGGAAGCGGTACGACGGCAAGGCTCCCGACGACATTATGACGTGCAACGAGCTGATCCTGGACGAGGACTCTGGCGAGCTGCAGGAGGTGAACCGAGAGCCCGGAGCCAACAACGTCGGTATGGTTGCTTGGAAGTTTGAGGCCAAGACCCCCGAGTACCCTCGAGGCCGGTCTTTCATTGTGGTTGCCAACGACATCACCTTCCAGATTGGTTCTTTCGGCCCCGCTGAGGACCAGTTCTTCTTCAAGGTGACGGAGCTGGCCCGAAAGCTGGGTATTCCTCGAATCTACCTGTCTGCCAACTCTGGTGCTCGAATTGGCATTGCTGACGAGCTGGTCGGCAAGTACAAGGTTGCCTGGAACGACGAGACCAACCCCTCCAAGGGCTTCAAGTACCTGTACTTCACCCCCGAGTCTCTGGCGACTCTCAAGCCCGACACTGTTGTCACCACCGAGATTGAGGAGGAGGGTCCCGAGGGCGTTGAGAAGCGTCACGTGATCGACTACATTGTCGGCGAGAAGGACGGTCTTGGTGTCGAGTGTCTGCGAGGCTCTGGTCTCATTGCCGGTGCCACTTCTCGAGCCTACAAGGACATTTTCACCCTCACTCTCGTCACTTGTCGATCTGTGGGTATCGGTGCGTACCTTGTTCGTCTTGGTCAGCGAGCCATCCAGATTGAGGGCCAGCCCATCATTCTCACTGGTGCTCCTGCCATCAACAAGCTGCTTGGCCGAGAGGTGTACTCCTCCAACTTGCAGCTTGGAGGCACTCAGATCATGTACAACAACGGTGTGTCGCATCTGACTGCTCGAGACGACCTCAACGGTGTCCACAAGATTATGCAGTGGCTGTCTTACATCCCTGCTTCTCGAGGACTCCCCGTTCCCGTGCTGCCTCACAAGACTGACGTGTGGGATCGAGATGTCACCTTCCAGCCTGTTCGAGGAGAGCAGTACGACGTTCGATGGCTCATTGCCGGTCGAACTCTGGAGAACGGCACCTACGAGTCTGGTCTCTTTGATCAGGACTCGTTCCAGGAGACTCTGTCTGGCTGGGCCAAGGGTGTTGTTGTGGGCCGAGCTCGTCTGGGCGGTATCCCCTTCGGTGTGATTGGTGTCGAGACTGCTACTGTCGACAACACCACTCCCGCCGATCCTGCCAACCCCGACTCCATTGAGATGAGCACTTCGGAGGCCGGCCAGGTGTGGTACCCCAACTCCGCCTTCAAGACCTCGCAGGCCATCAACGACTTCAACCACGGTGAGGCTCTTCCTCTGATGATTCTGGCCAACTGGCGAGGATTCTCCGGAGGCCAGCGAGACATGTACAACGAGGTGCTCAAGTACGGCTCTTTCATTGTCGACGCTCTGGTCGACTACAAGCAGCCCATCATGGTGTACATTCCTCCCACCGGTGAGCTGCGAGGTGGTTCTTGGGTCGTGGTGGACCCCACCATCAACTCGGACATGATGGAGATGTACGCCGACGTGGAGTCGCGAGGAGGTGTGCTTGAGCCCGAGGGAATGGTGGGCATCAAGTACCGACGAGACAAGCTGCTCGACACCATGGCCCGTCTGGACCCCGAGTACTCGTCTCTCAAGAAGCAGCTGGAGGAGTCGCCCGACTCGGAGGAGCTCAAGGTCAAGCTCAGTGTGCGTGAGAAGTCTCTCATGCCCATCTACCAGCAGATTTCGGTGCAGTTTGCCGATCTGCACGACCGGGCTGGCCGAATGGAGGCCAAGGGTGTCATTCGAGAGGCCCTGGTGTGGAAGGATGCTCGACGGTTCTTCTTCTGGCGAATCCGACGACGACTGGTGGAGGAGTACCTCATCACCAAGATCAACAGCATTCTGCCCTCTTGCACCCGACTCGAGTGCCTGGCCCGAATCAAGTCGTGGAAGCCTGCCACTCTTGACCAGGGTTCTGACCGGGCTGTTGCCGAGTGGTTTGATGACAACTCCGATGCCGTCTCCACTCGACTCAACGAGCTCAAGAAGGACGCCTCTGCTCAGTCGTTTGCTTCTCAGCTGAGAAAGGACCGACAGGGCACTCTGCAGGGCATGAAGCAGGCTCTGGCGTCTCTTTCCGAGGCCGAGCGAGCCGAGCTGCTCAAGGGTCTGTGAGATGAAAAGGTGGACAAGGAAAAAAGTGAAGGATTTTGTTTAATTAATTAATTGATGTATGTATGATGACTTAAGCAGTAGATGTAGTTTTGTAAGTGGCACTTGCTTCTAAAAATCGCTTTTGACGAGAAAAAGATTCGAAAAAGAACAAGAGGGCTTATTCAACTATCTGTAATGACCCATGAAGTTCCTGTATCTACAAGTATAGGAGTTTTTCATGCACCTGTCCTTCTCAACAGCAATAAAAGAGGTGGTGGCATATAAATGAGTGACTAGGTGAGGCTGTGATAGTACCCCCAAAAGTTCTCTTGTCTCCATCATTCTCAATGCATCACCTCACTTCACACAAAACGTGTAGATGAGGGTGATTAATATACAACTCTGAGAAATCTTCAACAAATTTAATGATGTATATCAGTTCTTTAGTTGATCAAACACTTGAATAACATCATGTTTGACCTCTGAACAGTAAACACAATGAACTACTCGACCAAACGCCCCCTCTACTATGAAATGATTACTAATTTCTATCGTGCAATATTTATTAATGTCTTTATTTGAACCGTTTTCTCAGCTTATCAGCCGTGGACGTCCGCAGGCCTGAGAACTTGTCCATGGCCGGGGTGTTATTGAGAGCAGCCATGGCCGCCCGAGCTCCAGCCTCGACCAGATTCTTGCCCTTTCCAGTGCCCAGAATCTCGGTGCCCATGGAGCACGTGACAGCATGCATAACGGAGCCATCGGGATACTTTTCTTCGTTGACCACGTTGTAGACGGGGGCCATGGAGGCCGAGCCGATGAGAATGTACAGCCGGTTCTTGGCAGTGGCGTCGATGGGCTGCTTCATGCCATGCTGCTGCTCGGCCATGTTGGTGATGGAGCCCGATTCCTGTCTGATGGCGTCCAGAAGAGGCTGTGCGAGCTCGTAGACCCATTTGGTGAGCACGGCTTCTCCGTCAGAGCCGTATGACAGGTAGACACCAGCGACGTAGGCCTCAAACAGATCGGCGACGATTTTTCGCCCACAGAGAGCCTCGTCAATCTTGGGCTGCTTCTCCAGGCTCTTGTACCACTTTTCGTACTCGGCAGCATAGCCTCCAGGAAAGGTGTATTTGACGAGCCACATGTTGGCATCAGCACCGAGGGTTCGGGGACTGAGAATGGAAACAGTGAGCACATGCAGTTGTTCGGGAGACAGCACCGAAGGGTTGACTCGCAGCTTGGAGGGGAAGCCGTAGATGGCGGCCCATCGACACAGCACAATGTTGGCAATCACCTGGCCTCGCAGAAACGACAAATGCGACTGGTCGTCTCCCGGAAACACGTCGTAGATGATTTTGGTGAGAATGTTGTTGACGATGGAGTCTCCGACAAACTCCAGACGTTCGTACGAGAAGTTTCCCGTCTGGTCGTAGCCTGCCTTTGTGGCTGTTCTGTGGACCTCGGACTGCTTTCCCGTGTCTCCAACAAGCATGGATCGGTGGGTGAACACTCGCTTGAACAACATTCCGTCCTTGATCTCGGGAATCAGCGGAGGCCAGCTCTTGCCCTTGTATTCCACGGTCATCAGGGGCTTCAATATCGACGAGGGCGTGTATTTGACATTGGGAAGCAGATAACTACTGACTTCGTTTCTCACGGCCTGTTCCTGGCCCAAAATCCGGTTCAGAATCGCAGAAGAGCCCTGCTCGTATATGTCCCTGATCTCGACACCCAATTCACTTTTGGGGTTCTCCAGCAGTGCCAGATCCATCTTTTTGCTACTGTGAATCGTCTTCTGAAACACCTCCACCGACGGCGCCAGTTTGACAATCTTGTGGAGCGTTTTCTGGAGCTTTTCGACCTGCTTGATCAGCTTCTCGGCATCCTGCGCACTGTAGACGGCGCTGTCATCGCTGGATTTGCTCTTTTTGGTCTCCTTGGGACCAGATTCCGACTTTCGACGCTTTTCGCCCATGTCGATATCGGATAGAAAAAGTGCAGAAATAAATTACAAAAAGGTTCCCATGAAGCCTAAACCATGCACGAAACTGAGCCAAAGGTGTGATCTATGAAGACACTTAAGAAATATACAGCACACACCTGATTTATGGAGGTAGATAGTGGTGATATTGTTGTGAGAGAGCAAGTGTATCTTTATTTTGGATTTATTGATTATTTACTAATACAGTACCAAGACAGTCATATTCCCCCTCTAAAGCTTAACTAAATTGTGGCGTTCCTAAGTATCTACAGGTGAGGAGGTTAATGTCATTATAAAGAGAAGAGGAAACTACTCATACGACAATAGAGTGTCGATATCATACCAGTGCTACACTTGTTGTTTTACTAGGAAACTCTTTAGTACCTGAGTGTTGTGTCATCTTGAACCCCAATGATTGCTTAGTCATCACCAAAAGAGTAACATTCGCATTTTCGCACAATAAAACACTGAAATATTTAATGGATACTGTGAAAAGTCCCAGAACGTGTATA
The DNA here is from genome assembly GCA_001600535.1 of Yarrowia sp. JCM 30696. NCBI lineage: Eukaryota > Fungi > Ascomycota > Dipodascomycetes > Dipodascales > Yarrowia > Yarrowia sp. JCM 30696. Next base: position 1,372,555 of record BCKG01000006.1, read on the forward strand.
AAAAGCCACCCAATGATTCAAAGCAGCTAATCACCAAGAGGACACAGTTGTAGCTACTGTATGTGAGGTTCAGTGATACTTGTCAAAATCTCAACACTGTTGCTACAAGTAGTTGGTGTAAGTTGGTATAACTGCTCTGAATACAAGTGAACTACAAATGGCGGTAATTAACACTACAAGTATTAACATTTCATTCAATACAACAAATCCTAGGAAGACATAGTTCTGTGTTAGTTTCTGCTTAGTAATAGTGACAACTGGTAACGATGCTCCTACTCACTACTAGCCTCCAGTTGATTAATAAGCCTGCCTGTATTTCGACAGTACGTAGATATTATGCCTCTTATGGACATTTCAGGAACACTTAATATGAACTTCTTTTAGATCACATCAGATCTTCTCATTTATACATCAAGGTTGCTTATCTGACGACCTCGAAAGTTTATCAATCAGAGATGTCGTGTGAGAAAGATGGACAAGTGATGTGACTTTCAGCTATCAATGACTATAGTGATTTGTTTATGATCTCAACTTGAACATGACTTGAAAATGACACATCTTGACTCAGAGGTATCTCAGCAAGTAAGAACCATCTACAAGTATCTCTTCATTTCAACCACCTGTGATCATGTGCTGTAATTGAATAAGACCCAGATAGGAGGCATTACTAAGCGAGTACATCCGTACTTGTAGTGTTACTGTTTCAAGAGCTGTTTACACCAGTTTAAATCGTTCGAAATGGTTATATACTGTCTAACTATGGTGTGACATGTGATCTCAATACAGTAAGAAGCAAGATCCAACTTCGAGGACTTGTAGAAGTTTTCTTCCTACAAGTAGCCACTCCACTCACTTCATTTATCACCTTCCCCTATGTTAGGCATCGTAGAAGCACCTTCACGTGACCTAAACCTGCATTACAACAAATTTCACCCATATGTGCTTACTAAGCAGGATAAAAAGTGTAGCACTCACACAATGTGAAGAATAGAAGAGTTATGGAGACTATTAAATGGCGTCAAACGCCCTTGATATTCACCCCATCAACTCCATGACACCTCCATGACACCTCCATGACACCCCATGGGTGCAATTTTTTCACTTATTCTCCCACCTTTGAGGCCTACATGAATTATGCATTATTGTGTTTCGCGGGGTTCGAACCCACAGTCACCGATTATTGAGTTGTCACATGACTGCGCATCCCAAAGAGGAAAGACAGTCACTTTTCACATTAAGGTTCTGGCACTCACGACTCGCGGGGACTCTCACTCTGCAAAAGGTTCCATTTCTCACTTTTGAAGTCACGACAGCCTCGAACCGTACGACCAAAATGTTGATTCCCAAGGAAGACCGAAAGAAGATCCACCAGTACCTTTTCCAGCGTGAGTAGAGAGCGAGAGGGAATTTGGAATTCAACGACCGATGTGGTGGACATGACAGACGACTTGTGAGAGCACGACCTCTGATTTGTTGTGAGCGACAACACACACGACACAGACACAAAAGGACAATGCGAAGGGCTAGGCGTGAGGGAGATCGATTAGGAGATCGATCAGGAGCACCATAGTCACCGCCGGAACACACAGTCGCCGTCGAAACCACATCAATGATTGAACCTATCACAAATCTCCAATTTCAGCATACTAACATCAGAGGGCGTCTGTGTCGCTAAGAAGGACTTTAACCAGCCCAAGCACGAGGACATTGACACCAAGAACCTTTACGTCATCAAGGCTCTCCAGTCTCTGACCTCCAAGGGTTTCGTCAAGACCCAGTTCTCTTGGCAGTACTACTACTACACCCTCACCGACGAGGGTGTTGAGTACCTGCGAGAGTACCTCCACCTTCCCGAGGGTGTTGTCCCCGAGACCCACAAGAAGACTGCCCGAGAGGAGACTGCTTCTCAGGGCCGAGGTGGCCGACCCGACCGAGGTCCCCGACGACAGGAGGGTGAGTACCGACGATACAACTCCAACAAGGAGTCTGCTCCCGGTAACTACCAGCCTTCTTTCCAGTAAATGGGAGGATATATAAAAATGTATTATTCATGTTGAGAACGATGACTCGGTAGAGAGTGCAAAATGATGGATTGTTGGATAGCAACACAACACAAACTGGTGAGGGTTCTTGTAGTGATACACAGATGAAAGGCTGTTAGGACACAAAGACAGAGAAAAGGACTGCACAGCGTTGAAGGCTCCAAGCTGGTAGATCGATTGTCACATTTACTTACACAAGTGGCTGGTTCGTTGTTCTGATGTCAACACCTTCAACAGTGTGTGTGAAATTTCACAACTCGCAAGTTGTAGATTACGTAATACACTATGTGCACAGTAAAAACGAGTATCGAGAACAGTTCATCTACTTGTAGCTGATGTCATAACCATTACTTCAGAAGCTCAGCTCACAGTTCCTCAGCCTTGTCGTATTGATAATTGTAACATCTTTATTCTTTTTAATCATAATGGGGACTATGGGGACTCTCAATCCTGAATAGTTGAAGAATACTTGGGACAAAGTCGGCTGGGGGTTCATTTAGAGTGTTACAAAAGAGCCACAGAAATACTAATAGCACCAATACAAAGCTGGAGACGAGAATAATTGATTCACAGGATAATATTTGACTAGTGCTATACATCTTGGTGTCAAAATCGGGCATTACTTGTGTCACTCACTTTTTAATTTTGTTAAACCTTAGTTGGGACTTCTTGGGTCTTACCAGCAGACTGTTACTGACAAGGTGTACAAGGTAGCCATAAAGAGCCCTATGTGAACCATTCATTGTACAATACCGGTACTGTACGGAGTACTTGTACGATAGCAGAAGGTCCCGGTGTGCTTCTCGCTCTTTCCACTGTTCAGCTATTAGATGGTATAGAACTGTGCTTTCCATACAGATCATCGAAAGCGACTCAGAAGTAAGGGAGACAGCAAAAATATAAAACTAATCAATATTACCAGTCGCTTGTTTTGTTTGCTTGCTTTGTCACTACAAGTAGCGTCACTCCTGGCTCGTGTGATGAGTTGCACAAGTGTTTAGCTGACTAAGCACACATAATAGAAGATGTCATGCTCATAGCTCTGGGGGAGAGGTATTCAGGACTTATAACAGTGGCCTTTGCGATACAGATGAGCTTTATATGCCTTCTAAACCTCTATCTACTCAATGGTGACAATGGCTTACCGTTGGAGACACATCCAACTTGAATTACTAAGTCAGTACAGTACTTGTAAGTCCGTAACTGGAGTGGTTCTATCGTGCAAGTATGTATCCGTACGAGTGAGAGTGACTGATTTGATGTCTCTTTTTGAAATCTGACTTCAATCTCATTGTTGCAGACACTCACAAAACCACAGTTCCAAGGTCAACTATAGACCTACCCATTAGCTACCCCAATTCGTCGTCCTCTCGGCTCGGATGCGAAATGTCAAAATGTCAAAAGTGAACGTTTCAAAATCATGGTCCAGACTTCAATTTACAAGTACTCGTACCAACCAGTTGGTCCGGTATTGACACATGAAAGTACAAGACCCTATAAGCACAAGTACGAGCATACAAGTGAGAGTATAAGTAACTGTACCTATAGACACCATTCCACAGAACGACAAAGAGAGAGCGCCATACTTACTGTTACCCTCAAGGCATAATATTTGCGAATTCCTTGCGCTAGCGTGTATTCACGAAAAGTCACCCTCGTAAGGGTCCGAACTCTATCTCCACTTGCCGTTAGTATCGGATAGTCAACGACACAGAAATACTGTACTTGCCCCCCGTGTGCAAAGGCAAACTGTCTCACTTTTAGAATGTTATGGTGCCTGATTTCTTTGGTGTCACTTTACATTCCCAACATGGGGTTAAGTGAGTGTTTACGAGGATTTAGCGTCTAAAACGCCGACCAGAACCACACTCAAAAGATAAAGGATATGGCGGATTCCGGTGAGGGCGGAGACGGATCTGGAGCTTTCAGATTCTTCCAGGAACCGTAACAGAACCCCTAAATAACCCCATTCAGGACTTTCCCCATTGCGCCGAGAAAATGCGATGCATATGAAACACTAACTTTCGTTATTACGTCATAAACGAGAATCCATGAACCACCGTGTATTGAGTCAAAGCCCTGCTCATAGCTCCAGCGGATCCACCCCTCCCACAGTGCCAATATTCGCAAATGCAACTTTCCGAATCTGAACGAGGCTGTGGGTCTCTTTCTCAGGCCTCCTTGATAATCATGTCTGTTTCAGTCTCAAACTTTGGGCTGGTTGGGCTGTACATGATTTAAGGTTTTGAGCCGGAGTTATTAATAGATTTCTCAGATGTGGAGGACAGAAATGGCCGAGAGTCGGTCGAATATTGGTGTTGCCAGGCGAGGACGGTGTGGTCGTATGGGGTTTGACGCGACAAACCCTCCCAATCTTTCAAATATACGATACATGCATTTCTGCCCGTTCTGTACGACATGCACATTTGGTGCATAGTTCACGTGAGAAGACGAGAATTTTAGCAGAGCTCTGGACGAGGACAGAGACAAGATATGAGACCAAACAAAACTGCGTTACGGTCAGGGCGGCCATCACAGCCAGATGGAGCTTGTCCCGAGTCTCCAACTCTTCTCGTTCACGAGTTGCTCACATAACTCATCAGAAAAGTCGGATGTTGGGCAGAAAAGTTTTCTATGCAGGAACCGATAATATTGGTCGTTCATTGCCACCACGAGTCCATTGGCGACACGAGAGAACCCAGGACTCGAAAGGGATACTCGTTGATTCGTTTCAGACACATCCCTTACAGTCCTTTAGTGATTATTGAAGGGTGGTCTCAGGAAATAAAACCCAAACCCACATTCCGGAAAGCTAGAAGGTTATTTTAGCTCGACCATTGTACCCACTAAATAGTATTGCTTCACCACCCCCAAAACACACACAACTTCGTAACACCACCACCACCACCACCACACGTTACTACCATGGTATCTCTTCCTTTCCGACGAGCGTCCAAGGTCGAGGCCAACTCCTCCGCCCCCGCTCCCTACTACAAGTACGACCGAGGAGACGAAGGCGAGCAGGAGCAGAACCAGGACCCCAATGCTCCTCCCTCGCCCAACAACCGACGCCAGAGCAAAGCCCAGGACGTCAGTGACCCCATTCTGTCGGCCATCCACGACGCCCAGCCCTTCGAGCAGTCCTACAACCACCAGGGTGTGCACCAGAGTCTGTCGCCAGACATGCAGCTGCGAGATACGTTTGGAGCTCCCATCAGTGACCCGGACCGGTCCAACCCCACGCGTCCTCGAAACGAGCGACCTCTCGACACAATCCGAACCTTTGAGTACCTGACGACCGGAGACGAGCGAGTGCGTGAGGAAATGGAGACCGGATCGCTGGGCTTTGTGCCCCGACAGGGCTTCACCGTGCCCCAATTCGACACAAACCCTTACGCTCCCCAGGAAAGCTCAAGCAACGGCCCCGAGGGCGGCAACGTGATCTCCTTTGCTGGCAACGGCGAGAGCGCAGAATTCAACTACATCCGAGACCCTCCCACCGCAACCAAGGAGAAGAAGAAGCGAGGTCTGTTTGGCCGAAAGAAGAAGGAAAAGCCCATTTCCGTCGGACAGTTGGAGGAGTAGAGGACTAGTGGATGATGATAGAGCACTAACGACTGTGCTATGTAATGAGGGTACAGGCTAGACCCTGATAGTGAATGAATTGTTTGTATATTGTACGGCTGGGGTGGTTTTACTTGGTGCGGAGGATGTGACCATCATAGCTATGGATCACTTCCAGTCTGGACCTCGGTTAGAAGTGTATTTTATATTATGGGTGCCATTTAAAAGGTGAGAATCACACTGGTAGCCATGATATTTCCTGCTGAGTACAAGTATCCGTACCACGAGCTATAAGCCGTTACAAGCGGAGTTCTTTCAACCACTCCTAATTTCAATTGACACATTACAGGCATTAGCTCAAGATCACGAACGCGAAGATACACGCCAAATTAGTGTAAAGAGAAGCGTCTCTAACTCAGACTGTCTCTTTCTTATGAGGTGGCAGGTTATAATATGGCTCATTCGGTCAAATCTCACCCACTGGAGACTCATCACACGACGTCCATGCACATGCCATAGGATAGTGTACATTCACCACATGACGGCTGTGCGCTCTTCACGTTCCACATTGCTTCCAAATAATAATGCCAAGAGGACATGCATTGGTAGCAAGACTTTTGGCGAAATTATGCCCAGCCCAGATAATACTGGCAACGTGGTCGCCAGTTACTGATGATGACTGTGTTGACTGTGTTCTATTTATAGCAAGTGGACCGGACACGCTTAATACACGTACTGTACCTTGTAGCTAAAACGCTGACATAATGATGGAAAATGACTAAGCCGAGTCGGAGAATTACGTAACCGTGATGCACGTGGGTTATGGCGTCACGTGACCGGCCGCCATGTCTGCCCCCGTTGGGCTCTTTTATGCCCAGCACCCTGGCACACCGTAACACACCCCAGAGATCTCCCTCCTGCATGTGACATGCATCCTCGGGAGATGACCCACCAGCCTAAGTGTGGCGCCAGTACCAGAGCTCACAACACCAGCTTTCACAAACACAGAGCACGATGGACATTCCCGAGATTGTTGTGGACGGCGAGCAGTCGTCATTTGTGCCCCACTCCAAGCGCCAGTCGTTTTTGGGCTTTCTGGACAAGACTAAACAGCGTTTTCGAAGCCCGTCTCCAGGAGGCAGAAGCAGGGGAAATTCCCATTTGGACGTCAAGATTGAGTCTCTGGTTAATTCGTTCACATGGACCGATGAGATTCCCTCTCAGCCGCGACTTGCTGAATTTGGAACCAAGATCAGATGGGTGGAGAAGGCCCAGAGAGTGTTGAGTGTGGAGCAGAAATGTGAGTATTAAGGGAGGGCGATTTCTTCTGTGCATAAGTACAGAACTAGGGCCATTGTTGATGGAAGGCACAGAGAGGCAATCTGGGGTATTGCTTCATCTCTGTAGGTCAACGCAGGAGCTACAGATGATATACCCATGACTACAGGTATTGTACCTCATCTGTGCATCTGTGAGACACAAGCAGGAACCAAATCAACACTACTAACATACAGATGATGCCCGAATAGCCATGTCAAGCTCAGCAGCTTCTAGAGACACAAGTCCCAGCCGAAGTCGTAACAACAGTAACGCTACGTCTTCACCTCCACCTCCTCCCTTGGTTCTGTCTCGCGACAAGGAACGAAAATTGTCTGATCCGTCGCGTGATCCCAGAATCGACCTGCGACCTCATACACACAAGACACCCCCCTCATCTCCTCCTCAGGTGACGCTCTCCAGAAGTCCTGCCCGTCATTCTCGCTCGGAATGGGGTAATGTCAACCACGTAGCTGATCACAGCCATCCTCCACCAGAACAAATGTCTCCTGGAAACGCTGCCTACATGAACAAACATGCCAACCGCATCTCCAAGACACCCGACGCCTTTGACTTTGAAGAGTTTGGAGCCAGTCTTGACTCTCGTGAATCTACAAGAGGAAACGAGTTGCGTCAAACAGTCTCCCGTGATTCACATTTAAGACAGACCATTTCACGCGACTCCCAGCTGACGGCCGTGGACTTGTCACCTCAGCAGCAGCGCCATTCTCTGTCTAAACCATCTCGTGATAATCTGTCACCACAGCCGTCACGAGATAGAGGCCTCAGTGAGCCACGTGAACGACGAGCAGTCCCACAACGCGAGGCTGAGGACTACTCCGCTACAATCAACTCTGTTACTAACCTACAACAGGATGGCAAGCTGGAGCAGGCACACAATCTGATGGCTACAGTAGTCACCAGGTCAGATTTGGGCTGGGTATCTCAGAATAATGAACCTAGCCATGTGACGCCTCTTCTCACCTTGACTCTCATGTACGGCTTGTCATTGCGACATGGATGGGGCGGTGAGAAAGATGAACCTCGCGCCTTTCGGTACATCTGTGGAGCTGCTGTTGGGTTATGTAATGTTTCACTAACCATGCTCAACAGAGATGTCTCTGAAAGCGACAAGAAGACTCAAATTCTTTACCGATCTGCTCTGAAAACTGCGCTTTCGTCTCTTGCCCAGTCTCTGTACGAGTTGGGCAACTGTTACCACTACGGATGGGGAGTCACCTTATCTGCTGCAGTGGCTCAGATCTATTACGAATGTGGAGGCTGGCTAGGAGATGAGGATGCCCAAGAACAGCGGGGCCGCCTGCTCGGTGAATCCAAGAAGTTTGAGGAGAAGAAACTTGGCGCCAACTGGCTGAGAGTGGCTCAGAAGAAAGAGGGCCATTCGACGGCCGGAGAAAGTTGGGTGTGGAAGGAGAAGTACGACGAATGACGGATGGGCTATATAATGATTATGTTTTGAAAAATACAAGTATGAGATTCGCGTTTTAATGCTGGAACCACTGTATCCAAGGTAGCCCTAGCCACTGTTAGATTACATTCATTGGTTTTGTATCTTATTATCTATTTCGTATTACCCATCTTGCTCAAGTATGCATGGCAGCTTTTCGCATTAAAGAGACCAAGAAGTGTAGGAGAGAATAAAGAAGAGAAATAGCCATTTGAATGTCAAGAGTGGGTTACACATGGGTCTCATGTTCAGAATGGAGAGCTTTATTAACATTTGGCGTTATAGCCCTCGTTCCATATGAAACAAGAGGGGCTAGCAAAGCGAGTGTATAATCCAGTAGAACACCATTAAATTAATTAAGCTGCCTAGAAAAAAAAATCGAATTACCAAGTTGCCATTAATGCCATTTTATTGTTTGTGTGGATCTTGTTGGCCATTGTGCACAATACTCCAAGGTCTGCAGCCAACCCCACCTGAAGCACAGTGCTTTCACGAGTCCAGGAGAAGTTCCACAAAGAGAAGAAGTTCACAGAAGACATTCCATGTCTACCAGATTCAATATACTATTGATGAATCGCTGCTTGTGTCTCTGATTAAGCATCATTGAGTCTCTGACTGATCAACCCTGAAAACTGCCGAACTAAGAGCTCCACAGTCACATGGTTTTCAAGCCGATCGCTACAAAACTTTCCATAGATACATTATAGGGCATGAAAAACTTCTCTACACTCTTTGTTTCTTGATATCTGCTCTCGCGGGCAAAAAAAGTGATTTTTACAGCTAAATAGATTCAGAGCTTTTTCGAGGTACGCATCTGGTTTCTTGGTCTAGTTGGTCATGGCATCTGCTTAACACGCAGAACGTCGGCAGTTCGATCCTGCCAGAAATCACTTTTTTGTTTTCCAATAGTGAGACAATTCCCTCATGGCAAGGGTAAGAATTTTTTTTGTCCGCTACCACATAGCAAAGTGGACTAGAACGGCGCGTGATGTTGTAGTCTCAGTTCTTTTTTTACTAGTCAAAGGTCTGCATCTGTGCGGTTAAGGTAAGTACTCATTCGTACTAATCGGCACTAATTTAGGACATTTATCAATACTACCACTGTTAGTGGCGTCAAGGAGGCCCAATGAAATGGCCCTGGTCATATGCTCAGCGGTCTAAAACCGTTTCTGGACCCGTGTCATAAGTAATCGTTATCATAGCACCCGTATTGAATGCAGCTACCCGACTATTGTTTAGCACCCTTGGAACAATATGCCGCCTGCATTCCGGGAATGGATCGCATGCTGCGCCCGTTCGATATGCTCAGCGATACGAGAAACCCCAATGAGGGATGGTAGCGAATACGACCACCCAAAACCAATATCGCTAAAGGGAACTTACATTGCACTATCGTGGGCTACTTTAGCCTGATGTTGCAAATAGTTGTAGCATTCCCAGAAGCTTATCTGTATTTCAGTCATGCTTAGATGAAGGTATAGTTACCCCAACCAATTTTGTGTGTATGGAAGGCATTTCTTTGATTTCTCGGCATGGAAGGAATCCCAAAATAGCTCCATGGTGTGTAACTATTAGTCAGATAAGTGTCTCTTTTGCCTGGCCACCCCCAGGAGATCACAGGACGCGCTATTGAGACGATGGTGGGCTGGCTGCGGAGAACCTCTGACGTCATATGCTACGCTGTCGTATCAATCGTGAGACATTTCATCTGTATTGCATAACAATAGAGATTGCAACAGTTGCCTTGAATTAGACTATCATGTGATTGGCCTAAATATACCACAGTGGACACATCACTGTTTGTTGCTCCAATAAAACCCAACTGTATCTTGCCTCGAAATATCTGTCCGCCTGAAGATGAACCATGTCTCTCGCTTAATTTCTCTTTGTGTGGGTAAAATTTGACTCTCTCGTGTTTGGTGCACGCCCTGTTCGTGTTCGCTTACCATTGTCATCGGCAAATCCCTCCCAAAAGGCTATGAAACGTCGGAAAACGGCTTGACAGTGGGAAAACCGTGTCCAGACCCCCACGTTTCAAAATTCAGGCTTGTACCTGTTTTCTCGGCTCTTTAAACTAGGTTGACGTCAGGGGTATGTGACAAAAAATGCAAAATACTGCACAGACGAGACTCTAACTTTTGGCGGGTAGAAACGGCGGCATCATTTATATAAGGAATAAAATGTCTTCATATGGTGGTTGTGGAGTCGTCAATTTCGCCCTCGTCGCGTTTTTCATCTTAATTCATCCACCTGACTCGTCGTCTCCGTATTCGATTCTCCCACCCTAACGTTCCTGCAGAAGATAGGCTCTCAAAACCGCAGAGATGCAAGTAAGCGCGCTTTAACTGGGCTGTGGGTGTGTGCAGACAGGTGAGGTGGGTACCCAAGACCTGACAGCAGATCACGTGATTTGTGACAGGTGCCCGGGGACTTGTAGGAGGACCTCGTCGAGGACACAACATCCCCTATATAAACGAGATATGTCAGCCTTACCATGCATGCCCCACTCACGTGATTCTCTCACCATACTACCTCCCTAATACATGTCCCATGGGGGGTTGCACGGCAACAGCAAGGTTTCCGTGGAGGTTTTTTGCACGTCCAGGTTTCAGGTGGCACCGGTTACCACCACCGTTACCGATGATTACTAACAGAGAGATCCACAGAGGAGGTGGGGCACCCCGCAGTTTATTACAATATCAATGTCTTCGGCGCTCTGAAAAGTGCCGCCTGAAATTTGTTCCCCGCGTGACCGTCATACTTCGATGGTTGCTACGAGTGGTTGTTCTGTCGTATCGGGTCGTATTTTTGCATATTTTTGTCTAATTTTTGCCTAATTTTGTCTTCCTCTCACCCAACTTGCTGCCACGGCTATACTTGCTCGTACTCGTAAAAAAGGCGTTGACACATGCTAACCTTATTTTTAGAGTTGGCGAAGGATGGTTATCTGAAGCGAGAGCGAGGTAATCACGAGTGGGCCAAAAACACAAAACACAAAACAGAACATGACGACAACCGACCACTCGTTTGTCTGGCAGATGAGGCGCGATGAAGGTGACATGTGGATTGCGTCTCTCCTGTCCACGTGATCCGATTGACGGGCAGATCTGACACATTTTCGCTTACTAATCTTACATGTGGCTACAGAATAGTGGAGACCCTTCCATATGGTGGGATACGGCCGACCGCAGTACGACATGCCACTAGCGTGGAATTGTGGGACTCACACTAGATTTGGGGCCAAAGGACCCGTCTTTTACACGACCCTACATAACTGCCAGCCCACCACTGGTTGCATTTGTGTTGCATACGACAGCCGAAACCGTCACAAAAGCAAAAATAGATCACATTATGTCACCACCCCTATGATTGCAGGCTGGTTCTGTGGTGGGATTAGGAGGTGGGCGAGGAAAATCATTTGCAACGGCAAAAGGTTTTATGACAAGCGCGTGAGCGACACTTGCTCCTCCACTTTTCAGGGGGACCCTGTTCTCCACCTAACAATGTAGTTATGTGTCCTTGCTTGCTTCATATTCTCTCCACGTTTTCCATAGCCATGTTCACACAAGTTCTCCGCCCCCCTGCCGTGTTTCATTTACCAAGCGAGAGATTCGTGTCGGTTGACTTTGTATTTTCTCGTCTCTCTTTCGCTTCGTTTCTCGCCCTGTCTCCGCCACCCTTGGTTTTGCCTCGCTGTGTTGTGTTGTAGTTTTTGTGTTGCCTTTTGCGTTTTGTGGTTTTGTGTTTTTGCCCTTCCTTCCGTTTTGTGATTTGGATGACACAAAGAAACAAACCGCTCTTTGTACACTTCTTCCAAGTCGCATTTAGCTTTTCATAATACCCCTTGTACGTTTGACTTTGGGCCTTGTGCGTTGGATACGAAGGTAGGACCTGGAGGTGGGGAGAATGGTGAAACGAGGGTATATGGACGCGGTAGAAAATATCTGGCGAGACCATTGTGTTCGGCTCGCCGATACGAGCATGGTCGTGTACTTTTTTCCCTGCTTGTCTTTCTCAAAACCCATCCTTTGCACAACCCCCTGTCAGCTTAACCTACATGCTTGTACATGAATATATACTTGCTACACTGCTAACACTCTTTCTTGTCATCATCAACATCACAATTGGAAAGGAGAACAGAAGAAACGACCCGTGAGAGAGACCACAACGACCCAGTGACCCGCTTCACCACAACAGCCCCCCACTCAAACCTCGTTTAACGTGAACATACTCACACTGCACACATGTCCTCCACCAAACCACGCAAATTCCACTCACGAAAGGCGCACAAGAAGTCGCACTTAGGCTGCAAAACGTGCAAGAGACGACGAATTAAGTGCGATGAGCGTCTTCCCAGCTGTTCCCAATGCTCTCGAATTGATTCCCCTTGTCCTTACCTAGACATGACTCCTCAAGAGCTGACCTTCTTTCGAGAGGCCAAGGTCAAGAGCGATGCCACCAGCTTTATCAACATGCGAAGCATGAACCCCACGACACAGGTGCCTATGCAAGGCTACGGCTATCCAGCACCACCGCCCCCTCACGGAGGACCTCCACCAACCATGGGAATGCAACAACCGATGATGCCCATGGGCTATCCTCCACAGGGAGTGCCCCCACCACAGATGCCTTTGCAACACATGCCTCCCATGGGCCCCGGCCCTATGGGGCAGCCGTACTACGGAGTGCAATACCCACCTCCCCCACAACATCACATGTATGGCCACATGCCCATGCCTCCACAGACGCAGGCTCCTCCCCCACAGCAACACCCTGCACAGCCACAACATCAGAGTGGGCCCCCTCCACCACACCAGGCATCACATCTGTCCCCCCATCATTCGCCACACCAGTCGCACCATTCGCCACACTCTCCGCATGCTCACAACGTTCCCAGTGCACCCCCACCACCAACCAGTGCGCCCCCACCACCCAGTGCGCCCCAGGGACCCCACTCTTACCCCGGCGCGTTCCCTGGCCCCCTTCCAGGTCTCAAGAATGGCACGACATTGCCACCGTTGGGAGGATCTCCTCCTTTGGGAGTTGCAGGTAGTAGTTCAGGCGTGAAGTTGGAGAACGGCGATGGAGCGGTCAAGACAGAGAACTCTCAGTCTGTGTCTTTGCCACCCTTGTCCTCTACACTGCCCCCAATCTCAGCACTGACGGACAGCGGTGCGCCCAACGACTCGTTTCAGTTGCCACCCATCATTCAGGCACAGAACCCAAAGCACCAGACTCTGCCTCAGAAATTTGGGACCGGAAACACCGCCAGCATCGTGAAGCAGGGATTTGAAACCGACATGATGAGACACGCTTACGGTGCGTGGATCTCTGATAGCATTCAGAACGCCGAGGACCACCCGGTTCTGTACCACTCGCTCTTGGCCTTCAGCCATGGCTACCTGTACCTCAAGAGCCACTCCAAGGTGCCTGAAGACAAGGCTCGAACCGGTGGAATGACCCCTGAACAGATCCGTGACCTGTCATCTCACCACCGGTCCAAGGCTCTCAGTATGATCCACACCTACACCGACAATCTGGGATCCAACAATGAACAGCTTCCAAACGCTTCAGATGCCTTGTTGGTGACCACACTCATTCTGGCATGGGATATCTTTTTGCAGGAGGACGACATCAAGCCTTACATTGAGCTGAGCAAGGGCCTGGCAGCAGTTCTGCAGTCTCTTTCCCTCAACACTAGCCAGTCTCCTACGACATTTTGCATGGCTGAGTCTCTGTTCCAAAGCATCAAGTCTATCCACATTCCTCCCTACGAGTCTGGATTTTGGTCTGAGTTTGTCAGCAAGTTTGCTTCTGTCAAGCAGCAAATGAGCGACCCTACTCTGCTTCTGCAGTACGATGAGATCGAGGAGTTCCTCCAGCAGGTCACAGATCTGCTGAACAACGAGCCTCGAAATTTTGCTAACCCTACATCGTACCCTCCCCAGAAGCTGTACCAGTTCCTGCGACAGTGGCTTACAATCTTCCCCAGCCGAGCCCTTTCGGGTTTCCAGACATGGAAAACACACGACGAGAAGCTGCTATACTCGTATTGCCACGCTGCTTCCCGGGCCCTGGATGCTCTGTTTCCTGAGGTGAGGTTCCTTTTCCAGATTGGATTCATTGGCCCTGTGGATCTTGTGGGACTTGATAACTCTCTGGAAGAGAGTCTTGGTCCCAACACTGGTGCTACTAACCCTCTGACCTACCCTCTCCGAATTGTGGGCTTCTTCAAGATGCGAACGTCGCTGGCTTCGCGAATCCTCTTCGACGACGACCCCTTTGAGGGTTCCGACTCGCTGGTGGAGAGAAAGAAGAGCAGATTTTCCATGCTCAAGGAGATTTTTGTCCACTCCTTTGAAAATCCCACCGTGCCTCAATTCGATCACTACAAGTCCAATGGCACCAACGAGGGTGAGAGTCCTGACTCTGTTTCTGCCTCTAGTGTCACTGGTGGCAGCTCCTCCCCTCGAACCTCCGTCACCAGCATTAGCGGCGACGAGGGCTTTGCTGTGGCAGCTTCTAACGCCGTGCCTGCTGCACACGGCGCTTCCTCCTGGAAGCAGACCGCTTTTGCCCGATATTTCGTGGATAGAATGGAAATTCTGGGCAATTAATTTGTCTAACAACAAATGACCCCGGTTGCGGGCTGAGTCTTGTTATAGACTCGAATTTGTATATTTAATAACAATTAGCAAGCCACGAGATCAGATCGACTGGTTGTGTATATTATAATTATGTTGATATCAATCTGTAGCCAGGGTTACAAGGACAAGGCACCATCGTGGGCACTGCAAAAGTCACCCCCCCATGTAAGGGGGTACAGGGCTGGTGTAAGGGGGTACAGGGCTCATGTAGAGTGCACCAGATTATATTTTGCGGGTCGCACAAAAGGAGGATTCCCGACAAATAAGAAAACAAAACACGTGAGTACAAGGGGCATATGGGGTTTCAAGTGTTGCCTTGTTCATGTGCAGCCGTCCTCGTTTAAAGACGGATTGGGCCACAGCCTCCAGACAGCCTCCAGACAGATCTATTTGCAACACAGCCATTGTGTTTCACCGAATAAAGCACAGTGGAAATACACACATTGGTATGGTAACTGAGAGTGGATTATTTATCTGCTGTTCTAGGAAGACGATAAGCAAGGAATATCAGCTATTAATGGCACTCATACATGCGAAGAATGCGTACGGTAATGAACATCTTCACACCACCACAGCATCAATCTGCTCCTGAGATACAATGAGCTGAGTACAAACACAGATGAGGATCAGAAAATAAATGGCTTCATCTACTGGAGGCTCCGTCAGCTCGTCGTCTCTGAGATGAAAATTTTAAGCGCACAATGGGATTCATTTTTTGCCCAATAATATCTGCATTGGTAATGTAACACCCAAACGCAGTTCGGGCGGTGTCCGAAGCAGCATCATATTATTCGCTGCAAATTTTCAAGTGGCCTCCAAAGTTGTTCGCAATCATAACATTGGGCTGGCATTATCTGGTCGGACACAAACGGCTAGACTGCTTTTTCGGTAGTTTACCTTCTAGCTCGGCGAGTGTTTCTCACGCACCCAAAATATGACGTCATGCACGAGATGGTGACACAAATAGCCGCTACGCAGTAGTCGGTACTCCTAATGCGGCAAGGGAACAACGACTGTCACACTAAAAATCAGGGAAATCTGGTAATAAATTGAGGGCCACAACGACGAAAATGAACACCCAGGCAAGGTGAGTAGTTCGGCGACCCCCACTCTGGAGAAGAAACTCATTCCGATTTTCTGTTAGGATTCAAGGGAACATGGCGACTCTCACACCTTGTTGGATCTGTGATTTGCGGAAACACTAATCTTATTACCTTGTTCTGACTTGGTTCCACCCTGTTGTCTGGAAACTAACTCGCTGCAACACACTCTTATAGCAACTACGCCCGCATGCAACGTGACCGTTGCGTCACCCAACAGTCCCCGTTGGAGGTTAAGTCGGGCATTAGGCGACCACCTCGCGAGGCCGGTATGATGCCCCCAAAGCCCAAGGGAGAAATTTAATATGTAAAAAAACATAGCTAATCATTTAATGCTTGAGAAGCGTCAGCCTGGGTCTGATTACTTCACATATATTCGTGCTGTCTCTCAATGTAACCTGATGTGTCAGAGTTCGTTCCACGTCTTCTGGCCTCCTTCCCTTTGCAACCATATTATTCATAGTAGAATTTTAAATGGTGGCACAGACATGTTTTTCGAAAAGAACGCAAGATACGCTGTGTTTTGTCACAACACGAGCCACACGACATGTTACATCGGATTCAGAACCACCCCGTACGTACGGAAAGGTGCTGTCACCTCCCCGGAACTGGCAGACTACCCCTCTTTTTAGTTTCATAATCTCCGTATTTTGGTCGTATTTGCGATGCGGTGCCTCGCGTATTTTTCTCTAAATTGTGCTTGTGCGGGAGGTCCAAGAGCGAGGGTAAGGGCTTATTATATTTAGGGTTACGAAAGTCGTATTAAACTAACATTTTGATAGCTCGTGTAAGAATGAGTCAGGTTGGTGTGTCTGAGAGATGAAAAGTATACGCTCTGCCGTGAACGGGGGTGTACACGTCGGTTCGGGTTTCTCAAATTCAAAATGGCGGACTGCCAAAGAGGCGCAGCGAACTCTGAACCCGCATCCGTCAGCCAGAACCTTGTATGCACGCAGACGCTCTTATAGTTGCTTGCATATGCTGCCTTGAAACAGGCGAACCCAATTGTTGCATGCGGGTGGATCCATGCGGTTCCTGCGTCAAGATGTCGTATTTCGTATTTGGGTGATTTGTCCTAGGGTGCGGGTGGAGCAATCCAAACAAGCAGAACTAGGATTGCATGATATATCCGGCGAATAGACCTGCAAAATTATATAGGGCTAGAAGTGGGTCCTTATTTTCTGATGTTTGACCGTCTTTTCATTTACCGTCTAATTAAGCGAGCAACCAAACACGTCGTATCAATACGTCAATGGAATGTTGTTTCAGAAGTTACTTATATTTAGATAGGCTCTTGTTGCCACGGATGCGGCACACAAAACAGACAAGAAGAAAATTTACGAAGGATGGAGAAGTCACGTGTTACCGCTTCAGGAGTGGATGTGTCACGTGGGGTGGAGGGAAAAGTCACTCGAGTGTCCACTTTCCCCACTCCTGTCATTCTCTCGTACGCGCAGTAATAATCCTCGTACTCGTACAGTCACTGCTGCGGGAGCTTCTGTACATTCCCAAGCAGCTTTCACAAGCGCTTTTGCACATCTTCTACTTGCAACCAGTCGTACACGATCGGACACAGGCGCGCGATCGCCTAACCAGCCTGGCTCGATCTCCTGTTGGCCACGATCCACGTGACACTTTTTTTATTTTTATTGTGATGGTATGCAAAGTTCTTCTGGATGATGGCCGGTGTAATCCTCTTGATTCTCTGATCGAGCCCAAATCTTATTAGTTGGCAGCTAATGCTGTCTGACGGACCGACTCATACGGCCCGTCAGAGACGGTCCGAATTTGTACAGGGGTGGGGGGGGACGCCAATTTCCCTACGTGCGTTGCTATGGAGACCGTTACATATTTGTGCAGTCTGCCGAAGGGTGGAGAAACCGAGCTGGGGATACGAAGAGTGCAGCACATGTTATATTAAAGCTCTGAGCTGGGGGCACACACAAAAGAGGAGATATTCCCCAACCAGTGCTAAGTTCTGAATGCATTGTTCGCTTTATTCTTTGGCAACACATTTAAGGACCAGAGACAATGGAAACAGACACCATATCTATAAAGTTAATAATATGTGATTATAGAAAAAAACATGGTTACAATACAGCTCACGGTATTACTTAGAGTCTAACCAAACTGGCTTCTGCGATGTCGGTGATTAAGGCACACAAAAAGCTACGATGGCCCGCAAAACCATATCAAAGTCTCAGCTTCCAACAGGAACAGGTTGTGCCATTGTATTACCTACCCTGCAGTCGTGATAATGGCCACAGCCGCATGTGGGCAGCAATTATGGATGATTTCGGAGCTTGTAATGAGACATGGGATGTTGCTGCTTGTTGACGCCTACCTACCTATTTGGAGGTGTACTTGTGGGGTGAAGACGACCATAGCACTGTCACTTACTCCTTGATCACAACTGCAGCTAGTCCTGCCACGAACTGCCACACTGCGGTCGTCCTGTAGAGTAGTTCTGCTTGTTGCAACACCATTTCAGGGCGGAATCACACGAAACCATCAACCGAAACGGGGAATGAGAGAAACAAACAGTCTCAAACGCAGCGAGTCAACTTTCCAACAAGAGGTTTGCAGCCATTGAGACGGCATCGGAGTTTTGAAGTTTCCGGCCCCGTATCGAGGCAGTCGTATCCAGTCGACGGTATCGTTACGGCAGTTGTGCTCTCATTGTGCACCCTTAGAACGTCTGTGCCACTAGTCTCGTAGCACGCCGACGGGAAACTTGGAACTAGGCGACAGGGTTCACCTGACAACGAACAACAATGTACTCAATGTGCATCATAGACAGGCACGGGCTGTGACGATGATCGGGGCAAAATAAGCGCAGTTCTTTTTCTCGCGATCGCGAACGGCTGTGTTTTGATACCAGATGTATGATGATATGATTACTAATATGGCCAAAAACTCCGGTAACTTCCCGATACAAAATAATAAAATACCAGGAGCTATACCGATTGCAGCGAGATTGGTCATAGCCCCACGAGTTGTACAGCTCCTCTATTACCTGGGATAATATTATTTCATTTAGCGCTGTTTCACAGAACAAGGAGCCATCTACGACATCAGATACCACCGACTGCAAAAGTGTATTTGGCGATCATTCTCATATCCTCATCAGCTTTTCTAGAGATTGCTAGCAATGCATAAAACAAGGGGACGGCTGTCGAGGGCCCAAACACTGTTCATTAATCAGAAGTGCATGCTGAGGCAGCCAATATCTATGATTTGGTATCGTTCCACACGACGCGAATCGTGATAATCGACGGAGCCCCTTTTACATCTCGTATATTCTATTGTTTTCCATTTAGGCCAGTCGTTAGAGCCAATTCGGCGGTACAATCCCATATGCTATACTAGCACGATCCCTTTAGCATCCCTGAGACGCAGCTAAATCCGTTAGAACACTAGGCTCGTAAATCTGAGAGCGATTGAGGCGCAAATTCGAAATATGGGGTTTGCTTGTGGGCTCAGGGTCGGCCGAAAGTTTCGGTGGTTATAACTTCCGACAAGGTCAGATTGCGGACAAACAAAGCAAATGTCTTGACGAGCTTCATCAGGAGGTTTGATTAACATCAGGCTCGTCGCAAGTTCAGTTGCGCAAAGCTCGCGAATCTCTGTACTCGTAAACTTCTCCCCTCGCATAGAGTTGGCTGCCGAAGCCAAACTCGTCAGTAATTAGTGTTTCATTTCGCGAATATTAAACCAAATCTGCTAAACTGGGGAACAACACAACCGAGGCTGTGTCATCATTAATAACAGTGGATACACTAAGTGCCGAATCCTTTTATCACGGCAACATCTGCCTTTCTCGTCGTAGACCTGGTCACAAAAATATGGTCTAGTACCACAAATTATTCGCTAACTCTAACCTCTTTGCGAGGCTGAGACAAGGTGGGGGTTGTGCCAATGAAGCTAGGATCGACAGCAACAAGGGTATAGCTCTGGTTGCTTTCAAGTTGCTGGTTTGGCTGAGAACAAAAGGTATGTTTAGACGAAGAAGGCAACAACAAGAGATAATTGTTTTAAATTAGTTCAACTGTAAGCGACCAGTGGAATTAGGCCATCATCGTTCATACTTGGAGGCTGGCCTTGTTTGCTCTTTCACGTGACTGAGCGGACATTTGCTTGAGCTGTCTCCGACGATGCTTGTCAAGTAAAGCAGACTAAGGGTCAGCGTCACAGCCCCGTAGCCGCGTTACCGCGCTAGAGTGCCGCGGTTGACGTGGGGACCTGGGAACTGACGTTTGTTAGCGTACCATGTGGGGTATGGTCTGTTTCGTGGGGAAATTGAGCATTCTTAGCTATAATGAAAGATGAATAGCAATATACGTGTACTTGCAGTTGTGGGGTGGAAAGGTGCCTAATGCTTGGAGGGAGGGCTTGTGCGCAATGATATAAATTAATCAATTGGTTTGATAGCTCTGAACCGACACTCCTTTGAACGTGACAATGACTTGGGTTTAGCCAACCATGTCATCCATGTTTCCGCATTAGACCTCATGTACCAAGACCCTTACTAACTGTCAGCTGTCTGAATTGACAGCTAACAGGCTAAACAGTCTAAACTAGTGCTGTAGGAAGTTGACACCAGTTTTGGGTGGGCATTGCGCATAGATTACGTGAGATAAGGTGGGCAACTAATGCCTAGGAACGATGCAGAATGTTGTTACTATTGTACTCGTAGTAGGATGAGTTGAGGTTGACAGGTGACAGTGACGTCTGTACTCGAAAGTCCAGCAGGTCAGGGTTGCCAACGACACTAGTTCTCGGAGCTGCACTGCTGCTCAAACAGCCTCAGAAATATCACACGAGATCCGAAGTGTGGCTATTTTCGCGACACAAACATCGCCAGCTATTGGCGATATCTGCCCGCTGTCTTTAAATTGTCAGTTGACATGACTGTGCCATTTTTTCGAGGCAGTAAGTTAGAAAGACATTCTAACATGAGTTTTGACATCTATGATGGGTGTGGAGAGGTGGGTCTTATGTCAAATGACACAGAGAGTATAAAAACCATGACAGGTTCTACTGGTACCACGTGGAGGAAGGTGACGATGTGTAGAGGATCAACCTTGCATTGTTGTACGGACGTACGGACCGGTGTATACTCTAAAAGAACAGCACTGCAATTTTTGTCTCATTGCTGTTACATCTGGCAGCGTTTAAGGGGTCATGGCGTTTACTCCCATACCGTACTGTAACTAGTGCTAGTACGACACCAAAAATCTTGCAAAACAGTCACTCAAGTATTGTTTTACAAGGTACATCAACAATAGTCTCATTACTTCACGGAGTACTGTATCCGTACATGTACTGTACTAATATTGTACATTAGTCCTGTCTCCACTTAGACAACACACACCTATATTTAACATCCTTTACTGTCAACGAATCTGGGCGGATGTTCGCGGCATGGTTTCTCGTATTTCTCAATTTTATTATGCTGCTACAATCTTCTGCGTTATTTTTATTCGATAAATTTCACAAGTGGACTCTCCGACGCTCTGACGCGCTGCCATTGCTCTACGGCTGCAGACGGTAATACTGTAATAGGATACTTGTGGTACTGTACCGTAACTATGTAGTGGAATGGATACGACTCTAGCGCATCACTACTCTAGTCTTCAAAGTTAACGGGAGGCCTGGATGTTTTTCATGGGCTTGGATGCATAGGGAGCCCCCCCCCCCTTATACCATTCGTATCCACGTCATTTTCAACGTCGTCAATATCCCCTCTCAGTTACGCTAAATCAGGGACTGCACCACCTTTGTAGGCAAATATACATCTCCACATTGTTATTATTTGCAATAACATGGTACAAAGGGGTATTTTGTTTGTCAGTTAAGTGAGGTCGAGTTATTTGAGTTCAATTTAGCAGCAAGTGAGGTATGAATACGAAACCTAGATTTCAGCCCATTTCCTGCTACGAACACCACAGACATAATGAAGGAGATGCATTGACGATTTGAAGTCTCACATAGTATTGAATAATCTTCTTGTGGTATTGGCAAGGTTGGTAATCGTTGTAAGTTGTCGTCATCTTCGTATTCGCCAAAGAATTCCCGCGTCGTATCGGGTTCCTAGATTAACCTAAATTGACACATGAAACAAGAGAGCGGATTGATATATTTGGGCGAATCATTCACAGTAACTCATACAGGTCGCATGAAAACTGACGGCTACTCTCACCTATCTTTTTTGATGTGTGCAGTTCCCTTAGACCGGGGCGCTTACATGTGGGTTGCTGTTATTGCGATTATATCGAATATTTCGGGCTTAGCACAATGGAAACTAGCATGCTCGAGTTGCCCAATATATTGTATCATTGGATAAAGCATTTGAAATCTAATCACGACATGATATTTGTTTCTGAATTGCATAAGGCGGAATAATTTGTCTTCAAGGCTCTAGTACTGTAAGCAAGAGTGGGGATTGTGAGCAGATGCACGGGCCAGGGACAAACAGTTGGAGTTAAGGCATATCCCATAAACGACGCGATCAATTCAACAAGATTGATAACTGTTCTTCAATTGCAGCATAGATATGTTTCTATCTGTTTGTAATCACTTTGGGCCGTAGGCCGTTGCCAGAGACTCGTACAGAACAAGATGAAGGTGTTTGGCCGGGGACGAGCCCTTGACCGGTACTGTACTGTACGGTAGTCTTACACAAAACGCCGTACAGTAACAGAGCAGCTCATAATTACCGTATTCCGTATTCTGCCAGCTAAATTCGAAGGGAACGGGAAAGGAGGTTCAGTCACCATCCTGTATCTGTGCTACTGTGGCTACAGTACAGTACCAGAGTCCTAATTAAGACCACAATGACGCGATGGGAGCTAACAGCTCCGTCCACAGTTGTGCTGAAAAACTGACTTTGAGTGTGTGCCCGTGGAGTACTTCGCTGTTTCACTGCGGCTACCTTTGTTGGTATGCAGGCTGAAATTCAGTTCCTTATCTCAAACGGCATCACGATGTAACATTGATGTTCTCATGCACATCACCAATGCATGGTCTACGAGAATTTCAGTTTGTTGGGAGAAGGCACGAATTGGGTCGCCATACGGTGTAAGAGGAAGAGTGCACTTATGCATGGGTGCCTACAACAAGCCTAGAGCTGATATCAATGTTGTCTGGTACGAATCATCAATATCCATCTTCTGCGGCCCGCTTCTCTTGGCGATGAGACTTTAGGGTCTTGGCATAGGCCAGAGTTTAATACGAACGGCATTATCGAAGCACCAGCGAAGTTAGCCCAAAAGTTGGGATGGGGGGTTAGAGGTCAGCATTTGTAGGAGTAAGCCAGCTAGATCTCCCCGAAAAATAATTGGCAGGGGGCGATTGATATTACTGACTGTTGATGTTTGGGAAAAAAACAAGTGGACGAACACGGAGGGCACACGTTAGATATGAGAGACGAAGAACCTATGCTTTGAGTGATTTAACCAGTAGGCACTGAAATTGCTCGAAGCCTTCAGCACAGGACCCTCCCTACCTTCTAGATGCAACCTCCACTCAACGCATCAACCTATAGCCTAACATACTTCTGTATTGTTTTTTTGGGTGGAGACAGAACACTCGTTTGTCTCCGCCAGAAAGAGCCCGAGAGAAGTAAACTGAGCTAATCCCACACTCCGAAACATAATATGTGGACAGATTATCTCATATAGTTTTTGTAGAAGCCACTTCAAGTGTGTTCCATTTCTCTTCAGCTTTTAGCTACGGTATTGTGCTGGTATGAATCAACTGTAACCTTGAGGATGTCGGAACCTATTGTAGAGGTGCTCGTCTCTAAAATGAGCGTCCCTCAAGGTAGTTGCAAATTCCTGGGATTGTGATCCGCCTATTACGAATGACAATTAATGCAATTGTTATGGAGTCTTCTACCGTAATCTGAGGGCATATAGTGTGTCGAGGGATGAATAGGCCTTAGTCACAAAAATGATTTTTTTCACTTTGTGGAAGTTAGTGATGTACAGTGTTAATCAGTGCGTTAATACCTACACTCTCTACAAGTTGTGAGTGGACCCACGTCCTCGGGGTTGCATGGGCAAAAACCACAGTGCAACGCTCTCTCAAATGGAATTATAAACGTCTACCAGTGCCAACTTCTTGAAGCGATTACCATCAACGTGGCATCGATTGTCCGATCACTATGTCAGCGAACTGTTGATCATATGGTACAACCGTCATAAAGCCACGCAGTAACCACCATAGCGACATATGACCCCCACTCCAAGGTTAGCTTCCCTACAAAGCCACGATACTACATTGAATGCATCATTCTCACAGCTGATTTGCTCTTACCATAATCCCCCCGCATTACCCGTATTTTATCCACTCGATACTTCCTTGTGACAGCGAACTCAATGATGGTGATCAACCAGCCGTCTTCGCAAATCATGATGAAAAAATGGTAACTCCCAAAATCATGCAAGGCCCATAGATGTACATGATTTCATGGCAGAATTAATGGCCTCCACTAAATCCCGCCTGTAAGAAGCGACATGTGTTGCATCTTTCTCTCGACAGTTTGAATCCTGTTTTTTTCGTCACATCCACAACCACGATGGCATAATTCCAAGGTTAGTTGTCTCATACCTAGAGAAACTCAATGGCCATGAAGCTCTCTCCAGTTTCTCGGTCAGAACAATCCTCCACCTCGCCGTAGAGCCTCTTACTCCACCCAAATTGTCTCAATGAATGATATAAATAGTAGAGAACTGCTGCTCTCGGTATAAACAACCAAGCTTACAGACATTGTTTCTAATGAAGTTTTCTACTCTTACTATTGCTCTCGTTGCCGCTCTCGTTGCGGCAGCTCCGGCCCCTGGACCTAAGGTCATCAAGGTCGATTTCACCCAGCGAATCAACAACCCCACCAATGGCTCAGCCTCCGACCCCGACTCCCTGAACAACCCTGGCAAGGCCCCTACTAACCCCTCTGTTGTTCTGGATAACAAGCTTATCGAGTACGTTGTCGACATTGCTCTTGGAACACCCGCTCAGAAGTTTACGGTTCAGATTGATACCGGATCTTCTGATCTGTGGGTCAAGGGCGACGGTACTGCTGGTGCCTTCAACAGTACTAAGTCTTCCACCTTCAACGACGACGTTCCCGGTGGTTTCTACATCGCCTACGGAGATCGAACTTCAGCCTCTGGAGACTGGGTCAAGGATACCATCTCGGTTGGTGGCGCCACCATCGATCAGTATGAGTTTGCCGTTGCTACTCAGACTGACACCGATCCTGTGTTTGGTATTGGGTACCCCAGCAACGAGGCCTCGGATTCTAACCTCGAGAACGGGTCCAAGTTTGCGTATGACAACCTTCCTATCCGCCTCGCCCAAGGTGGGTTCATTAACACTCCTGCTTATTCGCTCTACCTGGACTCCCTGCAGGCTACTACCGGTACTCTTCTTTTTGGAGCTGTGGATACTTCGAAGTTTACCGGTGGTCTCTCCCTCATTCCCTTCATCAAGGACGCTTCTACGGACCCTTCTCCTAAAGAGTTTCAGGTGACCCTCGATTCTATCGACATTGAGAATGCCGGCACCACCACTAACGCCCTGGATAAACCTCGTCTGGCACTCCTGGACTCTGGAACTACTCTTTCAACTGTTCCTACCGCTACTTACTGGACCCTGTTCAACAGCCTTGGCCTCTACCAGGTTGACCAACTCGGTGCTGTTGCGACCAAATCTCAGGTCGACAGCTTCAATGCCAAGATTACTTACAACTTCCAAGGCCAGAAGATTGTTGTACCCATCAACCAGTTGTTCATCCCCCTCAAAGATATCTTTGGAAATCTGCAGTACATCAATGTCAATGGAAATGACGAGCCCGCTTACCAGTTCCTCATTGCAGATAATGGAAGCAACAACGGTCAGAGCGTTCTCGGAGATTCGTTCCTGCGATCCGCCTACGTTGTCTACGATCTCGAGAACAATCAGGCTGCCTTGGGACAGGTTAACTACAATGGTGGTGCTGAGAAGATTGAGGAGAT
Organism: Yarrowia sp. JCM 30696; assembly: GCA_001600535.1. NCBI lineage: Eukaryota > Fungi > Ascomycota > Dipodascomycetes > Dipodascales > Yarrowia > Yarrowia sp. JCM 30696. Next base: position 1,398,712 of record BCKG01000006.1, read on the forward strand.
CAACTCCAACAGTGTCCCTTCTGCCACTGCTGCTCCCTCGACTGCCACCTGGACTTCCGACAGTGCTATCACTTCTGATTATGCCACTGCCACGACCCAGTATGGCGTCCACCCCACCAGTCAGTCAAATGATCCTTTCGGAACTTTTGGAGGTCTCCCCTTCTGAGCGCATTCCGGACCTTGAGATTCTATAATTCTAATACTATTCTTCTGTTGAAATATAACTAAACATTCTTCCAATCACAAGTGCCCGTAACTCTGCTTGTAGTCTCCAGCACTCTCAGATGCAAGCAAGTATCCCCATAACCCTGAGAACATGGATATCTTCGTAGTGTACCGGTATGTACTGTGATAACATAGCTTTCTCAAGTACCAATATGGTAGTTCAGTAGATCTAAATGAGAATACTGTATTTCTATATGATTAGTTCTTCTCGAGCTTAGCAAAAGCCAACTCGTAAGCGTATCCGATGGTCAGCTTGGCGTGCTGTCGCATATGCTCAAAAGAGAGACGGTCCAAGGTATCCTTAGTGGTATGAATAAACTTGGAAGTGTACTGGAAGCCAGACTCAATGACGAAAGAAGAAGGGTAGCCATATTTGGTGGCTGAGGCATGGTCGGAGCAAGCGTATCCACACTGGGTGTCGACGTAAGGGATGTCGCAGTAGGTGTCGATGACGGACTTGACGAAGACAGTAAGCTCAGGAGAAACGAAGTCAGTAATGACACCAATGTGCTCATCAACACCAGCGTCAGCCATTCCCTGGGCGTAACCAGTCATATCCTGCTGGAGCATGGCACGCACATCCTTTGTCTCGGCGAAGTACTGCTTGTAAACCTCCTGGGAGCCGAGCAGACCCCCCTCCTCAGCGGAGTACCAGTGGAATTCAACGGTGTTTTCGGGCTCAAAACCAGACTCCATGAGAATTCTGAAAGACTCCAGGATGGTCACAGTTCCAGATCCATCGTCATCAGCTCCAGGGGCGGCAAACAGCGAAGGGGCAATCAAGTTGGTAGAATCCTGGTGAGCACCAACAACTACAATGTGGTCGGGGTTCTTCGATCCTCGGAGCCGGGCGATAATACTGGGCTGTCCCCAGGGATGCGCAAAGTACTCCACAGTGGGCTTCTTGTTGCCACCCTTGTAACCATGGGCCAACTGGTTTACCTGCTTGTACAACCACTTGGCAGACTCTCGGCCAGTCTGAGACTTGTAGTATCGAGTGAAGAAGTCAGTGAACTCGGCGAGGTTGCTGTGCATGTTGTCAGTGTTGATTTGCTCAAGCAGAGGAGCAACCTTGTCTTTGTACTGAGGAGATTCAGGGAAGGTAACATTGACAGGAGGAACCTCTTCGGTAGCACGGATCTGGTCCTCACCGGTCACATCAAAGAATCGAACACCCTGTCGCTTAAGCACCAGCTTCTCAGCCTCGGTCATCCATGTTCTAACTCCAGGAGCAGTCTCAACTAGTCGCAACTCATCTCTATCAGGCAGAGAAAGAAGACCCTCGTCGTAATTGAGACGCTGGAACTCTTCCGACTGCTGAATCAGCATGGCAGTGGACCGCAGCTCCTCCTGGGCAGGAGCAGCGAAAGCCACGGAGCTCAAAATGGCGGAAATTGCGATGGTCGAGAGTTTCATTGTAGGTGGCGAATATAATGTGTGAGTGGCACGGAGAGATTATGCAAGTGCCGTTTGTATCAGATGTGGGGTGGGGGTAAGGATAGCCCAATTAGGCTAATGAATCGGGACATGCGGGTTAGGGCTTTATGTTAAGCACCCGGAAGTCTTGTTATGTACGAGTACCAGTACCAGCAGTACACTCGTACGTAGCTACTATAATTGGGCTTTGGCGACTCTGAGTTCTTTTTCATGTCGTTGCACGTATGCACGATAAGAATAGAGATTTACTGGACAACATTATACCCATTTCCCCCTACAAATCGAGCATCTAACAATGTATGTACATTAACAAGACTACTTGTAGCCCAGACCTTAGTCCTCGAAAAATGTACGAATTTGAGGACCCTTTTTGGATTATTCCCCTGGAGCAGTTAACTACGCTTGTGGAGATTCCTTTGCTCGGCCAGATTCATGTTTGCCACGTGTGTATTGTGTTTTGACTGACTCTTGCGCTCAGGATATCTCGTTCATCTCATCTGATTAAGCTCGGGTGAATCCAAATCGGGACGAATAACTGTAAGAGAATCTAGAAGTAGTGTGCAACCAGCCCGATATGGCAGATACTTGTGTGACACCAATACAACTCCTTCCGATACTTCTTGTATGCTCTAATTTGTATGTACAGTACTGTATTATATTATCTTTCCACTTACTGGTTTTTGCACGCCCATACCAACCTGTGTCAACCTGTGCCTTTTTGATGTTTTTACTTGTACCGTCAAAATGTCCGCATGCAATTTAGTAATTAGCGTCCTACCAAACGGTTTCGGCCGAGCCATACATGTATGTACTGTATTTGTACTTTGCTTATAAATACAGTAAATTGTCATATCTATTCATTTCCGAAGCCCTGTCATAGTCTTTTAGTCTCAAATACGTTCATTTCTACAGTTGTGGTCGCAATGCATGCAACATGGCTGTGAACAGTTACGCTAATTATTGTCACACGTTAAATACAATAAACCGTCACCCGCTTAGCGAGACTTGTAAAAACCTAAGATCCAACGGCTACAACTTGACGCACTGCGTGGTGTCTTTGCTCCGTATTCCATTTTCAGCATAGCCACGTGTGACAAGCAGTGTGTGCTTTTGAATCGTGTCGTGCTTGTACCGGTACGGTATATGTTGAAGGCTAAAATACTCAACCACCTATGATCTGGCAATTTGATCCACCTGTGGGGCTCAAAATGGTACGATCAATCCCAGGAACGTGGTACCACTGCATCTTCAGGGTACAAAGCTAACTTTTCCCCTGTATTTCTCATCCATGACGTGATGATTACCCCATTGTAAAAGGTGGTGTCATAACTTGCATAATCATAACAACTGGTTCATGGCAGCGAGGCTGCCAGCGAAGTAGTTGATGTCGATGCGATCTTGTTGTGTTGACTTAATCCCCACGAACGACCAAATCTGGTGCTTCTGTGTATGTCTCAATTTCTCCTGGCATCCCCATAAAAAAAAATCCACATGACCCCTATTCAAGGCATTATCACCCTTATAATTGGCTACCTTAGCATTTAGACACGATCCATACGACGTTAGCGAGCAGGGTATCAAGAATTTAAGGTTTCGTGATTGTGAATGAGGAACCAGAAGAGTTTAATTTATCCTTCAATTTGTACTCCATCTTGTTTGTGCTCTTCAACACCTACATTCGGTCTCTCACACAAGCAGGTCACAACATGATCATTCTTACGACTCTCAACAATATGGGAATCCCAGTGGAAGGCTGGCACATTCTTGCTGGTCTTGCCATTCTTGCTGTCCTTACAGAGATCTACGTCATCGGATCGCAACTGTTGGCTCGACGAAACAAGACCTTGGCCCCTATGGCCTTCTACTGGATCCCTTGGGTTGGGTCTTCTATTCCCTATGGTATTGATCCTTACGCATTCTTTGAGGATTGCCGAACTCGATATGGCGACGTGTTTTCCTTCTACATGCTGGGTCGTGTCATGACCGTGTCTCTGGGTACCAAGGGTCATGAATTTGTTTTCAACTCCAAGCTCGCCGACGTATCTGCCGAGGAGGCCTACACCCATCTCACCACCCCTGTCTTCGGTACCGGTGTTGTTTACGATTGCCCCAACTCCCGACTCATGGAGCAGAAGAAGTTTTGCAAGGGAGCTCTCACTCGAGACGCGTTCCGATCCTACGTTCCCAAGATCGTTGAGGAGGTCACTAACTTTTTCGCCGCCAACTTTGAAGGCAAGAGCGGTAAGGCTGACGTGATGACCACCCAGCCCCAGATGACTATCTTTACTGCCTCCCGGTGTCTGCTCGGTGACGAGATCCGATCCAAGCTCAACGGTGATTTCGCAAAGCTCTACTCTGATCTTGACAACGGCTTCACCCCACTCAACTTTGTCTTCCCCAACCTCCCTCTGCCTTCCTACCGAAAGCGTGATCTTGCCCAGCAAAAGATTCGTGACACCTACATGTCTGTTATCCAGCGACGACGAATGGAGAAGGATGTCCAAGATCGTGATCTCATCGATGCGCTGCTGAAAAACCATACTTACAAGGACGGAAAGCGAATGACTCCCCAGGAAATTGCCCATCTGCTCATTGGTGTTCTGATGGGTGGCCAGCACACTTCTGCTTCCACTTCTGCCTGGATGCTTCTGCGACTTGGTCTTGACCCCGCCATTCAGGATGAGCTTTACCAGGAACAGGTTGAAATTCTTGGTGAGGCTGACGGATCCTTCCGACAGGCTACTTACGAGGACATTCTGACAATGACTAAGCTGCAGGCCACTATTAAGGAGACCCTGCGTTTGCATATGCCCATCCATTCCATTTTCCGACAGGTCATGCGAGATCTCCCCGTTCCCGGCACTTCATTTGTGGTTCCTAAGGGCCACTTCGTTATGGCTTCTCCGGGTTACTCTCAGCAGTCTGAGCGATACTTCCCCAATGCCAAGAAGTTTGATCCTCGACGATGGATGACCCCTACCGAGAAGATGGCCGAGTCAGAGGCTGATGCTGAGGCTGGAGAGACCGTTGACTACGGTTTTGGTGCTATCTCCAAGGGTGTTTCCTCTCCCTACCTCCCCTTCGGAGGTGGCCGACACCGTTGCATCGGCGAGCAGTTCGCTAACTGCCAGCTCACCACCCTCATGTCCTGTTACATTCAAAACTTCAAGTGGACTGTCCCCGAGGGCTCGAAGCTTCCTGCTGTTGATACCACTTCCATGATCACCCTCCCCGTCCACCCCTCTTACATTGTGTGGACCAAGCGGGAGCGTAACTAGACTGTAAAATAATAACCTTTGGATATAATAATTGAATAAAAAGAGTAACTGTTGCACCTTGACATGATATGTGACTATATATTGTGTTGCTAATGTAGTACATACTATCTAACAAACGCCCAGTTCTTGTCATAGCTAAACCCCATAAACTCTCTTGGCCCCCCAATACGAGGCGATAGCAAAGAAGAACAGTGACGCAGTGATTCCCCAGAACCAAATAGTGCCCTCATGGTCTTGGCCAGGAACAATAACGTTCATTCCCCACAAACCAGTGACAATGTTCATAGGAAGAACGATGGTACCCAACACGGTAATTTTACCCAGGACGTCGTTTGTATCGTTATTGATCTTGGTCATATCGATGTTGACCTGGGCTAGGCAGTTGGAATGAGCTCGGGCAAGAATCTTTTCGAAATGGTTAACCGACTGAACCATGGTTACGATATGGTCCTGAATATCACCCAGATATAGACCGATCTCGCTTCGTGGTGCCACTTGCCACTGCTCGTTGCATCTCTTAGCAAACCCCTTAATAACATCAGCCTTGTTTCCGAGGAGCCGAGACAAGGACATCACCTTCTTTCGCGTTTCGCCGATTCGGTACAAGTTGTCACCCTTATTTTTGAGACGGATAGTAGAAGTTGTGGTTGTGGACGACATAGACGATAAAGAACGTAGGTCATCGGCGATGCCTCCCAATCCACGTCTCTGGCGTCTGTCAAGCTCATCTTCGTAGGTGTAGAACTCAGTCTCCTCGTCATCGGAGGAATCGGCACCGGCGTGAAGTCTAAGAATGTCATTCTCAATATCATCAACTTCTTCCTGGATTGAATCGATCATGGGCTGGAACGCGTCCGTGATGTCATCAATGATGGCATATGAGATCCAATCAGATGAAACAGTAAGATAGTCTCGGAGGAGACGAGCACGTCGTCGGACGTTAACAGGGTGAACTGTGGGCAAGAAATGGAACGTCAACACTCCGAAATGGAACACGATGATGTACATATTCAGAGGTTTTAGCTGCTTGTTATGCTTGTGAGCTCGCTTCTTCGAGGCTTTGGACGAGATGCTGCTACCCTTCTTTTTAGTTCTCAGGACATCAAACGACCGGAAACAAATGAGATAGTAGTTTCGGAATAATTCGACCTTCTCACGCGTCTCTCCCAGGAAGATATCCTCGGTCGTCAGAGGATGAATACCGAAAGCCTTGGAAAGCACTTTCATCTCCTCTTCAGTAGGATTGAGCACATCCAGCCAGAAGGGCGTATCAGAGGGCTCAGGGGTTGCGTGAGTGGGAGGGCCAGTAGTTGTGTGAGAGCTTTGTCCACTGATGCTACCATTATGTTCTCGGGGCGTCTTCTCACCTCGATCACCAACACTGTTTCCTCTCTCCCTGTCTGCACTAGAGCCTGTGTGCTGACTCTGAACCTTTGAGAGCGCCAAATCTCGAGGAGCGTCTTTAGAAGAAGACCGTCCCTCATTTCCACTTCTGTCCCCGGGAGTGGGTGTGGAAGCTCGGGTGGGAACAGAGTTCCGCTCCGTAGGAATGAACTTCTCGTGTCTATCACTGCCCTCCACCTCCACACGTTCTGGGAAAAGGTCTGCAAATGATTGGCCACCCTTCACCAGTCCCGAAATACTTTGAGAGTGGATCGTAGCCTCCAGATCCTCGCGGAAGTAAGTGAAACGGAACTGAAAGTCTGTACCTATGCCAGAGTCCTGTCGCTTAATACCTCGCTTCCAAGGCACAACACGTTTGGGTCTAAGAGGTCCAGAAACGGAAACCTCATTTACAATACCAATAGAACTTGTCTCGTCGTCCTCCTTGCGCTCTTGTTCAGCAAACTCCTCCAGATAGCTTAGCTCAGGCCAGACCTTGGGCTTATCGTCGTGATGTTCCTCTGAGCCGGGAGGAAACATGCAGACGTCGTCGAGGGACGAGGCATCCGAGTTTCGTCGCGATGAAGGCTCTGAGTTGAGATCTGAGTCTCCCTCGAAGTCGCTATGCATATCGTAATTATCGAAATCGTAATCCCAGTCCGTGTACATGAGAGGGGACAGTTCATCGTCATCATCCCCCACTACAGAGTCGGAAACTCGTCGTGGTCTTAGATATTGCTGAGATGAGAGTCGGCGCCGGAATGAGTTGTAGTTTGTATGCTCTGCCCTCAGCTGTGAAGATTCTCGGGGCTGGTTCGCGGATGAGGACGCCTTTGGAGGCGTTCCTTTCGGCATAGTTGACTGGGAACTCATTTTCTTCAGCTTCTTTTTTCTGCCGGAGATGCCTCCAGGAGTAGATGTTGTGACCCCGTCGTCTCTGTGGTCCAAAAGTCGCTGAGAGTCGGAGGACCCGTTCGAGTTACGTCGAGAGTGGAAAACTGCCAGGTTTGGGTTGACGAGCTTTTTCGGGGCGTCTCCAGAGTATGGTAGGGAAAAGGTGTTCCTTCGGGTGGGCATCACAAACTAGAGAGATGAGACTGCTTGGGCAAGTGTTTGAATCGTGGTAAGTGCAGCTTATCTCTTTGCGCAAGGGTGTGTGTGTAGATGCGGTTGCCCTTCTTCAACAACCCAGCTGAGTGACTAATGCATGCATCGTTGTCCATCAAAGCGCAAAGCCAAAATCTAAAACCCAGGTAGCAACTGTGGTGATAATGTTTAGTGTCATTGCTGCATGCGCGAGATTTCAATCAATAGCACTACTTCCATCTAACCTACTGCTGGTTATCGTGTGTACAGCGAGTGGTAAATCTCTGAGAAGGTCCTGATATCCAAAGAGGGTTAGCACCCTCAGTGCCTTGACATCGCTTTGCCGAATTTCGTGCAGTCGAATGCATGCTTACTGGGTTCATGCTCGGATGCATACTAAGCACCCGCACAAGGAAGGGCCAATACGATACTCTTGAAACCCCCGTGCCTTCGTAGAGTAAGAAAATAGCACCTATTTTAAACCAGATGTTCTCAGCTCCAGTTTGAACAACCGTTTCTGTGTTTTAAGTCCCCTACTTGCAGTCGACACGATTATCAGCAACACCATGTTCGTGTACGGCTTGATACGCTAAGCGGAGTTCCGAAGTTAACGAACCTTATGGGGCGGGTAAGTCTACTCATGACCCAACCACATAGCTCGCTTTGAGGAGTTCCAGTACTGTTGAGTGCCTTTTACTCGTGACCCCCTTGTATCTTTTTGACGGTATGTTTTGGCGGTCCTCATTAGTCCTTGCGATGGTTTGGTCCCCACCAAGTAGCACTGGTGCCAATACCGTGATGCGAGTTACACATTTATTGACATCAAACAGGTGAAAAGTTCCACAGAGGAAGGTATGTACATTTTGGCAGAGGATCAAAGTGTATGTTACCGGTATGTACTCGTACCAGTACGGATAGTATCACTGTTTCCAAATTTGTGCGAGTATAGCTCCCTTTCATCGAAGACAGTACTTGTACGGAGTACTTGTAGTTACTTTTCGTTGTTCATTACATACGAGTCACTTATACATGATGTTGGTCTCCTCTGCTCGTCGACAACAGTACTTGTACTCTTAGCCTACAGTGCTGTAAACTTGTAATTATTTGTAGCGCTTTCTTGTTACTGTACCTTCATAACTGGCGTCTTTGTCATGCCGATTTTCAGACAAATTAGTGGTCGAAGGCCGCCTGTGGTCACAGATACCCTGAGTGCTGCTCCCATGACATCATCAATCATCATTTATCACAGACATTATGCATTGCACTGCCCTAAAGATTTGCGCACACGACCACAAACGCTAATGGAAATTTAATTTGCGACCTTCAAGTCGCTCTTGTACTCGTACACATAATATCGGATTTGTCTTTTCCATCAAATTTGAAGAATTAAATATGTTCATGCAGAAATGCCCATGAGTTTCTCCAACAAACATTGTCTAAGAACACGGCTCCTGGTGGCGTTGAGAGTCGTATACTACGAGGCTGTTACCTGACCACGTACAAGTACGGAGTAGGCATCATCATCGGAAACTTCTGCACTTGTTCTCGTAAAATTTAGGTAATTGCACCTCTCTTTTTTTAACCTCAGGGTGGGCAATATTTACTGGGAGGTACAGTAAAAGCAGATTTGCATACATAAAAAAAAAATTAAAAAAACAGTAATTTTACGTCTACACACGTAATTACAGTACCAGTACCGGTAAGTACGAGGACAGTATCCGTACAGTATGGATACTTGGAAACCAGTATTCTATCAACAACGAGCCTAGGCTGTATACCGTCGAAAACTACTTGTAGGGCCTCCTGGAATGTATTGAAACGAACCAAAAGTATTGCGGCGCTTGGCGTTTCCAGTTAACACAAAGGGACTGGCTTTCGGTGGGGCTTTGACACCCACATCTCCAACGAGTGTCCACCAACGGTCCAGCCAGTGTTGGAGACAACGAATATAAGTATGAAGTACCGTACCTATCCGCACCGCTAGTTAGAAAAACAGACACTAATTAGTACTGGTACCTGGTATGTACGAGTACATACCGTATATACTGTACATACAGCCATACCAGTGCATCACGTATTACTTGAAGTGCTTTATCTTAGTGCTTCAATAAACGCGTTCTGAGAAACGTCAGTTACCAGTGTGTACTCGGGGTACTTGTATCGTATGTACCCTTTATACCCCAAAATGATAGCATTTCATATCTGCCAGCACGTACCGGCACTCTTGATAGAAAATGGGGTACTCTTTTATACATGTATTTATAATCGCACGGTATTGAACAAGTGTTGACTGCTATGAAGGAATGCCACACGTAACCCATACACGCTTCCCATGCGGGAATAGGTTAAGGGTTATAAACTAGGTATTGTATTAGTAAGCACAATTTTAGGAGCCGTCTACCGGTACTGTATTCGATTATTTCTGCTTTGCCTTTTCTTGGAAAAAATAGAAAGGACCTCTTGATAATCTTAACACCTCTGTTAATGTGTAATCATTACAAATGTCGAGAAAGGGCGAAATTACATCAGCCCTGATTGTATTTATGTCACTCCTTAACCTGCATGACACTACCGGTATAATAAGCTCACTCGACTTGGTTCAGTCCACATCACCAAAGAATTCTCACAATGAAGTGGTCATGGAGTTTAGTGTGCGGACTCGCCACACTCGCTCTGTCGCAGTTCGATGAGGCTCCGCCTTCGCAGTCAGACTACTTCGTTCGCTCCATTCCCGGTTTGGACAATGTGGATAACTACACCATGCATTCCGGAAACATTCTTACTGATGCAGCCCATAACGGCAACCTCTTCTTCTGGCTCGTGGAGGCCCAATACAAGGTAACCGAGCGCCCCAAAACGATTGTGTGGTTTAATGGAGGGCCCGGGTGCTCATCCATGGACGGAGCTCTGCTTGAGGTGGGACCCTTTCGCATTGTGGACGACCAGCTGAGGGTAGACCCGAACAAGGGATCATGGCACAAATATGCCAACGTGCTATTTGTCGATCAGCCTTATGGAACAGGCTACTCCTATTCAGACACAGACTCTTACTTGACAGGGTTGAGTCAGGTAGGGGACGAAATGGACTCGTTTATGACCCAGTTTCTCAAGCTGTTTCCAGAACGTGCCCACGACGATTTCTACTTGGCCGGAGAATCTTATGCCGGCCAGTATATTCCCTATATTGCCACAAAACTGCAGGAAACTAAAACTGTTGACCTCAAGGGACTTCTCATTGGCAACGGTTGGATGGACCCTGCAAACCAGTATTATCAATACGTGCCCTACGCGTTGGATTATGGTGTGATTGAGAAATCAGAGGAGCATGTGAAGGATCTCAAGGAGCTTACTGATACCTGTGAGAGAGCCATGAAGATTGCTAAAGACAAAAACAACGGTAGGCTTCCTGTCCATATTCGAGCTTGTGAAGATATCATGAATGGAATTGTGGAGCTGAGCAGAAATGAGCGCAGTGCACCTGACTCTGATGGAATCTGTGTCAACTACTACGACGTGTCGAAGGAAGATGTATGGCCTTCCTGTGGTATGAACTGGCCTGAAATCCTGCCTTTCGTTACTGACTGGCTTAGGCAAGAGGATACTGTGCATGCGCTCAACGTGAACAACGACAAACAGGAATCGTGGCAGGAGTGCAATGGAGTAGTTGGCTCTAGCATGCGACAGGGGAATGACGATGCGGCTGTGTACTTGCTGCCCGAACTTTTGGAAAACATGGAAGTCCTCTTCTTCAATGGCGACCGAGATCTCATTTGTAACCATTACGGCAATGAGAGGATGATTGAACAGCTGGACTGGAACGGAAAGAAGGGTTGGACTGATGGCTTGGAGCTCGAGGATTGGGTTGTTGACGGAGTCTCTAAAGGAAAGAAACAAAGTGACAGAAACCTGACGTATGTAAGGATCTACAACGCCTCCCACATGGTCCCATACGATGAGCCTGAGGCGTGCCTCACCATGCTCAATGATTTTATCGGAGTATCAAAAGCTCTAAGTGAGCTGTCGGGTGGTGCTCCGGGACATGGTGGCGAGACACCAAACGACCAGGATGGCGAGAAGTCCAGCGATGGCAAGCCTGATGTCGCAGACCCTGATGAAGACGATGATGAAGAACATGATAAGAAAATTGCAAGTGATGCAATGTGGAAGGCGTATTATCAGGCTGGTTTCACAGCTCTGATTGTCGTTCTCATCATTCTGGGACTGGCCGGCTTTCTTTTTTGGAGGAAGAATCGAGGTCATATTTACCAGGAGGAGACATCTTTGTTAGGCTCGTGTTTCGGAGGTATTTCCCGTTGGAGGAACAGTTCAGGGGGACCGCGGTCCAACCAGTCAACAACTTATGACTCCAGGCAGCGACTAATGGAGCCTGGTGAGTATTATGATCTTGGGGAAATAGCCGAGGAGGACGAAGATGCTGAGGAACTTGTGATCCGAAGACCTGAAGCATAAATGAGACAAGACAATAGACTAATAAAACGTTCCAATGTGGTGGCAGGAGTAGAGAAAGGGGAGACTCGGTGGCGTTCATGGGTGAACCAGGTTCTGTAAGAATCGATAGCATGTAGTGTAGAAACGTACACGCGGCAACGCTGTAGGCTGCGTCGATGCTCGAGGCCGTACACTCTCCTTTCTAAACATGCTATAGCTGTGTCGTCCTCCATAACGGCGAGTAGCCATTGTGCTGAATAGAAGTTGAATAGAGCGGGGATCTTCTGTGTAGAGAAGCATTGTAGTATAATGTGAGAAACAGACTACAAGTACATACTGTATGTACTTGTACGCCGACTCTGTTTCACAACTGTGTTTTTGAATGCTGTAGCTTGTCGATGAGAGTCACTAGAAAACAACTGCTGTCTTTGGGGCTGATCTTGTAATCTACCGGTAGTACTCTTGTAGCTACTTGTGGTCAGTAGGAGCGTACCTGCAGCTCATACCAGTACTTATTGGACTCGTGTGCCAACAGGCGGTACCAGGAATATGCAAAGTCGAACACATGGATCCGATAATAGCAGTTTCTGTTATTCTGATCGACTTTTGACAGAGGTTCGACAAGCTACAGTGTACAACAGTAAAGTACAAGTATGAGAAGAAGAGCTCACCCAACTGTTAGGTCATGGGGCACAGACTGCTCACGGGACAAGAGATTGATGCATCAATCCAGCTTGGGTTAGTCAGGGTTAGTCAGGGTTAGAGATCTTTGCCGTCGCACCGATCCTCTCAGCTGGTCACCTCACATGAGATTTATGGATGTATTGATTACTTCTACAGTACATACGGTACGAGTACTGTACTTACAAGAACGGATACTTGTACCGGTACTGTAGTATTCGTAGTCTCACAGGGAGGAAAAAAATAAATGCCCTTAGAATTAAAAACCAAAAAAAAAAAAAAAAAAAAAAAAAAAAGGGGGGAAAAAAAAAAAAAAAAAAAAAAAAAATTAAAAAAAAAAAAAAAAAAAAAAAAAAAAAAAAAAAAAAAATCGGGGGGAAAAAAAGAACTTCCATATACTTGTAGGACGCAAAAAAAAAAACAGTAGAAGTTATGCAAAAAAAAAAAAATCAATCATGAACAATTCAAAAAAAAACCTATTGAAAAAAATTATTCAATTATATAATATAAATAAAAAATGAAAACTGTGTCCACTTCGGGTTAGGGTAATATGATGATATTAGGGTTAGGGTCTGTGATCACCGAACGTGTGTCCCTATTTGGATCTGTGCGCTGATGGGTTAGGGCCCACTTGGTTCTGTGTCCATTTCAGGTCTAGGGTAAAAGTAACACAGAGACTACGTGTGTCCCCTTGAGGGTTACGGCTCTCATGGATCTGTGTCCACTTCGAGGGTTAGGGTAAACTTCAGAGACGTGTGACCCCTTGAGGGGATCTCAGGGTTAGGGCAGGCAATATCTGTCCATTTGAGGGTTAGGGCTCAAATGAGTGTGTTGGATCTGTGTCCATTTCGGGGTTAGGGTTTTGATGCTTTAAGGGTTAGGGTCTGGTCCACTGAATGTGCGTCCCCTTATGGGTTAGGGTTAAGAAATCCATCTGTCCACTTCGAGGGTCAGGGTAGAGTTGAGAGAACGTGTGTCCCTTTAAGGGTTAGGGTCCAGATGAGTGCTGAATCTGTGTCCACTTCGGGGTTAGGGTTATATGATCGTTTAAGGGTTAGGGTCTGGTCTACTGAACGTGTGAACGTGTGTCCCTTATGCGTTAGGGTTAAGAAATCGATCTGTGTCCACCACGAGGGTCAGAGTAGAGTTGAGAGAACGTGTGTCCCCTTCA
>BCKG01000006.1:1412631-1537103 GCA_001600535.1 Yarrowia sp. JCM 30696
AGTTCTGGATCTGTGTCCACTTCGGGGTTAGGGTTACATGATCATTAAGGGTTAGGGTTACATGATCATTTAAGGGTTAGGATCACCAGTCTACTTGTACTGAATTTGTGAACGTGTGTCCCTTATGGGTTAGGATTAAGAAATCGATCTGTGTCCACTTCGAGGGTCAGGGTAGAGTTGAGAGAACGTGTGACCTCTTTAAGGGTTAGAGTCCAGATGAATGCTGGATCTGTGTTCACTTCAGGGTTAGCCCTGACTTGGGTCTGTGTCCACTTCGAGTGTTAGGGTAAAGAGAACTTAAGGGTTAGGGCTGAGATGGGTGCTGGCTCTATGTCCATATTGGGGTTAGGGTAACATGATGTTTTAAGGGTTAGGGTCTGGTCACTAAACGTGTGTTCCCTTATGAGTTGAGTTAAAAAATCTATCTGTGTCCACTTCAAGGGTCAGGGTAGAGTTGAGAGAACGAGCTCAGTGCTGGAAAAAAATTCGAAGACGAAGAAAAACTTCAAAAACATATCAAAAAATATCCAAATCTGAAAAAAATGAAGAAAAAAAAAGAACAGAAAAAATACAGGAACAGAAAGAAATCAGGCATAGCAAATAACAATAGAACAACGAATACCAAAAAACAAAAAAGAATCCATCTATCAATATCCACGAATACACACAGTAGGTGCGGTTGTTCAGAAACAACCACACACAATCATAGTTATATATATAATATTTATAATCAACAATAGTATATATAACTAACAATAATATATATGATCAAAAATAAATAGCTATTTGTACCAACCTATTCTTGTGACAACATAAATAATCGTTGTGACGAATTTACTATCACCAAACATTGTCATCAATGAAAAACCACCCTATTCTATCAACGAAGTATCCCTAGAAGTAATTGTAATGATGGCCTGTTCTTGAAAAAGTTGTTAAAAAGCGCACAAATTTATTACCATAACGGTTCTGAAAAGTATCTCTTTATATCACAGTTAGTCCAACGTGACTACTGCTAATTGCATAATTTCTGGAAGAGGTTGACCTAATTTTTCAGAAACTACTACGAGTAGAAATATATAAAGCAAAATATACCTAAGTGTCTAATGATATGCTCATTGACATCAAATAGGCCAGGTAAAGACCCTTTATATCTTGACGAATGCTGATGTTACATGAATCTTCAATTGGATGATATATTAATCGTACTTTATTCCTTCAACTTTTACTATAAAAGCACCAAAAAAGTACCAGACAAGGGTCGTAGAAAAAAAAATTCCGGTACATGATATTCCAGGTTCGGTACGTGTCATTTGGCATGGAATATATATAACTAGCACTGATTCAAAGGCAATAATGTCTTCCTGTTAGAAAAAGCCCTCGCCCAAATTAGTTATCATTATGGACTCCTATCATATAACGTGATTTTCCCTTTATTTGGGTACTTTTTTGAGTGAATACCCCAAATGGTGGTTTGTTTTCTCCTAATTGGGAAAACTTTCTCACTTGCAAGTCAAGGTATTCGTTAAAATTTGTAAGTATAGTCAAAAGATGTTGCGTTTGGGTTATTTTATGAAGCAAGTGATACAAGTACAAGTAGTGTCGTATATAATGTTGAAATCCAAGTGATACTTGTACTGAGATGCCTCGGGCGGTAGTTCCACTTGTATTTGTAGTCAAATGTTCCTTATCCTCGTAATACCACCCCGGGAGAAGTGCGTTCAAGAGTTACTCACAATATATAATTATACAAAGACATGGCATTGAAAATCATCATATTAATCAAGATAAATATGGAATCGTCATGGAAAGAGTAAAATTTCAGCAGATGAAAATAAAAGTTGTTACACTTCTGACACGGAAAGCAGTGCTTGTACGTTGTAAAACTACCTTTGGGGGGTTGAATACTGGTATGGATTATTCGAATACGTGGTCTCTTTGGAAACGTTGTGGCTACAATTAGGTTGCTTCCACATTTTATGCATCGAAATGTTGGAATGATCGATATTAGCATCCCTCTCAGTCATTTTATGTATAATCCCATATGGCTTTCAGATATTTTGTTTCTTTATTGGGCAGGTTCATGTTTGCATAATATGTCTGCATAGTTGTTTGTCATCTTCTACTTGTAATTGTTTTTCTTTTCGATACTTGTTTTGTTTTGTGGCCAGAAATTATTATTCTTTTCCCATATTTTTCCTTTTTGCATGTGTTTTTTTTTTTTTTGCTGACTTTTTTTGGATGTTTTGTTTTTTTCAAGGTTCCAATTTTGTCTCATGTCCCGAAAAAAAAAATGTCCAGTTGTTTTGACGGTGAGATTGCTTCTGTTGAAGTCATTTCACCTCGTGTGAAAAAGTGGGGTAGAGAAATGGATATAGAAGTGTTGTGGCAAGTCTTGCGATATTACGGGTCTCTATACGTTGTCCTGATTTTCTGGCTTTTCGAGACTTAATTTTTTTTTTCAGAGCGGAAATTGTTCCTTTCCAATATTTTCTTTTTTATCAAGCTTTTTTTTTTCGCTGACTTTTTTTTAAAGAAAAAAAATATTTTCTTCAAGGCTTTTTTTTTTACAGGTTCCAAGTTTTTCATTTCCTGGAAAAAAAGTCGAGTCTTTTTGGGCGTGAGGATGGCTTCTGCTGAGGTCATTTCATTTTTTTATTTTATTCTTAAGATGCATTATTCACGTCAAGGGGAAAACTGGGGTGGGAAAATGGAATTGAGGTGTTGAAAAATGGAATAGAGATCTTCTGGCTTGGCCAGCCTTGTACTTGTACTTGTAGTTGTAATTGTACAAGTACTTATCTAATTTTTTTACACTTGTTATTCGGGTGGTGTATGCACTCGTAAGTATTATACTTGTACAAATATTGTAGAAAAGCTTAACATCATACAAGTAGTTGTGAGCTGACCATACAAGCACAAGTACTGTACTTGTACAAGTACAACGATCGGGAATCATCCGCCACCCAGCCATCGACGATAAGTACACTGGGGAGAACAACATATCTACAACTACAGTACAATTACAAGTAGCGCAAAAGTACCGTGGGAACGGACGGAATACCCACACCTCTCAATGTTCAAAGTTAATTCAAGCCTCTCCGCCCTAACCCCCAAACCACCTCGAAGCTATCGCCACAGACCACAGGATTCACCCCATTCTATACTTAACGACTGTCACAACGTCTTGACACAAACATACCACGAGACCACTAAACTCACTCGAGTCGACAACAGCCACAGCGCCTAGACTGCTGACCCCCCCTCCACCTTTCCTACGTGGGTGCACACTAACCTATCAACCGCTAAGCTACACTGGCATCTTGTGAACAACAGCACGAAAACCGTGCTCCTTCCTGCGGCGTGGGCCCACCACTAAGTCTAAATATCCATGACACGCATCCCACTGCTCAACACGTTCATCATCATCGTCTACAGTGTGTTTCTACTTAGACTGACATGGCGCTTCCAAACTCTCCACTCAATAGCAGCAGCTATGATCACTAATATCTTGCTATACGGGCTAGCGGACACAATTGCCCAGACCATAGTGACAGTGAAGTCAGTGCGGCCACCTTTGGACGTAGAAGCAGGCCCTGCAACAGCGTACACCGACGACCCTGATGACGACGAGCACGTTGAGATGTTCATGAGCTTCTACCAGAATGAAACAAACAACAGCACCGAACAAGAAGACCCGTTCCAGCGGCCAGCCCCAGAATCCCCCTCCCAATTCAACTTCTGGAGACTCACGATGTTCATGGTGTATGGGTTTCTCCTGTCCTTCATACAGCAGCCATGGTACTACATCGTCAACAACATCTACGACGAGAAGAACGTGATAATATCATCCATTATGCGAGTTCTAACAGACCAGCTGTGTTTCTCACCATTGTCCCTATGCGCATTCTTCGTATACACAACAGTTGTCATCGAAGGAGGAAACAAAAGTGACGTAGAGAAGAAGTTGAGAGCGAAATACGTCACCACTCTGGGCATCAACTACATGGTGTGGCCCCTCGCTCAGTTCATCAACTTTGCCGTAGTGCCCCCCCAGCTCATGTTACCATTTTCTTCGGCAATCGGAGTCTTCTGGACTGCGTTTCTGTGTTACAGGAATGCGAAGTGATTCCAACGAATAAAAATGAGACAATAATCACGATTTATGTATAACGATTAATGAATAATGACATTTTCCAAGAACACGAAGAAGAAACACCACACAGCACGGCGTGCCCTCGGTCGTGACAGGAACCCCTGCGTAAGAAACAATACAAGCCCCTACCGGTAGTAAAAATTCTGTACGAGTACCTGTAGCAAGGTACATAGTCGTCAGAGCTCCGCAGTATTTCCCACACTCATCTGAGGTTTGAGAACCTCAACTGATTCAGATTCTCAACGATGATTACCCCCCCCAGTTTCGCCGAGTAACCTTGATGTCTACTTGATTTACACAAATACAATACACTTGTGTTAGCGTGCTCCGCTCTGACACCACCGACATACTACGGTATCAGGCTCTCATGCCATAAGTGATTATAAAAAAATAAAAATACACACACATTATCAATCAGGTTTTGGCATTGCATCCAGACCGCACCACAGATGCAGAGGTGCACACACGAAGGTTGTAAATAAGTTTTACCACAGATGAGCACTTACCAACATCGGGCATGAGATAATGATCCACTAAAGAGAATGTCTTTTGACGATCTCGAAGCTCTAAATCTCACGGAGCCGGAACCAGGACTGTCACGCGAAGAGGACGAGGAAATGTTTCGTGCAACGACTCAACAACTGGGCAGATTTGCGCACAGCGCCATACTTGCACAAGGGCGAATAGCAATTCCTGAAGCCCAGGTGGCAGTCGGGCAAGGGCGTACTACGAAATCTTCAACAAAGACTCCAAAGCCTTTAAAAACAAGAAGTGCTACAGCGAGGGATGCGCAAGTCTCCGACATCGTGAAGCCCAAAAAGACACGGAAAACACGCGATTCAAGTAACAAGAGCAGCAAGAAAACAAAGACAGTCCGGCGCAGGAGAGTTCCCCTTGACCAGGTACCCGATACAGTCATGCCTGCCACGAGAGCGGTTAATCTTGCGCAAGAGATGAAACTAGTGGGACCAAGAGTTTCAATATCAGAGACGCAGCTTTGCGGCAGCGATTCAAAAGGTCGTAAAGGTGCAATCAAGGAGCTTATGGAACTACGTGACTCCAGGAAAGGTCAGGGATCTGACGGCACTGACATGAACTCCTCTGCTTCCCTCTTGAGCCGCATGGAGTCCATGCCCTCCGATCTCGAATTAGAGGAAGCTCTCCAACTTCATGATGTAAGCTATCAATCTCTCGACCTTAACTCTGACACGGATAACGATAGTTTGAACAATGACAATGATTGTGGGAACTCGACTTCCTCTAGTGAGCTAACATCGTGCCAACGTGCTGGTGACCACCAGTTCCCCAGTAGTTCACCATATCTGGAGGTAGGCGCGATGGCAGAAACACATGGACACAATTTTGAGGACACAAGCCTTGAAATAACAAATGTGAGGAACATTCCAGAGGTTGTTTATGTTGGTGAAGGCACATGTCCAGAAGAACTGAGTGAGTCTCAAAGCACAGCACACGACAGACTCGATGACTTCTGCGTTACGGCAGCAGAGCAAGACGGTTTCTCTTCTCCACCGGCCACGCTAAATTATAACAACTACAAGTCATTTATGACAGTCGCTGATAGCAACGTCGTGTACGTCTCTGACTCAGACTGCGATTATGAAATGCAGGCTGATGAGTCACAAGCGGGATCGTCTCCTGTTGGTGAGACTGATGGGGAGGCCCCAACACCAGGTAGCCTGGCAGAGACGCGCTCCGCGCAGACTCCTGGATCTCTTGTTGACAAGCCTAACCCTCCGTTAAGCTACAATTTCTCAAGATCAAGTACGGTCACGCCACGGCATCATGTCAAGGTCACGAGTAAGCTGAGAAGCCGTAATTTGGAAGAAAATGGGGCTCCAGTTTACAGGATGGTCAACACCAAAACGGGTCCAACGCACATCTACCGCATGTATTCTTCTGACTCTGATGATTTTGATTCTTGGACCCCAGAGAAGCTTCAAGATAGGCGTAAACCAGACCAAAACGAAGCACGCCAGTCTGTTGTAGCGCTAACTTCAAGCCCTTCAATTGGTTGTGATTCGTTATCCACGCATGCCATTTCCAATGCTCAGGAAGTTACTAGCTCCGAGGACTCTTCAATAATCTCCATGAGGGTAGGTAGCCGCAAGTCTATCTATGGACCGGGACCATACGCCCAATCAAGATTCTTTCATTCCCGCAGGGTAAGTACAGGTACAACTGCCGGTACGAAAGAATTGGACCAGAGTGAAACGAAATTGGATCGTTGCGAAATCGATCTGACTCAACCCCACTTCGACACCGATGGTTCCAGTGAAATGGAGTGTGTCATCCCAGAGACCCCAGAACTTGTTTCGACGCCTCCGCCGTACAGCCCAGGCGGGATCAACCTTGAAAAGCGCTACATGTCCACATCGGATGATGAACCAGCGAAGGAATGTAATGACAACGTTACCGACCAGGAATGCGCTAGTAGTAACATGGATGAATTCCATCTAGAGGCTGCTGTGGGGGCCAGTCTACCCGTGATTCAACCACACTTGGAATCTAGCGATCGCGTGGCTAAGCGTGCCGAGCCCATTGACTTGTCGCCAAGCCCTCGCAAAAGGAAGCGAAAGCAAGCAGAAACCAGAGGAAACCCAATAGTAGATGCTTCCGTTTCTACTCAAGCGACAGCCTCGATTGCAGGCCAGATCATCGAGAAGGGTGAGATTGATAAGAGAAAGATGTCAGAACTGACAGAGTTCATCATGTCAGCCCCCGAAGCCCGTCACATGTGGCTCAAAATGCTCACTTACCAGCCAATACCATTATCGCAGCTCATGGAGTTCAATAAGGAGCATGGAATCAAGATATCGAAAGTGTTGACTATTGCATGGTGTGACTTGCACGGAGTGACATGGACTAGCAGGGATGAGGAAAAAGAGATCACGAAAGAAGACGACAGCGACGGCTGAGAGAGAAAAATATTGGACAGCTAACTATTTATTATTGAATAGCTAAATGCATGCTATACGAAAGAACAGTACAGTATTATGTGATTATAAAAAAACAACAGTAGGTACCATACTAATATGATATAACGAAGAAAGACTGAAATTTCGAGTTCGGGCTTTCCCCCCAAGAGTGTGTCTGCCGGTTTCCAGTGGTATTGGTGTGTTCAGCAGCACAGTACTTTGGTACGATGCCAACTTTGGTACGATCTAAAACCACGTACGAGTATGAAAACACCACTGCCAGGACCCCTAAACCTCTTCGGCTGTTGATACCGCACGAGTGCAGTATCTTACTGGTACTGTACTGTACTTCACTGTACCAGTAATTACAGTAATTATTTAAAACTTCAAAACAAAACAATATATTGGTTACGACACTATACCAGAAGGTGCTCATTTAAGCAAACCTTTGGCGGACTTCAGGCTGGCCTTAGTAATCGAGAGCCACTTAACAGCACCCTCATAGTCACCATCTTCCAAAGCTTCAACAATTCCGGGAAAGACTTCTCCGGCATAGCCTGTGTAACGACCAGGGGCATACACGATATGCTTGAACCACTCCCTGCCGGGGAGGCCATTTGAAGACAGGAAAAGCTTCTCAAGATGGAAAAGCTTTCTATTGGCTACCCTAATCCGAGCCAAAAGGGCAAGCTTCTTGTAGTATTTGTACCACGGCCAGTCCTTGATGATATCCTTCTGAAGCTGGGAAGTATACTCATCGTACTTGTGAGCAGTTTCGATAAACTCCTTTGCAGTTTCCAAAACGTCATCGAACGATTCAGCCCATGGGGCGGTGCTGATGTTCGCATCAGAGACTGTGGTGTCCAAAACTGTCTGGTCGATCGGGGTTGCGTGATTTCCATCCGTGTGGCTGCTTTCTCCCACGTACTTGCGCTGAATAGCTTTGAGGAACTTGTTCAGCGTCAACGCGTACTCCTTCACATTGAAGGCCACAACCTCTCTCTCAGAAAGGGAAACGGCGAACAAAGTGACGTATTTGGAGATAGCGGCATGGTACTCCCAGGCATCTTCCACAAAATTGTCCATCCAGTGAAAAGAGTCATAATTGGAGTGATACTGGTATACCGGATCTCCTTTTCCACCAGAGAAACCGACATCAATAGATGGTACTCCGAGGTGGTCTAGAAAAACCGTGTAATCCGAACCTGAACCCAAGTTACCAATGTAGGCACGAGAATCCTTCTTCCACACGTCGTATAAGCTTGTTGTATTATCGGATGGATGAGGAATTTCTTTTGCCACGGCTCGTTGAAGAGCAGAGAGAACAGGGGAGCCAGCAGAATGAAATCTGGAGCCAGACACAGCCACATCAAGATTAACATAAGCAAGAACGCTCTCAGAGATATACTTGCTATGGTCCTCGCCCCACTCGGTGCTACCAACCAATCCGTACTCTTCGGCATCCCAAGACGCGAGCGTCAAGGTACGGGTAGGGGTCCATCCGGCCTTTGACAAGACGCCAAGAACGCGAGCAAGCTCCAGAAGAACAGCAGACCCAGAGTTGGGGTCAGCTGCCCCGCCCGCGATCCAAGCGTCTCTATGGTTGCCAACCACGATGGCTTCATTTTGGTAGGTGGAACCAGTCAAAGACGCAATGACATTGTAAATTGGTGTAATTTTATAGTCCTGAGAATTGTAGAGATTGAGGGTGGTTTTCGAAGGTCCGATGGAATAGTCAACGCCATCCAGACCGCCATCGAATCCTTCGAAAGTCTCACCATGTCCATTCAACTCCTTAAGAATAGGCAGAATGTCTCTGTACGACACAGGGAGGGAGGGGATCGAGGGAATGTACTTGGAAGGGTCTTGTCGCTCAACTGCACCTTTTGATGGATAGCCAGGGGTTGTAGGGTCGCCTGGGCCAAGAGATAGAAACTGGACACTTCCCCGCTGAACGGAAGATGGGTTGCGAGCAGGACCCTTCGGGTAAGCTTTGTATCCGTTTTCAGGGGTGATTCCAGAGTCATCTCCGGGGTCAGAATAGATGACCACTCCTACAGCACCCAAATCTTGTGCGAATTTCACCTTGAGGCCACGGAATATACCACCGTAACGAGTGATAACGACTTTGCCCTTGAAAAAATCGGGGTCGCCTGTTTTCTCCAAGATGAGATCATAGTCGCTCTTCTCACCGTAGTTCGCATAAACAAACTGAGCAGTCACGTTTCCATTTGCTGAGTATCCGTGGAAGGTGGGAACCCTGTCTCGTAGCCCAGTAGTGGGGTCTTCTTTGAGCACATCTTCCTCAAGTGATGCTTCGTAGATCACTTTGCCATCATCACCAATCAAATTGAGGGCGTGGTCGAGAGGATAGTTCAGGTAAACTTCATACTCTTCGATTTCCGCGCTCCATCCAAACGATTGAAGCTGGTCTCGGGTCCACTCAGCCAGTTCCTTGTTTGTTCCTGCAAGATGTGGTTCGGCGGTGTATTTGAGTGAGTTCTTTCTGATATTTTCGGCCTTTGTATTAAGAAGAATAGACCGTTTCACATCAAATTCAGTCTGCGTGCCTTGGAAAAACCGTCGCAAGTCCCGTCTTACGGATGTTCGAGGCGCGAAGGTAAGAGTAAAAAGTCCAAAGAACACAAAGCCGAAAGTCGACAGTGCAACAAAACGTGCAAACGTCGAATGACGGGTTCGGGGTGTCATGGTTGTATCGTAGTTGTTCGAGAGGAAGAAAAGTTGTCAATTGTGCCTTTGAGTGGTTATAACACAAACGAGCATCATGCAAGATATCAAACTTTATGCGGTATCGGATTCCGATGAGGGGCCGTTATTCTAAGGTGTAGGTCATGAGCAATACATATTCCAAGGTAACTGCTGAATCTGATCCCTTAGATATATTTTGCGGTGTCACTGAAGTCTTGATATTCCCGTGGAGTACATAACGTCACTTCTACACATTTTGCCACAACGCCACACCTACACACTTCGAACTGCTCAACTAGAGTTCGGGATTGCGCAAGCACGCCCATGGTACTGCAATTACAGTAGAAGTGAGCAATGTGATTATATAAAAAAAAAGTATACAGCTTACTGTCGAAGTTCTAATATAAATTAATTGTATCTACTTGATTATAAAGGCATTTCGCTAACGAACTTCGTGTCCTGAATTGTAATGCCAAAGACCAAAAGAGGTTTTGTCTTTAATTGTCCCGGTTAATCTCGTTGAGGATTCGCAAAATGTACAGGAACAGATTGAGAATGTCAAGGTAGATGTTAATGGCAGCAGGGATAACCTGATCGGGGTGGAACTTTCGGATGATCATCTGGGTATCTACAAGAATGTATCCCGAGAAAACCAGGGCTCCAATGCTCGAGTAGATAAGCTCCACTGCGGAGGAGAACGGCACGAACATACCAACCAGTCCAACTCCAATGAGACCCCAAAGACAGGCAGAAAGAATTCCTGCCATGGAAGTAAGGTCATATTTGGTCTGGAATGCAAACAGGGTGAGGCCGAAGAAGAGCACAAGCGTGATTGCTACCGCTTGCAGAACAACCTTGGAGTCCATGAGGGAACATACTGTGCCGATAGCCAGTCCCTGACAAAGCGTAAATACACCAAGCAGAGCCATGTTCAAAGGGTAGCTATTCTGCTTCCAAATACAAGCAATAAGGCAGCCCAGAGAACCGAAAACTGTAAGGTAGTAGACCCACATGTGCTCGAGAATCCACATCGTGATAGGAGGGTTAAAAACAATGATCGCACCGAAAATAGCAGTGGTGGCAATTTGGGCAGTCACAATAGTGTATACCTGTTTGATGAAGTTGTTGCGGACATCAATATCACACTGAACAACAGGGGTGTCGTACTTAAAGTCAGCGGGCAAGTTATCCTCAGCGTCCCGAACGGCGGCGGCAGAGGCAGCATTCAGATTGGACTGGTCGTTCGGGTTAAGAAGGGGTTCGTAAGCGGGTGGAGCTGACATCTTTTCTAGTAGCGTGTGTGTATGTGTGTGTTGTGGCGATAAGGTGAGCACTGGCTGCCTTAGATATATACTCTTGAAACTATATGCATGTGGGGCGCAGAATGTTCAAGAAGTTCACGTGACATAGGAGGCGGTGGCAACTAAGACAGGGGTACACATACTCAAAAGACACGATGTTCGAGTCACGGCTGTGTCTTTTCATATCAAACGAGTACACTACAAGTGTGCACTGGTAGACAATACGTATGTACAGGTATCTGTACAAGTACCATAACATTCATTCTTCAGAGCTGATCTGCTTTACACTGGAGCGGTGGCCTTGTTTAGTAATGGCATTACACTCAGTTGAATCCCTTCAGTAATAAACGAGTGCAATTATTGCTTCACACAGGTAACAGGGCTGGCGACTGTGAGTTGAAGGTGCCGGTATTGCTATTGTACGAACTGGTACATACGGTACAGATACGAGTACTTCGAATGTACTCGTTACCGGTTGGCAGTGATATCTGGGGCACCTGCATGAGCTCAACGCATGCACCTGGGTTATTCCCGGTTATATCCGATGGGTGCGACTGCGCTGTTGAATAATAACGCCACGAGGTTAAAATAGTCAGCTACAAGAGCAACAAAATCACGATATTTGGAAATACTTGTACACGTAACATCAGCGAGCTTCGCGGCTTCAGTCATGTACACACTTCATCGATTTCGCGCCAATCATTGCTCTCATAGCCACATTACACTTCCAATCATCTGGAGCTTATGTGTCACCCACGATAAACATCGGCATCCACAGATACAGTCCAATACACTTGCCATAAACTTCGCAGAAGGACTTTCTACATTTACCCCAGGCAACCGGTACCACACCATAAACTGAAAACGTTCTCCAAGGAAATGCTTCAATTGAAAACGCCGCTCAATCGGGCTCTTCGATTTGCCGCTCATAGCCGAGCTCTGTCGTGCTCAGCATCCTCTCATCAGGCCAAGGTCATGATCCACAAAACTGAGGATGGATCTCACCTGTTTCAACCAGTAGCTTCAAAGCCATCCATCAGCCCTACGCGACGTACCCACACGTGGCTCGAGGCGTACAGAGCACGAGAGGCATCGCGGGACCCGAAAACCGGCAAGTCTACCACTTTGTCCTTTGACTTCAACAAGTCTCAAAGTGACCAGAAGGTCGCTGACAGAACTGTGGATGATTCCTTTTCTTATGTGATTTTGCCATTCAAAGATGACCCATGGTTTCTGGACGCATACATCAACTCTTTTGGCCGCCTTCGATTCGGCCAGATCTTCCAAGATTTGGATGCTTTGGCTGGAGTTATTGCCCATAACCACTGCATGCCTGCTGAGCCTATGATTGTGACAGCTTCTGTTGACAGAGTAACGATTCTCAAGCGACTGGATCAGGTTGATGACAAAAACATTACACTCAGCGGACACGTCACTTGGACAGGCCGATCTTCCATGGAGATTACGATCAAGGCAGCCCAGACCTCCACACCTGCTTCTGAGCTTCACGATCTCAAGGAGAGCCAGATCAAGGACGAGGACGTTTTTCTCACTGCTGGCTTCACTTTTGTAGCACGTGATCCTCTCACTCAGAAATCGTTTGCCATCAACAGACTGGTTCCTCGAAATGCCAAGGAGCGGGCTGATTTCGAGAGAGCTTCGAAGTTCAACGCCCACAAGAAGGAACTTGCTAAAACTCACGATCTCGCCATTGCCCCTCCCACCGAAGAGGAGGCTAAGCTTATTCACGACATGTGGATTGAGACTCGAGATAAGCCAGCACTCCCTGCCCACACCAAGCACATGGCCGACACTGTCATCCACTCTACTCAGGTGATGCAGCCTCAGTACCGTAACCGTCACTCCTACATGATCTTTGGTGGCTACCTCCTCCGAACGACATTCGAGCTCGCCTACGCTTGCGCTGCGGCGTTCACTCATTCTTCCCCGCGATTCGTGTCTCTTGACTCAACCACTTTCCGTGCACCGGTTCCAGTTGGATCGGTCTGCTATCTTACTGCCACCGTCGTTAACACCATCAAGATCACTAAAGACAACGATACGGAAGTGTTCACCAACAACAGCAAGCCCGGAACCCTCGTCCAGGTGCGTGTCGATTCGACCGTGAAGGACTTGGACCACGACACTACAACAAACACCGGACAGTTCACTTACTCTTACTTCGTGGAAGACATCTTCTTTGATGTTGTTCCTGAAAGCTACTCTGAAATGATGCAGTACGTTGAAGGAAGAAGAACATCGCAAAGCACTAAGAAGTACCATGAGCTCATGAAGAGTGAGAGAGCATTTGAGTAGTTTCTCTTACCCCATGGTTGCCCATTCTGACGGAGGTTCATTTTCGAGTACCGGTACTGTAGCCTCCAAGTTAATACAGTGATGAAGCTTATTTACATTTATATACCATGCCAGTAAAGCATTACGTACCTCAGCATACAACACTACAAGCATTGTGAACTCCACCAATTTTGAACAGGAATTAAACGTCTCCATGCTTCTTGTTCTTGTATTTAGTAGAAACAGCCGAAGTCTTCCACACTAAACTTAGTTCATCATGGTTACGATAATGCATGATTAACCTAAAGAGTCCTGAACACAAGATCGAGGTACAAGTACTGAGGCTATACAAGTAGTGTACTATACCTGTGACTCAATGCCCCGGCCCTCAGAGCCATCATGGTATTGCTAAATGCAGGTACAAGTAGTTTGCTGTCTTGCAATTACTCTCCTGCTGGAATCGGGATATTTCTGAGACAGTTCGTGAGCGTTTGGTATACTTGCAGGTTGTGATCGCTACGGTATTACAAGTATTGATGGGTTGCAGATGGCTACCCACGAAGAAAATAGCACTCAGTAGCGGTAGAGCTCGTGTAGACAGACACAAGAACTGAGTTGCCCAGGCCTGCTCACACTTAAAAATATTTGGCAGCAACTGGTGTCTATGACATACGGTGATTCGCCTGTCAAGCGGAGAATGCTATGGAAGTAAAGGTCTATTCTGCTCAGAACGTGAACTTTCAAAAACTTGGCTTTCCTTGTCAATTCCTAGTGCTGGCACTGGTTCACTTAGTAATGTCACAGGACTAAGTGGGTCCTCAACTACAGCCACTTCGCCACAAAGCTTATTTACAAAAGCTTAAGCACAGCCACAAGGTCTAGACCCCAAATGCGAGCAAATACTACACATAAAGCTACGTAAGTGGATATATGATCTAACTGGAAAATGAGGGATATAATGAGATTTTGTTTAATACATTTTTTAAGCAAGGGGAAAAACGTCCTATTATGTGATGTGGTGCTCTCAAGCTCTAGCTTCAGCCACAACAGTTGGAATTCATGTGGGACTCCCATGGATATGTAATAAGGTTATACACTTTAAGCTCGTGATGCATAAGCCACAGCAATATAACCCTGGAGATTCCCTACTTGAATGACCATCACACTCCAACATCAATTCTTCCATTACAACAATGGCCCTCCCCCCTAAGTACGCTGCATCACACATTCTGGAGCTTGGCTCTGGTGACGAGACCGTCAATGTTGACCTCTTCGTCGACTTCAACTGTCCCTTTTCGAAAATCATTTGGGACAAGATTGAGAACCCTGGAACCAACGCCTTGTTCGAGCGAGTTGGCGAAGTCAAAGGTCGAAAGCTGCGATTCGTCTTTCGAAATGTTCCTCAGCCTTGGCACCCTCAGTCGACTCTACTGCACGAGGCATCTCTGGCTGTGGGTCAACTAGCTCCTACGAAGTTCTGGGAGTTTGCCAAGATTCTCTTTGATCACCAGCCTGAGTATTTTGACACTGAATGTGTCAATGAGACCCGTGGTGAGACTTACAAGCGACTTGCCAAGCTGGCTGTACAGGTTGGCGTCGATGAGTCGAAGTTTCTTGAGTTGCTGACTGTTGGAAAGTCCAAGGATGGCAAGCCTTCCAACACAGGTAACGCTGTCACCAACGACCTTAAGCCTTTTGTCAGATTCCATCGACAGAATGGTGTTCACATGACACCTACCGTGGCTATCAATGGAATTGTCGATCCTGCATTTGAGTCTTCCACTCCTGTCGATGTTTGGATCGAGAAGCTTTCCAAGTGAGAATCAGACCAAAAACCTCATACGGTGGATCAGGTTCTTCTTATAGGGAAGCTGTAGTTCATAGCTATATCAATCCAAGCTGCAAATCTTGTTGTTCATACGTACTGTACCAGCAGAATGATTTTGTACCCTACGAGTAAATCATAACATAACGGCACAGTAGAAGTAATATATATACTGACACAAGTGCAGGTTCCATTACTACTGTACGTTCACAATCAAGAAACCCGTGACAGTATCTCATGGAAAAAACACACTCACTGCTTGTACATCATACGTACCGGAACGGTGCTTACAGCTATCGTACCGGCTGTTGGGTGATGCGTTGTAGTTTGTGATTTCATCATTATGGCGACCGGTACGGTACCAGTACATTAATAGTGTAACCGCACAATACTACGTTTCTAACCATGGGTTGGAAGGACTTGCACTTTTTTATTCTTACTACCAGCGATGACGCCTATTATTGATACCCGGTGCTTCATTTTCAACATTGTTTCCGGGGGGTGGCCGATTTACAGAATCACGATATCTATGTTCTGGCAAACGATTCCGGCGATGCCCTAGATAGAAATGGTGAGGCTCAGCAAAGTGAAGACTAGCAGTCGCTTGCAGCACTGGTGAGCTTTTGATGCGTTCTATATCTTTCTTATCAGTTGTACCTAGAACAGAAAAGATACATCTATGGCGCCACTCCCCTATTCCACACCTCTCCAGTCTGTTTCCCTCGAGTACCTTTGGCAAGTTAGTCACAGGCTTCAACTTGGGACGCCGGTACAAATCTCCTTGTACGTCCGAAAACGGACGAACAAGTTCTGGAGATTCATCCTGATCGTATATCCACCCCAGCCTCATTCTTGTTTCTTTTGGAGGAGGAAGCTCCTCCAGGTCATCCTTTTTAACATTGGGGTTTCGTGAAGACACCGTAGTTCGTGATGAGACCTCCCAATCTGTTGATCGTGACAATTGGTATATCCCATTCTCTGACATCTCAAATTCCAAATTGCGATGTGACATGTTGTTGTAGCAGAAAGTGCACGTCCAGGTGAACCTCTGTACTCACAACTGTCATATATATTATTCTACAACTCTCATGTCATTGGTTCCCATACAGTCTTGATGTACACCACATTCCCATAACATGGCAGATGGTTAGGAACAGTGGTGCGATATTCGCATAATTAATGCTCGAAAAAAAGTCAGACAACAGAGGGATCCAGCCAAATGATCCTTGCTTGATTCTCAGATGTTAATACTTGTAAGGAAGTCTCAATGGGGGTGTTTTAATTCCAGGGGCTTGCAGAGGCTACTTATGGGTCTCTAACAAATATATGCCCCACACATCGGACTCATGTTAGGGTTTGCAGGGGAGCTGATGATAGTGCTCAGAGAGTCGCTGAACGCCGTAGGAGCAATGTACGAGTAGTTGGTTGCTGTCAGCTTCTCCGACATGTCTTATTATGTATAAGTTCACATTCTTTATGGTGAGCTTGTATTCGGCACTGGTACTCCGAACTGTATGTACATACTGGTACTTTGCACAGCTTTGCATGTAGTTTATGATACTACCGGTAGCTACTGTATGTACAGTACCAAAACTCGGTAATCTCACCAAAATACACCGACAAGAATCAAAAGTCATTATATTACTAATCTATACAGTAAGCCATTGCTTCTTTGGGGGTTAGAACTCACCGCTGGCGATCTCAGCAGACTGGCCCTTGGTAATCTCATCAAGTTTACCACAGGCAGCAGCAACAAGACCCAGGATGGGTCTGGAAGGATCCAGAACTCGAGACAAGTACTCAGGGTGGTACTGGGTTGCCACGTAGTAAGGGTGGTCATCCAGCTCAAGCACCTGCATTCGCTGGCCAGCGGTGTCTCTGCCAACGAACTTGAGACCAGCAGCCTCAAAGGTGTCCACGAGCTCAGGGTTAACCTCGTATCGGTGTCGATGTCGCTCTTCAACACTATCTGCAGAACCGTACAGCTTTCGGATCTTAGACTTCTCAGATCCAGGCTGGAAAACTGTAGTTCTGGCACCAAGTCGCATAGTACCTCCCAGCTTTTCCCGGTCACCCTCAGGCATGAAAACCACAGCCTTGGTTTCGGTTTCAGGGTCCAGCTCTTCCGAGTTGGCACCCTCAAGCTGGCAGACATTTCGTGCGAACTCAATGACAGCAATCTGAAGACCCAGGCAGATACCAAGGTAGGGCTTCTTGTTCTCTCGAGCCCAGTTGGCAGCCTTGATCATACCCTCGGTACCTCGAGTACCGAAACCGCCAGGGACGAGAATACCGTCAGCTCGGCAGAGCTTGGTCCAGGCCTGGTGATACTTTGCCTTCTCATCAGACTCAGACTCCAGGTCGGAGGATTCAATCCACAGAATCTCGAGTCTTCGATGACACTTCATGGCGGAGTGCTCAAGAGCCTTGATCACCGACAGGTAAGAGTCCTGCAGATGTGTGTACTTTCCAACCATAGCGATGGACACAGTCTCGAAAGATCGATCGTGCTGGGTAGTAAGTTGACGCCACTTACCAAGCAGACCATGACCCCGGTCCCGGAATCTTCCTGAGATGGAGATCTTGTCGAGGGCCAACTTCCGAGTGAGCAGATCGATAAGACCCTGCTTCTGCAGGAGGAGAGGAACATGATAAGTTGAGTTGACATCGTACACGTCGAGGACCTGCTTAGGGCCGAGGTTACAGAACATCGCAATCTTGTTGATGGTGGTTGCTTCAAGCTCAGCCTGGCATCGGCATGCAATGATGTCAGGGGTCAGACCCAGCGATCGCAGATCCTTGATAGCGGCCTGAGTGGGCTTGGTCTTCTGCTCGCCGTGAATGAAGGGCACAAGCGACACATGGATGAGGGCAAAGTTATCAGGACCGACACGGAACTGAAACTGTCTCAGAGCCTCAACAAAAGGAGCAGACTCAATATCACCAACAGTTCCTCCAAGCTCGATGATACAGACATCAGGTTCCTCATCGGTATCATCAACGGGAATTTTAGCCACACGCTCAATCCAGTCCTGGATAGCGTTGGTGAGGTGAGGAACGATCTGGACGGTCTTTCCAAGATACTCGCCTCGTCTTTCTCGCTCAATGACGTGTTGGTAGATCTTACCAGTGGTAATGTTGTGGTCTCGAGTGAGAGTGACGTTGATGTACCGCTCGTAGTTTCCAAGATCCAGGTCGGCCTCACCACCATCGTTAAGAACAAAGACTTCACCATGCTCCAGAGGAGACATCGTTCCGGCGTCAATGTTCATATAAGGGTCGATTTTAATGGATGTGACCTTGAGACCCTTGGTCTTAAGCAAAAGGCCAGTAGAAGAGGCCAAGACACCCTTACCAATGCCGGAAATGACACCTGGGTTAGTAATCACATTCCAAAACCTATGCCATTCTCGCTGTCGTTGCTTTACTCACCTCCAGAGACAACCACGTATTTCATTTTGCTGTGTTGGTTGGATGGAGGGAGGGAGGGAAGACGTTCGCCAAATTTTTTCCATCTGTGCATTTGCAGATAAACTTTATTCATGCATTGAAATTGGGTGGATCACTGTCACTTGGTCATGCAGCTCCAACCACAAAATATGGCAGACAACTGTATGTGAAAGAGCTGAGTCGGGGGCCAAGTCAGTAACAAGAGATCTATTTCTACAAGGAGACAGAGGTCTGACGGGTATCTCGCCTGAAGGCTCTTTTACTACATCAGTAACCTTAAATAATTTCTTTGATAGCCAACTGTAATACAAGTACGATAGTTCTTGTAGGCTCGTAACCCGATGCCTGGGCACATACTGTATGGTAGCATGGTTGCTGAGTCAGCGGGTGTGCCTCTTAGCCCTTAGAACAATTTCGTCACAAGTAATCATAGGACTGTAGCTCACAGTTGATACAGAACTTGTACTTTGCCCATACAACGGGTTGTCTTGATCCAATATACCCAGTACTGGGTGCATTGCACTGTAGTATACCAGTACCTGTATCCGCAAGTGTGTTCATTGACTGCTCCTAGACTTGACGAAAAATTTGTCATGAGTAACCCGGTACACATTTAATTGCAAGTGCAATAGCTATAGTGTCGTACCTCCTTGAAGGCCATTGTATCGCATTACGCTACGCCACTAAATTAGCACTGTCTGGGAAACCCTAAACCACTACGCACAGTATGCGTGCGCAAACAATACACTGGCAAGGTCGCCAATATCAACTTCAACCCATCACAACATGTCAGAAAATCAACCCCTTTTGGGGGCACCAACTCGTGGGCCTCTCAAGACCCATGTAATTGGTCCCAACTCTTCCACAAATCCATCTAGCTCAGCTACTGCTCGGAAAAGACCCCCTGTGGACCAAAGTGCCCCCCCTCAGTTGAATCACAGAATTGGACCTCAAAGAACCTCTCGAACTACACAAAAGCTCAAATTGCTGCCCGAAGAACCTGATCGAGATGATGACGATGAAAGCGGCCGAGAGGTGTATTCTCAGGTCACACGAATCAAGGACCCCCCAGCTCGTAAAGATGCTGAGCGGCTGGGTAAAGCTCACAGAGACCTGCTTCCCAGAGTGACTGCATATTGCACGGCATCCTCTTACCGAATGCGTGATATCACAAAATATCTGCAGTCTCGTAAACATAGACGAGCCCATCCAAAACTTTTCGACGAGTGCCTCTACACGCCTTACTCGTACAGGGACCAGGAGATTTCTGCCCAGGAAGATTTCATTCGTATTGATGACGAGGGAGGTGACATCGATGTTGTCATCACCCGAACTGATGTTTTCTTGTTCGAGTATGGCGTGGTGGTGTTGTGGGGTTTTACGGAATCCGAGGAGAAGCGATTTCTGAAGGAATTAGCTCGTTTCGAAACTGAGAAACTTGCCGACGAGGACGTTCAAGTGGAGGAGTTCAACTACTACATCACCCAGTCCTACCAGCCTCGAATCTACAATGATTTTATCACCCTCAGAGATGGTCGAAATTACATGATGAAGCTGTCGATATCGCACGCTATCGCTCAGTCAGCGAAGATTTCGCTGTTTGAGGAGTTAGTGGAGAACACTATCGAAGACACACAGGATTTCCCCCAGGAGATCGCCGTTACTGGCAAGATCGACATGGATCGAAGTGATATCATCAAGTCGATTGGCGAACTGTTCATTCTAAGAATCAACATCAACTTGCACGGTTCCATTCTGGACTCCCCTGAGCTGATGTGGGCCGAGCCTCACTTGGAGCCGATCTATCAAGCCACCCGAGGATATCTGGAAATTAATCAGCGGGTAAGCCTGCTTAACAACCGACTTGAGGTGATCTCGGACCTGCTGTCCATGTTGAAGGAGCAGCTGGGCCATTCGCATGGCGAGTATCTTGAATTCATCGTTATTGTTCTGATTGCCGTTGAGGTCGTGGTGGCAATTCTCAACGTCATCGTTGATTTGACGGCAGAGAATCTGTGATCCCACATTTACTAACCAACTGAGCGGTTGCGACAATCTGCGACTTCTCAGCATCACACTGAAATGGCCAACATATTGGATAAACTATAGAGTATCGGTGCGGGTATTAATAAATTGTGCGACCTGTTGGTTGCAACTCTGAAAACCACTTCTCGTAGCTCTCTTCGCACCTCTTCTACCTTTGTAAACATGCTACTTCTACAACCTCATACATTACTAGTACAGCACACTGTTAATGATGATGCATGGATCTATTAATACTCTGGCGTTTGTCATGATACGGGAGTCTCATGACCACATCGCACGTCCAGTCACTTGCGAGATTCGACGTTTTGAGGACGGGGTGGCTGGTGCTATTCATAGCAGTGTTCTTCGATCATTCCCTTCTGATTGCCTCTTATAGCCGTCTAGTAAACAGCTTTGACCACGTACTCGCTGCCATGAAGCACTTGTCTGTCCTTGATCACAGCGGTTAATTTAAGGATCCAGTCCCATCTCTTGAACTGTACTCCAAGTTCCGATCCCACCTTTGCCAGATCGCTCACACTAAGGGAGGTCTCGGGATCATGGTGGGCCACAAGCCGAATTCCTTCTCGTGTAGACAATTTGATGAGGCCAGGGGGTAGCACGCAGCAGTCAGCGGCATTGATGTGGTCGATCACGGGTTTGAACTCAGGTTCTATGCTTTTGAGGAGGGCCTCGAGCAAGTCTTGTGAAAACTCACACACGCCAAAATGCTCCACCACACCCAACTTTGCGGCAGCCTTGGCAGCAGCCTTGTACAGAGAGATCACAGTTTCGGCCGACGTGTCCATGTCTTCCACCTCATCTGAGAAGGCGAGGCCCTCTATCGAGATGATCAATGTAGCAAACTTGAAGGATCCCTTCGTCTTGAAAGGCTGCATGGCCTCTGTGACAAACTGAGAGCATTCCTCCACGGTAATATTGCTGGGAAGGAACAGCTTTCCCGTGATTTCCGAACCGTCGGCGAAGTCACAGACAGCTTTGTTTTTGATGACCGACGAGTCTGAAAGGCTGTGTCCCTTCACAGAGTCTGCCAGAACACTAGGCAGCGGAATAGTAGGCTGCACTGGGTTTTGCTGGATGTTTCCGGTCCAAATAATGGCGCTCATAGTGATGGGATGTAGTGGTGCAAGTTTGAACGATTGTTAGTAAGCATATTGGAATTAGCAACCTTATTTCAGCCATTCCCTGCACGAGATGTTCTGATTGTATTATGCTGTGTCCTGGTCCTGATACCTGTAGATGATGTAATGGTATATGTGCTTTGGTCAACGAGAAGGAAGGCACAGTATGATTCACACTTGTAGGCAAGCGCTTACCCAAGAAAACAACTCCCTTGCAATAACCGGGGCCATCGCTGTGATGATGACATGATAAGCAGACGTCTCGAGTCCAGCATGGTTCCATGCCGCCACTGAACTATAATGAGGTATGAGATTTGAGTGTTAATTGTACACTGGTGCGTTATCAGAAGTTGTAAGTACGTTTTACAGCACTTTACTTGGCCTAGGTGTCAACTACAACGACCAGTAGAGTGCGTGCGGACTCAACTATTCCTCGCCTGCATTAGTTGGGAGTTCACAGGTAACTTCAGACTGCTTGAAAGACCTCTAAAGCACAGCATACCCGGTACAGATGGTGCGAGCACCCGTATGAGTACAACACTGTATCAGTACACTAGTACCGTATATACCCTTGTTCGAAACAATGATCTGAGAGAAGGCGCTTTACTGTATGCGTACACTAGGTCTTACAATTATATCAACATTCTCAGGGTGAGTGCCGTATGTAAGAGCCTGGTACGATACCTGGTACGAGTATGTGCGAGACGTCAGGCGAAACACATTGGACATTCAAGATCTCATCTCCATGCGGGGTAGAATCACCTGGCAGCACGCGTACCATGGGGTATCCCCACTGTAGGTCTTCATCTTTTCTTGGATGAAAGGCGCGTCACTCTCCATTCACTGGTCCCTCCATACTGTGCATTCGATCCTTGCGTCATTGAGGCAGGATATGTATGAGGAGGCATCTACTGGAAACACGAATTTCAGTATCCACCAACACCCAACAGCAAATACATGCAGAAGCTTTCTGTCTCATCTCTTCTCCGCGTGGTCGTCACGTATTCGTCTGAGCTAATAACGCCTAAATGCCTTCCTTGGCCTACGTCGATCTAAATATAGAGCACTTGTGTCTGGCATCAGCTGGAAGGGGCGGCCTGTTAAGGTTGAGGTGCAACTGGGGTGTGACAATGAAAAATCGCGGAAATAAATCTCTATTTGTGCAAGAACACCTCGTGTGATGTATTACTTGCCAGGTTGCCTGATTTATATGAATCTCACTCAGAAATTACGCTTCTCCAATTGATGCTTTGTTATCGCTTTGTATGACACAGGCATTACTGGTCGGTATAATCTCGCTTCAGCAGCAGCCTTCACCCCTGCATTCTCACCTGCATAGATAAGCTCGTGTTGTTCAGGTGCTTCGCGCAAGACTACCAGTATTCTTCTTCACAAACGGAGGTTCCTCACTAACGATGACACAAACGAAGTACGAGCCCGTCGGCGAAGAAAATGAGGTCCAGGAGGACGTGATGCAGAAACCTCGGACCAATAGAAACACTATCCACTGGGTAGTGCATTTTGTCCAGTTAGCCATCTTGATCGCAGTTCTGGGCGTGTTTTATTCCAACCCATGGACTTTGCAGGCGAAAACGGGCAAGGCAGATGGCGAAAACATTTCAAGGGATGTATCTGTGACCTTTACTGACGATGTCTTTCACGGTAATTCTACATCCCCTTACGTGGGAATACCCTCAGACGATATGGATGAGAAATGGGAACAGCTCTATCATCAGTATGTCACCATTGACGAGAAACCGACCCAGCTGAGCGTATACCACCAAATGTGGTGCCTGGACTTTCTCCGGAAGATGTGCACCCCGTACTTCTACTTCCCCGAAGCTGGAATAGAAGAGCTGGGTCGACTGGGAAAACAAAGACAGCACTGCATCGACCAGCTTCGGCAGTACGTGATGTGTAACGCTGACCTTACGCAGATGCCCATCGAGGAGGTTGATGGAGTGAAAATTGGCAGCTCACGTGTCGAGCATAAACAGTGTGTCGATTATTCCGCACTCCTGGAGAAGTACTGATCGTCTTCAGAACCTGGTCGATAATTCCCTTATTGATCAGTGTAAGTGTTATTTATAGGTATTGTGATTCATTGATTACATGGAGTGTCTGAGTTTCGGAGTAATTATACTGTATAAGAGTACAGTGAATCAGGCTACAGTACCTACTTTACCGGTAGTGTACAGAATACAAGCAATTGTCATTATGCATTTACGATATAACTTATCCTACTCACTCAAGTAATGGCTTGGCGAAGATCCTTAGAATCAGCAGAGACCCAGCTGCGACTCGGCAGTCTTTCTCAGATCGACCTTTCGAATTTTTCCAGACGCAGTCTTCGGGTAGTCGCCAACGAAGAACACGTACTTAGGGACCATGTAGTGGCCAAGCTTGTTTCGGACCCACTCCTGAACCTGCTCAATGGTGAGCTTGTCAGAGTCGTCGTGCTTCACATGCTTGTGTCCCTTGTGGAAGAAAACGTGAGGGGTAATAAAGGCGCAAACTGCCTCTCCGTACTTAGCGTCTTTGACACCAACCACAGAGGCCTGTGCAATCTTGTCATGAGCAAAGAGAACATTCTCGATCTCGAGAGGGTGAATGTTCTCTCCACCTCGAATGATAAGATCCTTGAGCCGTCCAGTGACCTTGAGGAAGCCTTCATTGTCCATGGATCCCTCATCACCAGTTCGCATCCATCGGACACCAGTAGCAGGGTCAACCACCATGGCGGCGGAGGTCTTTTTGGGATCATCCTTGTAGTACTTCTGCAGAGAGTATCCCGAAGTGATAATCTCACCCTTCTCACCAGTCGCCAGAGGGGTGAAGTCAAGCTCGGACTCGTGAAGGTCCTCCTGCTGCGACTTGATGATTCTGCAGGAAGTGTGGGGCATGATCTGACCCACTGAGGCAACTCGCTTATCAACAGGGTCATCAGGGCGAGTCATGAAGGTAACGGGCGCAGTCTCAGTCATTCCATAGCAGATGGTGAGAGCGTTGAGGTTCATCGATTCGCTGAGCTTTGTCATGAGTTCTCCAGGTACAGCAGATCCAGCAGCGATACCAGTTCGAAGCAGTTCAAAGCCAGGGAGGTACTTCTGACCGGGAGCCTTGGCTTCCTTAAGCTCGATATCCTTCAAGTACTCCAGCTCGGCCACGTACATGGTAGGAACACCATGAAGACCAGTGCACTTGTACTTTCGAACATTGTCAATGGCAGACTTGGGACAGAACCACTCCGAGGGATAGACCAGGGCCGCACCTGTCGTCAGGGCCGCCAAGTTGGACAGAACCAAGCCGAAGCAGTGGAACATAGGAACGGGGATGCAGAGACGATCCTGGTTGGGTGCGATACCGTTGACTGCAGGGCCAGTGGCAGGCTTAAGGCCCATACGGGTTCCAATGAGATGTCCGTTGTTAAGCAGGTTTCGATGAGTCAGGCAGGAAACCTTAGGCTGAGACGTGGTGCCAGAAGTGAACTGCATGTTAGTGATATCGTCAGCGTTGACAGTGGCAGTCAGGCGTCTGATTTCAGTGGGGATGGATGCAGGGATGGTGTCGTTGGCAACAGCCTTCTTGTACTGGAAGACAATGTCATGCATATCGGACTGAGCTCCCTGGAACTTGACATCCTTGATGGTGTTAACACCGGGAGTCTCTCCAGAAGCCAAGTTGATCAGGAGCTTGAGCTTGGACTTTCCAGAAGCCTGGAGGTTGTCAATGACCTCCTGACAGATTGGTGCAGCAGACTTCAGGGTCATCTTTCCCGTGGCCTTGTCCTTTCCACCAGGGAGATGAGATGTCATGATGAGAGCCTTAGCCTCGGTAGCGGCCAAAGCAGCTGCAAACTGGTTCGCAGTGAATGCAGGGTTGAGAGGAACCAGAACGATTCCCAGCTTGGACAGACCCATCTGAAGAGCGGTGTACTCCCAAACGTTGCCCGCGCACACAGCGACAGAGTCTCCTGACTTAAATTCGAGACCCTGCTCACGGGCATGCGTATACAGCGAGTCAGCAAAGAGGTTCGAAAGCTTGAGCAGCTCAGAGAATGAGATGTGCGTTTCATTAGTGTACTCGCTGGTTCGATCCAGAATAGCATTCACAGTGTCGGGTCGCTGGTAGGCCGAGATAAGAGCTGGGTATTGTCCATTCGTTCCCCACAGTTCTCGCTGGGCAGGTGTTGTGTAGTAGTCCCAGGAGTGAGACTCGATCAGAGCAGGGGATGAATCGCCAGTGACCTCAGAAACGCCAGGAGTGGTCATTCCCGAGTACATACGCTTAGTATGGCCCTGGAGAAGCCGTGAGAGAGCGGGATGGCTGATTCGTGCATTTCTGGGTCTCAACCACTTGGGCCGATCTTCCTCCGAAGTTGAGGATTTAGTGGGACGGCTGCAAGCGAGATGAAAGCTTCTTTGAGCGGTTGTGAGGCCCTGGGGGCGTGCTGAGAGTTGGGTAGAGGCTCGGCGGAGGGTGGAAGGGGCTCGAGATCTCAGCATCTTGTTCTGTGAGTGGTTTGACAGTCTGTAGAGGTGACATGGTCTCACTTCCCCTGGTCTTTATATGTATGGTCACTTGGTGTGGGGTTTGGAGTGCATAAGCTTATACTGAGCGCGGACATACTTCGGCGCGGGGGAAATCTGGGGTCGGTTAAAGCGATATGGTGGGGTTCGAACGTTGGGACTTCCAAACCGGGCCAACATCGGGGCGTAAAATTGCATTTTTAAAGCGAATTAATGGAAGTCGAACTCCTCTACGATTATTTCTCATCATGGTTCGGGCTTTCACCGGAGTCCTGTGCTCGGGGGTAAACCGGAGAATCAACCAGGAATGCTTTGTAGTCAGGAGGTAGCACAAAAAAAAGGAATAGTCTGAAATCTGAGGCTCAGTTTATCTGTTTCCTTCAATATTGCGACTGTCGCTTTGAAGGCTCCAATGTCACCCTGTGTTGCAATCCTTTTTCAGTGTCGTTGTGTATAGTCGATTATGTCGATTATTCCTTATGTGCACGGCTGCAGTTTTAGTACCGGTAACTTAAACCTCGCATAAGGGAGAAATGTACAATTTTCTCTCTCCTGCACAAGACGTTGAGATAAATCGAGCATATAAACCAGCCAACTATTAGGCAATCATTTTTGGAAATTGATGCTAAGAGGACATCTCTCACGGCCTTCACCTGTGTCGTGTGGTGTGAACGCACTGATCAGCACTGGGGAACCCAACGGTCTCAGGAGCGAAACCTTAATCGATAATCCCTGATATTATTTTGTAAGAAATAAATAAACAGATCTCCCCACAATATCCAATAAAGATTATATCTAACAATTGTAAAGGTAAGGTACTTCTGTTTGATCCCAAAGAAATCTGGGTGCTATTCTGACTGTCTTTCAAGTGTTGAGGGTGGATGGAACAAAAAGGCTAAATTTTCCATTGTGGTACATACGAACATTGTGGGCACTCCACACTATTGGTAATTGGAGCCGTGCGGGGTCTCGCCTAATATTCTGCTGTTGGTTTAGCAACAGTGCTACTTACCTGGCACTTGTACCGTGGTTTTTGCGCTGGTTCGGTACCGCTAGTGCAATCTAGGTGAGCACGGCAAAACTGCGGTGAGCTTGCATTCGTGGCTGATAGGTTTGGTCGGCCTCAGAAGATCCGTTGGTTGTACAAGTAACATCATAGCAAGGGCCGGTTGTGATTAACAGGGTCTTGTGAGCACCAGGTTTCGTAGGTTGCACCGGTGCCCGAACGTACTGTTACAAATTTCAGTTGCCAGCATCGAACAGTTGTGTTTAACATAAGAGATTCGCTGGTGTGAGCAATTTCTGACCGTGTTATATAGAAAGTTAATGTATTATTATTACGTGATTATAAGAATATATTTGAGACCCACGAGGGTTTTTCCCACCGCTTACAACCACGTCTAGGGGGCAAGTTGTGTGCAACGAACACTTTAGCCACTAATTACGTTTCTGCGTTCTGCAAATGTAATACAATGGCCAATTGATCCTTCGCTTGCTTACTGTTTTCTGCCTACCGGTAGCTACAGTACAGTTATCAATGAGCTGATCATTGTCTGCATTTAGCAATATCTGTCCGTAACTGCAATAACCGCAAAAGCTCCCACCTATTTCCGGTGAACATTTGCATGTTTTATACCGGAACTAAAAGCGCACTATATACGTTAGCGCGCCTCTGTGGGGATTCCTATACCGGTACTAATCGTAGCATAGTGCTATTACCCGTGTTATCCCCTATACCTGCAACATGACATACTGTACCGTACGGAGTAGTATCGATATGAACCCTGCTTCTGTCATTTCCTCGGAAGTCAACGAGTGCCATACTGGCACTACCGGGGCT
Source organism: Yarrowia sp. JCM 30696 (assembly GCA_001600535.1). Taxonomy (NCBI): domain Eukaryota; kingdom Fungi; phylum Ascomycota; class Dipodascomycetes; order Dipodascales; genus Yarrowia; species Yarrowia sp. JCM 30696. The sequence goes on from BCKG01000006.1 coordinate 1,440,840, forward strand.
AACCCGAGACACCAGTTCAGCTTCTATCTATTCATGCCTGGGAGTGGGTCGCATTGGGGGCTCAGTGGACACACATGGGATTTTTCTTATAGAACAGCGCTAATCCATCAATAGTTCCTCTCACATGGTGCCATCCATCGTAGGTCACTGGTATTCAGTTCATCCGCTTACGTGGCTAACAGGATTGGGTCCGGAAATAAAACTGCATAGACACCCCAAGAAGGCGATTGTAAGGCGATTATGACGTATGATGTCAAACCAGTGTCTAGCATCGTGCTAGTGATACGAATGCCGGTACAAGTACACTTCTGTCTGCCTGTGAAATCTGTTATGGTGCATGTTCGCGTTTTTAACACACAAAACTGTGACACTCGCTCTGGTATGTATGAGTATCACCATAAGCTATAAGGAAGCCAATGAGATGGAACTTCCAGGAACACCCATAATAACTCTTGCAAGATGGACCACCTCCTGCCTATGCGATATTCGTTGGCATCCGTGACCTATTTTCACTCCACCTGAAAATCCAGACGGCTATGTCGTCGTAACTAATAGAGGACAGTAGATGAATACGTTCACAACTTGGTCAGTGTAGTCTCCCACAAGCAGCTACAGTACTGTTGTAAGTGAACTTACAACTGTACTGTAGTTTGATTGACCGACTCCAGCGAGTAATACGGGTTCGCGCTATACCAACTGGTGCCAGGTTTGTACGAGCACTGGTGTGCTATGAGTACATACATTTGTACAGAGCGAACACTCTGCATTACTCAGCACAGGATGTCCCTCGGTGCTACTTGCACCGTACCGGTACTGGATTTCCATCTTCAAGACACGACTTGCCTCTACAAGTGCTGGTAGTACTCGTAGTCAACTCTCTCAAGTTATCAGATCTTTGTGCTGGTTGGTGTCTTCACTTACTGTCGTACCTGAATGTACAGTATGTACTCGTATGTGTTATATTCACATCCGTGCAGGAACCGGAACACGCGGAACCACTAACCGTGGTGACAATAGCACATCGTGATATCTAAACAGTTTACGCCGCATTAGGGTTGTGACGCGACACTGTTCCCCTACATACCTTTGTCCCGAACTTTTTCCGTTCAAGTTAACAGGTGTTTACTTTTCGACACGTGTCGCTGGTATTGCACTTTAGGGGCAAGAAGGAGAGCGGGTGTATATCGAGAGCAGATAGGGCTGCCGGCAGGCAAGCCGCTTCTTGGCTGCTACATCTGTGATGCTGACGCTACAAACGCAAGAATCTGCACAGATCGCCTGATTAGTCAGGGCAGATTCTGGAACTGAGACATTCGTGGAGATACAGAGCTCTGAGTGTAAAGCCACCAACGCATTAATAGCTCAGTCTTCTTTATAATCACTCATCGAGACGAATAAGCCTATGTACGATTGACTGTGAAGGGTAAAACTGATTTGGGTATGGTCACACGTGTGTGTAGTGTGAACGTTTTGAGCCTCCGGGTGAGCTTTTGATGACAGATCCCGATTGTTGGGGTCAATTCATCCGAGAAGTAAATCGCATAGCCTCATCGGGAAGCTGGGATCCACAACTGTCCCGCTCCGATTCTTCGACTTCCCAAGCAAAGCGAGCAAGGCTGAATCTGACCACAGCTGTCACGCACAAGAACTGTAAAATATTGAAAACGGTCCGGAGGCGGATGATAGATCCACCTGGACCCGATGCAGGGTGACCCCGGCCGAGCCGAGTACTGCCTGGATCACGTGACTATATGATTGCGTGCCCTGCCAAGAAACAAGCGGATACGGTCGCATGTGTATTTCAAAGCCGGAAGACCGTATCAGTGTTGCGTTCCGGGTGACAGAATGTACAGCACGGGTACGTGACTATCATACAGTGGCATCTATCGGTTAAACTTGTGTTGTATCTATCCTTACATGCTTACACGTAGCCATTGGATTGAAACAACGCCTGAGAGAAATCGCATCACGGCTGCGAGGCTAATAAAAGACACGTTTGGATGGACATTGTTTTTATAAAATCTTTGACGTGAAAATTCGTCAATTTCCTCTTCTCCAATAAACGCTCGTTTTTTTAGTCCCACGTCAAACGGTTTAGGGTGATGGCTTGTACCGTTTATGAACTTGTGTGGGTGAACCTTTGCTTTGCACGGCCTCGCCCCTCCTTGTCTCACTATCGGGGCTCGGAGGTCAGCCGTGCCCGAGTGCCGGGGACGAATCAAAGGCGAGGTGTAAAAATAGCAGTGAAGAAGAGACTACTTCGGGGATTGAGGAGTCAGCTGCTTCTGTTATTGATGCTTGTCATGACACCCCCCCGGTCAGTATTATCAATCAATCTGTCATCCGCTCTTAGTGATCTTGTATCCGGGCTCCGACTTAGCCGCAGGAAGAACCCTATCGCACGTCCATATGTGTGTATCATCACAAGAGCGCATGGACTGTGAGTTTAATGTATCTGGATCTGAGGGCGGCTGAGAGAGCAGAAAAATGGCTCAAAGATAACAGATACCGGCCACTACTGCTTGACAGCAAGCCATTTGAGACCTGTAGATGACATACTCTCCGTGGATAATCTCAAGTAACTCCCGGGCAGTTTAATTTGCTACTGTTTCAAGTTTTTCGGTATGTGCCACGGCTCAGCACCCCCGCCACTTTTTCGGAGCTCCGCTGTCTTTGCTTAGTTCTCGCAGGACTTTTCATTTTTCTCATCTGATTCAGCCTCACTGCTAAACTGTACTCGAAAGTTAGATGCGCCAAGAAAGCTAACGTACACAAAATAACTCCGAGATATGGGACTAACAAAATGGACTCTTGAGAATCTCAAAGTGCCGTTCATTACAAAAAAAAGTCCAATTGAATGTGTATCAAATCGTTCATGTTGCAAATTTCATATATCTATAATAAATAACTATTGGAAAAATCGGCATTGCCGAGTCTCCACATGGGAAGATACCCAATCATCGACATTGTCGAAATGCATTCCACAGGCTCGACAACAGCCGCTCTGGCCGTTTCGATCCTTCTTCTTAGTTCCCACAGGGTACTCAAAGTGCATAGCCTTGAGATGGTTCTTGTAGGTGTCACAGCGCGAGAAGCCTCCGGTCTGGTGGCACAGAGGCTCCTTTTTATCATCCTGGTGCTCCTTGGTCATGAAGAACGGGCATCGGAAAGGTGCGTCTCCCCGATGCGACTTGAGATGTCGGAAGAGGTCGTTAGGTCGTGCAAAGCCTCTTCCACACTCGGTGCAGGTGTGTGGTCGGGCCACCTCGCTGAGATGCGTAGACTTGTGGGTAGCGAGGTTGGAGAAGAACTTCAGGCACTGGGGACACTGCTTCTTTCTTCGTGTAGGGTGGGGCATAGGCTGGGGAATAGAGGTGGGGTAGTAGTACTGCTGCTGGGGAGGGTAGTACTGAGGCACCTGAGCCATCTGAGGAACAGGGACCTGGGGGACCTGAGGCACCTGAGGCGCGTAGTATCCCATGTTAGGCTGGGGAGCAGGAGCTCGGTATGTAGGGGGGAATACATGAGGCTGTGCGAGCGAGGTCAGAAGAGCCACGGGAGAGGGGATTCGTGCCTCAGTCTCAGGCGAAGAAGGCGAGGGAGACGGAGGATGCTGGTGCTGGTGCTGCAGCTGATGTTGGTGCTGCTGATGCTGATGCGAAGGGTTAGGCAGACCCAGACCCACTACACTGGGAAGGGTACATGTTCGGCAGTTGGAAACAGGAACATGCTGGGTAGAGGGGTAGTGCAGGTCTTGCGAAGAGCCAGAGTTAGTTCGTCGCTTCTTCAGACTGGGGGAATGCTCGTCGTCGGAAGGAGATGGAGGGGTGTGGGGGTAATGGTGGTCTGGGAGTATCTGCTGGTGGCAAGCTCCAGCACAAGAGGCCTTGGAGGGCTCCTGGTTGGTCAGAGATGATATAGAGAGTCGAGCGTCAGGCATGATGATGAGTCTTCTTTAGTTTAGTGCGAGTGTCTGTGTTTTTGTTTCTGGGATCACACTTTCATGAGATGTCTCTTCTCTGATGGCGAGGCGCTTGATGGACCCCCAGAGTATATATAAAGCTATTCAGATATCCAGCATTTTGGCTATTTGGCGGATATAACCAAAAAGTCAAAAACACTCGTCTTTGCCTTTTAGTACTCTTTAGGCTTCCAGTCTTTTTCCCTCGGACAAAAGACTAGAAACTCTATAGGCCAAATAGCTACATGCCCCCGCAGATGAGGAGCGCAGATGAGAAGCTTAGCTAAAGGGGAGTACCATTAAGGTTTGGTCGTCTTACCAACAAAGTCCGGGTTTTGCCCAGTGGGTACTAACAGTGCACACAGTCTGAAAAATATAACGACAAGCACAGGAGTCGGATGGGAAGTGACAATGCTGTTGGTGAGAAGAGGATCCTGCCAAGTCGACTGAGCATCCATCAGATCTGATTTCATTTCGACTAATCGCTTCTTGGCAAATACCGCAATCAGATTGGGTCTTGCTTGTAGGCTGCAAAAGAGCATTACACAGACGTGAGTGAGGACTGACCGCGTGGCTAGCGGCACTAAAAAATAGCTACTGGGCACAACACAGCCTTTAAGTCCATGGAATTAGCAGCGTAGTAGGGCCGACTAGTGAGAGAGAACCAGGGGGGAGGCTTGGGCGACAGTGGCGAAAGGGGACAGGTTAGCCAAACATCTTGTCAGGATATCGGTGGCGGCCTTAAATCTTCACACACTTCCTCCGGTGGCTTTTACGGTATGCCGCACATGATGCGGTAGAGCGGCTTAGTTATGGGTGAACCTTCACTTGCATATTTAAACAGGTTAATACCGCAATTGCTAAGTGCTAAACGGCGCATCGACCTCTATAAGCTCCACTACAGTAGCTCAGTTGGACAGGAGTAAAACAAGTCGCACGTGTGCGGCTGATTAGGGTACGAACACAACAGCTGTTCGAGGCAACATGGAATGCTTGGCTATATAGTCAAAAGAACACAAAGACCAGGATGGAAGAGAGGAGAAGCGTGGAGTAACGTACTTGTAGTTGTGGAGGACCCTGATCTACGAGGTATCTCTGATGATTACCGTTCTGCAGTGACGCAGTGGGTGTTGTAGCCCATGCTCACTGCCTGGAGGCAACAGCCCTGGAAGTGTTGGGACCGGTTCAAACCTCATCTGTAAGGGTCATTCTTTAACCTCCGCCAACCAAAGAGACGCTGCAGTACGAGTAGACCAAATACGCAAAATTTATTCTCCCAAACTGCGGCTCAGGTACGTTCAGCACGGCTAAAGAAGACCCGTGCTTCCGCCCTGAGAGTATTTGGTTGCTAAATGTTAACGACATCGGCACCGGATCGTGCCTCGAGCGACAAAATGTATGACTTTTGCAAGTGAGAAGCTTTCCGTGTCTTGGTGGAGTGCTATAGTCCACGGAGCGCTCTTCCTCGTTGCTTGGAAGACTCCTCATCGACTACGAGTACAGTCTTCCCCACCATGGATACAATTCCCGGATTTATGTGCAAGGATGCCAACTTTGTGTCACGTCTGGAACCACAAGTGTATCTATGATAGCCCTTAGCCCTTGTCCGGGCCATGAGGCGCGTGCTGTATAAACCCCAGTCATGGTACCCGTTGGTGAGGCTCTAGCAGTCTAATAGATGATATGTGGCCGGAAATGAAAAAGGGAAGATGGTGTAAGCAGTAGCCATAAATTCGAGCATTCATCACCGAATTCTTGGCAGGTACGCTGACAGGGTTGGCGGTATACATTCAGACCTATCGTTCTTAGCTCTGCAAGACGGACCCTGTGGGGCATCGCTACACGTAGACCGGCTCACAGGCAGCCCCACGGGAGGTACAAGCCCGTCCAACGGTTGCCATACAAGCATCCACTCTCTTTTCTAGGAGTTATCCAATAAGATTCTGGCTCTCGAGAGGCTCGTGAGCAAAGTCTACATGAGCTGGAATTCAAAGTGGTGAGGCAAACGGTATTCAGTTTTCCCGGAGAAGCGATGGTAAGCGTTACGAGGCAAGCTACGCGTGGCGATGAGCTAGCCCTCCAGGTATGTGCCACACCAGCCGAGCTGTTAACCCCTTCAGGCAATGGTGAGCGATAAGAAGGTGAAGCTTACAGTGAGATGAAGGTCGGATTGACATCCGAGACCGTATACTCGAGTGGAGGGGAGGGTGAGGTATGCGCCACGGTACTCCGGCCTGAAAATCACTACATAACTAGAGCGGGGAACATATGGGTGGCTCTGTATAATCTATTGGCCCGTAGAGGGTGCGCGTTGTTTCTGGCTCATCTGAACTCAGGTTTCTATACGCGACTCGTGATGTCCACATCAGTCCGTGACTTTGAGATATTTAACAGACAATAACGAGCTCTTGGTGTACATTGGAACTCCGGTGAGCTTTTTCTTTGGTACCTCGAGGTCTTTTAACCAGCCCAATAGCTGCGTGAGCCTGGGGCTAAGACTGTGATAGGCTTCATGTAATCGTCACCTGATAGAGTTATTGAGTTTCATTTCATTAAATAGGCTCTGAAGTGCCTGTTTAGGAAACTCACATACACCATGGCGAAAAGCCGACTTAACGAACAGTATGTACGAGCGAGGCTTTTAAGACATGCACATAGTTAACGCCGTTGAAGGAACCACGCGCTACCTGTACATGAACTGGACATCCCTTCGGGATTATCAAATGTCGGCTATCGACCCATACATGAATGACGCTCGGCCAGGGTACCTCCTGCTTACTCATCCTCCCCTCTACGACATCCGGTGCTTGTCTGCTATTATAGAGTACGGCTCAGACCCACGCACACTTTGAATGTCTCGGACATTGTGGACTGGCTGCCCCATCCCAGCTCGCGTTCCCAAAGTTTTGGCCTGCGTTAGTGTCAGCCGGGCGACGACGATTAACCACTTGCGCTATGGTCCGAACAATGTGTGGAGGTCAATTGGGCAGCTAAATCAGCCTGAAGAGTGCGGGAGAGTTGTGTGTCGAATGGATACTACGAGAGCGACGTGTTGAGACGAATCACCTTCGGTATCCTTGTGTCATATCCTTCGGTGGAGCAATTTCCTGGAGCAAGGTTCCATGATAAAGTGCTCACGAGATCACCTGAAGCCTCGACATCTTATGCAACCTAGATGACCTCCTTATACAGTACAAGTACAAGTACGAGGTCTCTCTAAGCGAAACTCCAGAAAAGCAACGAGAACGCGTGTCTCAACAATCCAGTACATACATGAAATCGGAGATGTCCGGAGGTTTGAATCACCCCACCGGTGCTTGTACATGGCAGTCGGCTACACTAGGCCACGGCTGACTAAGCCATGCACTGCGGGCTACATAAGTATCCATATTACATCTAATTAATTCGTCACGTATATACTCGGGATGCACGCAACAAGGGTGTTTCCTAGGTGGACTTCTTGGCGGCAAGCTTCTTCTTCTCCTTCTCGGCCTGCTTGATCATGACGGAGCTGACAAAAGTTCCGACAATACCGAAAGCAATCACCAGGAGGATGACGGGGATTCGGATGGCCCACACTCGAGGAGGGAAGAACTGGTGCAGGAAATGCGACTCATCCACAAAGGGCTGGGTTAGATAAGGGTTATGGAACACGGAACAATTGCATTTGTTGCAATCGTCATAACCAACACGCCTCAAAGGTACACAGTGAACCTTTGATCTGTGATTTCAGCCGTTCAGCCAACAGGACCACAAAAGTGGCCTCGATTCAATACTCACAAGGATAAAAGTCCACGAACTGTAGTAAACAAAGACAATGGTAGCCACGGCGAGCATACCGGCACCTACTAATTGATCGAGCTGTGTTAGTTTGGGTGTCGAAAAGAACAGCTGGCGATATCACTTCAACTGCAAGCAGGCGTGAAGGGTGGCTGAAAATGAACGAGAGGGCCGAGAAGCCTCACACGCAATGTCATGTTCATCTCGCGATGCCATCCCTAGCGTCCCTTCATCAATACTCACCATGTTGTGTCTGTCGCGAAAGATAGATGTCGCGTTATGCACTTTGTCGGAACCAAGTTCGTGTCCAAAAGTCACGTGACGAACCTAACTTTATGTGTTACAATTGAGCAGCAGCTGAAGATGGGCATGAAGACGGTGCTTGTGAGAATACATTGGATGTAAATACGCTTGAAATGAGCATTGATTATACAAGTAGTATGGATCATGTGCTGAGTATCATCCTCGCTGTATTCGATGTAACCAAGACTCTGTACTGTAGTTTCTCATAATCTATGGGATGACGTGGCAGAGGGAGCTCTGAAAAACCCCCATAAAATATACACCGACCAACAGAAAACAACTTCCCTGCTCCACCGAATATCTACGGCAGCAGCTCGAGAAACGAACGGACCTGTGAAGTTCCTATAAGTTGGGCGACAGTAGTATTACATAATTTGAGTTTCGGAGTCCGGTAGCTGATGAAGATCAAACAGTGGTAAATATCGCTTCAAATGTAACAAGGGCAAAGGGATCTCTCTTAAACCACTATAAAAACATGCAAAAGCCCAGAAAAGTCCCTTCTGCGAAGTCCTTACTATCAGATCAATCATTTTCAAGTTTGATAACCAGGGTAAGGGTTATGCACCCCATATCATACGGCACTGGAGTAAAACGCTACTTAAGCCCCCATGAGCCGTCTGTGTCGTCCGTCAATAATGTCGCACTTCAAAACTGCTGCCAACGATTTCATCGACTTTGTCAACGCCTGTCCCACTCCCTATCATGTTGTTCATGACGTGCGTGCCCGCTTGGTCAAGCATGGGTTCAAGGAGCTGAAGGAGAAGGCTAGCTGGAACATTGAGCCCAATGGACGATATTTTGTCACTCGAAACGAGTCTTCCATTGTCGCATTCACTGTGGGTGGAAAGTGGAAGCCTGGTAACCCTATGGCCATTGTCGGTGCTCATACTGACTCTCCCACTTTCCGAGTCAAGCCTGTTTCCAAGCGAAGCCCCAGTGGAAACTTCCTGCAGATTGGTGTGGAGTGCTACGGAGGAGGAATCTGGCACTCGTGGTTCGATCGAGACCTTAGTGTCGCCGGCCGAGTGTTTGTGAAGGACCCTGCCACCGGAAAGTCCCAGATCAAGCTGGTCAAGGTCGATAAGCCTATTCTCAAGATCCCTACTCTGGCCATCCATCTGGACCGATCTGTCATGGAGAAGTTCGAGTTCAACAAGGAGCAGCACCTGACTCCTGTTCTCGGTCTCCTCGAGAAGAACCTCAACCAGAAGAAGGACGAAGAGCCCGCTGAGTCATCCGATTCTGACGCTACTCCCCACCAGTCCCTGGACCAGTGCCACGACTCCGCTCTGCTGGGTCTCTTGGCCTCTGAGCTTGACGTCACTCCTGATCAGATTGACAACTTTGAGCTGTACCTGTTCGACACCCAGAAGTCGTGCATCGGAGGTCTCAATGACGAGTTCATCTTCTCTCCTCGACTCGATAACCAGGTCAGCTCCTACTGCGCTACCGAGGCTCTCATCAAGTCCCTGGATACCGTTGAGAACGACGAGTCTATCCGAGTCATTGGCCTGTTCGACCACGAGGAGGTCGGATCTCTCTCCTACCAGGGAGCCGATTCCAACTTCCTGCCTGCTGTTCTCAGCCGTCTGGCAGGTGCCCCTGGCCAAAACGATGCCTCAGACATCTCCATCAACTACCAGTCGCTCGCAAGCTCGTTCCTGCTGTCGGCTGACCAGGCTCATGCGTTCCACCCCAACTACCCCACTTCCTACGAGTCTGCCCATCGACCCGACATGAACCGTGGCCCCGTTATCAAGATTAACGGAAACCAGCGGTACACCACCGACGGTGTTGGCATGGTGCTGATTCAGAAGATCGCTGAGAAGGCCAACCTGCCTATGCAGAAGTTTGTCGTGAAGAACGACTCCTCCTGTGGATCTACCATTGGACCCATGCTTGCTTCTAAGCTGGGCCTGCGGTCTATTGACATTGGCAACCCCCAGCTCTCCATGCACTCTGTGCGAGAGACTGGTGGATCGAAGGACATCTACTACCTGGAGAAGCTGTTCATCGAGTTCTTCAACAACTTTGTGGAGACTGACAAGCAGATTGTCTACGAAGAGTGATCTCACTCATGCATATATAACCGAATCGCATATCATTAGTAACCTTGCACATGTATTACTATAGTACGTAATTTGCGTTCCCCCTTCCAAAATTAATATTTTACATGTATCAGCTAGCAATAGCAAATACTCCTAGATCATACCATCTACTTCTAGGCCTCCTTCTTGAAGACCTTCCAAAACTTAGTACGCATGGACTCCTTTTCGAACAGACGCTCGTAAGAGGAGGTAAGCTCAAGCTCCCCTCCATCTTCAAGATCCCCCTCCAAGCTCCTAAAATGGTCCGAGTGGCACGCTCTAGGCGTTCCTTCACTAGCGGTGACCATATCCTTGTAGGAATAGGAGCCCGTGAAGTCGGTAAAGTTCATACCATCGACCCCAGTAGCACCCTCTTCAGAACTAGCACCGCTAGGCCCGCTGGCGCCGCTTGCCCCGCTCACTCCGCTGAAACTGTTGCTAGTTCTACCGTCACATTCACTGGGTGCGTCCAAGAAGGATGAAACTGACCCCGAGTAGTCACTTGTGCTGGAAGCTGTGCCCGCCCTTCCTCTCTTAGCCTTCTTGAAGAAGTCCTTGCTGTGTCGTTTAGTGTCACTCCACTTTGCCTTCCACTGATCACGGTGACGTTTGGGGGTCGCAGGAGGAGTCATCCCTGCGGTCACAGCACTATCTTGGTAGAGTCTAGCGTCTCTTCCTCCGAATTTGATCATCATATCAAGAGCGTCTGATGGAGACACCGTTTTGCTTGGACTCGCAGTGACTGAAGTTGTACTTCCGGACTCCATCATAAGCACGTTGACCACGTCTGGTGTCTCTGGATCCTCATCCTGCCAAATATCAGCCATGAATAGCTTACCGACAGGGTGCGCACCACTGCTGACGGAAACTCGGCCTAATATAGGTTTCTTACGGGCGACGTAAGGGGTTGTACCAGCAATGGTGCTATGGAGACCCGAGGACTCAGGCGTGATAGGACTGGTCGAATTGACCATGGGAGGCGACATGCCATTGCTGTCCGAGGACTCGAGGGTATCAAAAGCGGTGATCTCACGATCTCTCCGCTGTTTCTTTACAACAAGCGGAGCAAAGTAGTTCTCAACCTCTGGAGACACACAAGGTGTAGATTTAGGACTGCCTTCGTCCAGGTCTCGGCCGTCGAGGGCATTCAATAGTGACACAAACGAAGTTCCTCTAAACTCTAGCTGTTGAGGGTGTGGATTGTAAGACTTGGACGAGGGTCCGAAGTGGGGAATGTTGTAGTCAATTGTGAGCTCTTCCAGCTTCACAGGAGCAGGTTCGATGAATGTTGGCTTCAGCATGTTGATGTCGGGTATGGGAGATGGGTATCGGGTATTTGTGTAACTGAGAGTTGGGTATCTCTGGTATCTATGGATCTCAAGAGTGAGACGGTATCGTCGAGCAAATGTAGCAGATCACCAAATCAGGGACGGGTGTTTCCTGTTTCAGCGTTTAATTGGCAAATGTCCGTCTCTTTTTGGATTTGGTGGGGCTGATAGTGGTTGTTTCGAGGTCAAAGTGGAATCATGCGTAATCTCAATGACTTAATGTGAGGCTAGAACCTTATGGAGGAAGAACAATGGCTTAAACAGCACAGAATACCTGCAGACCACAATTTGGGTCTGATAAGAAAAATGAAAGCTAAGGCATACACCCGATATCAAAGGCTTGCTATGCCCAGGAAAAAACCTCATCTATTGACCCCCATAAGTGTTCACCATCAACTTTCGACGCTTGCTTCCAGAACCTTGTCATCAAACCTTAATCCATTATCGTTTGGGACTATGATGCGGCTTTTAAAGGGCTGGACTCTTGCTTCTGTGTTGGAACATTGCTGGATCGGCAATACGTAATTAATTGCACATCCAAAATACCAATACAGCCGGTGATCTTGAATATTGGTTGGAGAGACTGAAGTGGGGGTGCATGAGGTCTTTCCATGTCTCATTGGCATTTTTTTCTCAGTGTTAATACCGTTACTACTGTGCCTCTAGTGTGGGTGCCCCTGTTCTCCGTGTTCAGTCTTCCCACCGTATTTTTAGAACAACTTCCAGGCTGTATGGTGACGGTTCTGAGTAATTCAGCGAAATGGTTTTTTGGCCGAATAAGGTTTTGCTATTTGCGTGCACAAACATATTGTTATGGGTCACGACGTCATAGGAGCCACGCGAGAATGCATCCAAAGCGAGACACCGAGCCAGCCAAAAAAGTACAATGGGACGGCGAGGAACACCTGAAAACGAATACGAAGCGATAATATGACTGTGTCGACCCTTACGCCAGTAATCTCAAGCATCGAACCACGTTACGCCTGGTACAGCCTCTCGAAAAATGCACGTCCATGCAGGGAGATGACAATAATAGCAAGGCAGGCGGCAGTGTCACGTGCCTCTCCAGCCGCGCTGCATGTCCAATACTTGCTGTTGTGGAGAAATGAGCACATTAATATCGAAATGTGCGATGAATGACATGTAGAGGGTCGTGGACGCCAACAACAGGCAACTGGGGTATTTTCAGCTCATACGACCTTCGCCGAAATTCACGCATCTGTATTATTATATTGCCGGTTGTTTCAACTCGGGCTATGATGGTTCACATTGTTCGTAACTCAACTGGCGCCAAAGTTCACACGGTCCAGAAACAACAACACGGCAGGAGCACAGTGTGGTGACGTGTCCAGTTCGACAAGGCTGTGGACGTGACTTTTGTATGGAAACAACGGGTAACGGCGGGTAGTAGGCAGGTACACGGGTTCGCTAGCATGCCTCAATACACGCTAACGTTTTCCAGGAGTGTCTCTAACCTGTAGCCAAAACAAGTACGTCGCCTGCATGCATGGATGGGACAATAAGGGGAGATTTGTCCATAGTTAGCTAAGGGTTCCCAGCTACTGTAGGTGGGTTGAAGAGATCAGTCTACCGTTGGTGTAGAGATCGTAGTTCACCAGTATAATATTACCCATGGTGAAAAAAAAAGAATGTAGATGACAATAAAAGTAGTCTGAACCAGCACAAACCAAAACCACCCCTTCAGGACTCTCCTACCCACCCGAACCATTCTCCCAGCAAACTCTGGTATCGCGCATCGTCGGCCCACAACAAACATACAGCACATACCCATCGCAAAAAGGCTCCCTTCTACATACACCCACGCAACGCAATTGCGCAAAAACCAGGTAGCGCAAAAACAGCCATGCCCGCCCCGTCGATTGCAAAATCGTATTCGCGGTCCATGGGCCTCAACCGCTCAGACGACGAGCAGTCTCCCACGCAGACGTACGCAAACATGCCGGGTGCGTTTGCTCCCCCTCCTTCGCGAGGCCACCAGTCGCACCCGTCCCAGTCGTCTATCGATCTCCAGCCAACGTCTTCATACACTCGAGAGAGCCACCCCGACGAGCCTTCGTCGCCCAGAAAGCATGGTATGCGCCATAGTCTCAGCAAGCGGTTTTCAGGCTCTTCCAAGGCCCTGAGCTCGCTCACTGGGCTAGGACGACGAAACTCCAAGCGACGAGGAGACTCTAGTGCCGGAAGCAGCGCCCCGACATCGCCTGCCATGGAGGAGTACGCCCACTCGCACTCGCACTCTCATGCCAACACTAGCATGCAGTCGGTGACGTCACAACAAACACACCTTGGAAATGTTAGTCAGCAGTCTTTCGCAACCGCACCTGGAAATTCAACAGCGTCCTTGGTGCATGGAGGCCAGACGTCTAGAAACGTCTCCGGTGGCTCCACCGTCTCCGGCGCGGTGCCCCAGGGCAGCTACGGTGTCCCCGAGAAGCCCTACACTCCTGCCGCTGACAGGTCCCACTCTGCCGCCGAGCCTGCAGGCAACAACAGCTTCTACAACCGGACCCTCGACCCTGGTCGAACTCTGGATCCCGGTAGAGCTGGTAGCTCCGTGTCTCACGCTGCTCCCCATGCGCCTGCCGGTACCTCTGCTCCTGCTCCTGCTGCCGCTGGTGCTGCACCCTCGCACACGCCCGCAAACTTTCCCCAAGTAGCAACTCAATTTGGGTGGGAACAACAGCAGCCGCACACGAGCATGATAGAGGATACCGAACACGAGCACGTCAACGAGACTTCTCAACACCTGGCCAACATGCACCTGACAAGTGACGGCGCCAGCAGTGACTACGAGGAGGAGCAGCAGCACGCAGGGCTCGGACTGGGCCTGCACCACGACCCCCGACGCCAGAGCACCGCTTTCGCCAACCGAGCCGAGGAGCCCAACCCCGACGAGCCCGACCAGGAGCTGGACGACGACTACGAGTACGAAGACTCCCGGGAGATTCTCGACGACACTCGGGACTACTCGGCCCAGGAGCAGTATGCTCAGGGGTACGCCCAGCAGCTCGAGCGGGAGCAGTTGCAGCGACAGCAGTACGAACAACAGCAGCATGAACGACAGCAGCTCGAGCGACAACAATTGGAGCGGCAGCGATTCGAGCAGGAGCAGGAGCAGCTACAGCACCAGCGAAAGCTCGAACAGCAGCGCAAGCTGGAGCAGGAGCAGGAGCAGCTACAGCGACAGCAGTACGAGCAGCAGCGACAGGCCCAGCTTCAGGCTCAAGCTCAGGCCCAGGCCCAAGCTCAGGCTCAGGCTCAAGCCCAGGCCCAAGCCCAGGCCCAGGCCCAGGCTCAGCAGCAGCACGCCCAGCAGCAGGCTCAGGTCAGAGAGGCCCAGCCGGCGTCTCCTCCCCAGGTACAGCCCCCCTCTCAGCAGACACAGCCCCCTGTTACGATCCACGTGGCACCAGGCACTCATGTCCAGCAGCACTCGCAGCCTCAATTGGCGAGGGGTTACGAGCCCCAGTACACTAACAACGACAGTGTCACTGCCCACTCTAGCGCCCACACCGCCCACAATGTGAAGACCCGGCCTCAGGTGACCATCCCTGCCGCCGCTTCACCCGTGTCTCTTTCTGGATCACCAGTGTCGCCTCGGCCCCCCATCCCTCAGACCCAGCCTGTTCAGCAGCAGCCACCCCCTGCTCCTCTTCACGCTGCCCCTGAGGTCCCCCAGGCTTCTTCTCCTGTTGCCACGAAGGCATCATCTGATCTGCCCAAGACCACAGAGGAGTGGAAGGAGAAGGGCGCCGCCACTGCGGTCAAGACTGAGGTGACTCCGTCCGGCGAGTCCACTACTAAGATTATCCGAAAGGGCGTCAACGACTTTTCGTTTGGCCGACCTCTTGGAGAGGGTAGTTACTCTACAGTAAGTATTGCAGAATCATGCATATGATACAAATTAAGTATCACCAACGAAACTCAACTAACACAGGTACGAGCAGCCATCGATCGACACACTCTGCGAGAGTACGCCATCAAGGTTCTTGACAAGCGACACATCATCAAAGAGAAGAAGGTCAAGTACGTCAACATTGAAAAAAATACACTCAACCGTCTCGGCGACCACCCGGGTATTGTGCGACTTTACTACACCTTCCAGGACGAGTCGTCTCTGTACTTTGTGCTTGATTATGCTGCCAACGGCGAATTGCTCTCTCTCATCAAGCGAACCACCTCGCTCAACGAGGAGTGCACAAAATACTACGGAGCCCAGCTTCTGGATGCCATCGACTACATGCACAACAAGGGTGTCGTTCACCGTGATCTGAAGCCTGAAAACATTCTGCTGGATGACAAGATGCGAATCAAGGTGACTGATTTCGGTACCGCCAAGCTCATGGAGCCTCTCAAGGATGCTGATGGGAACGTGACTGAGAAGTATCCTGAGGATGTCAAGGCCCACTCTTTTGTGGGTACCGCCGAGTACGTCTCTCCAGAGCTGCTTACAGACAAGGCTACCGGAAAGTCCTCTGATTTCTGGGCTTTCGGCTGCATTCTGTATCAGATGCTGGCTGGTCGCCCTCCCTTCAAGGCTGGCAACGAGTACCAGACTTTCCAGAAGATTGTCAAGTGCCAGATGTCCTACCCTCCTGGATTCCCCTTCGTGGCCCGTGATCTGATCAAGCGGCTGCTTGTGGTGAACCCTCGGCAGCGACTCAAGATGGACCAGATCAAGAGCCATCCCTTCTTTGAGGGTATTGACTGGAACGATAGAAAGGCCATCTGGAAGGGTGCTCACCCCAAGCTGCAGCCCTACAGACCCTCTGCCAAGTCTTCTAACCCCATGGCTCGTCAAGCTGCCATGCCTCCCCACGTGCCCTCCACACAGGTTCAGCCCATGGCCCCCCGACAGATTCCCAACTACAAGGCAATGCAGCAGCAATACCGAGCTCGACAGGAAGCCCAAGCCAAGCAGAGTGCCCACGCTGCCGCCGCTGCTCTGGCAATGAAGCCCTCGGCCCCGTTTGCTAAGAAGGAGAATGATCTGAGCCCCACCAACTCTGGAGGCAGGAAGAACGGATCTAACACCTCTCTGCACCTGCAGACCAAAACTTCGGCTCCTCGACGTGCAGGTCAGACTGGCCCTTCCTCTTCCACAGAGCGACTTCAGAGCCCTGACAAGTCGTCTCCTAGCCCCACCGCAGCAACCCCTGCTGCTGCTGCGGCCGCTTCGAACGGCCCCTCAAGTGCAGGAGGAGGGATGGCATCTCGACAGTTCCGACAAGCTACTCCTGTCACGTCTACCATGCCTGGAGGCTTCCCTAACCCTGCTCTTGCTGCCGCTACCATTGCGTCGCCTCCCCCAGCAGAGCCTGTCTCCGCCCCCACTCCAGCTTCGGCTCCCGCTGTCCCTGCCCAGGCTTCACCCCAGACTCAGCATGTTCAGTCCATGGTGTTGCCTGAGGACCAAGCTCTGCCTGGCCACAAGGAGATCCAGCAACAGCAGCATCAGCAGCAGCATGTTCAGCAAAGCGCACCTGCACCTGCTGCTGTCCCGGGCATCCCATCTGTTGCTTCGGCTGCTCCGGCTGCTCCTGCTGCTCCCCAACAAGCTGCTCCTGCTGCCCCCCAGCAAGCTGCCGCTGCCGACACCACTGTGGCGTCAGCCCAGCCGGGCGATACAACCCAGGCTATGATGGAAGATGAGGATGACGAGGAAGAGGCCGAGGTTCTTCATGCTACCGAGCTTTCCGGCAAGCCCCCTCGAACTAACCTCGACAACCCCCCTCTTCTTCCCGCTGCCTCTCAGCTCGATGCTGAGTTCGCTGGACTGATGATGGCCCACGACGAGCGAATTCTCAAGCTTGGTCACATTTACTGCACAGCCACTAGTCGAAAGGAGGAGGACGAGGAGAAGGAACATCACACGCGACTTTCCAAGTTCTTCACTGGACCCAAGAAGAAGCGACGAATCTTCCTCGTCACCACACTGTGTCGAGCTCTTGTGGTGTCGATGGATGACAAGCGAATCCGAGTGGAGATTGACCTCATGTCTCCCTACGTGGGTATTCGGGACTATCCTGATCGAAAGTCTGGCGGCGGTGTGTTTGCCCTGGAAGTTCAGCAGCGAGTCTACTACATTGAAGATAGCCATGGATCCGCAGAGTGGATTCGGGCCATCTCGAAGGCTGCCGAGTATGGCGAGTTCCGAGAGATTGTGGCAGCTCAGCACAATGCCTCCATTGCCAATGCTGCTGCTGCTTCTGCCATCACGCACACCACGACCTCCACAGGACCCGGTCATGCTGCAGCAGCGGCAGCCGCGGCTCGATCTAATCCCGCGACGCCCAACATCAACAATGGAGCTGCCGCGTTTGGTGGTTCGCCCACCAACGCCGCTCAGCCTGGTTCGCCGTACTTTGACTACGTGGGCCATTCGAACGCCATGTATTCGTCACCCCAGCAGCAGCAGCTCCCCACGGCATACGGAAGCAACACTTACAAGTTCCAGGAGGCCCCTGCTGTGCCCAAGGCTCCTGTGACGACTTCCACCTCCAAGTTTTTGGCTCGAAATGAGGAAAGAAAGCAGCTGCGACGGTTGGGAAACAGACAGCCCAGTTAGACTCGGTAATCATTTAATAATATGTTGTAATAGTGTGAAGAGAAATGTAAGCTCTAGCTATAGTATTGTACAAGCAGGTATATCATGTGTTTGTGGTGTCTTCTTGAGGATACAGTAACAATACCGGAACAAGTTCGGACGCATCCTGAGTCAATTCGACTTAGGACAAATTAGTCAGTCAACCGTCAAAAGCCGCAGTACCATGCATTAAAACCTGGGGAAGAACAAGAGATGGAAAAAGTGGTCATTGAGGCTTCATAGATGTATGTAAGATTACTTTACTCCGTGATAGCTCCCCAATTTGATTCATAGGGAAAGCAACATAATCAGTTGCCACCGAAGGGCTCGATACATGTGCAGTTTTGCCCACCGGCTCACAATACATGAAAACGAGCAGTAAGGTTCGGATCGTTTAGGAGGGCCACAGGTTAGTGCACACCGTGGGAAATGAATTGTGAAGCCTTGTGGAGTCATAGAGGAAGAATAATAATGCAAATGAGTCTGTATGAGTATAAGTTTCTTGATTCGATAAACAGCTAGTAATTTTCTGCCACTTTGAACACTTCTACGGTAGGCTTGTTGCCACTGCCACTGAAAGAATTTACCTTGATCAAAACCCATGAACCAACCCTAACCCCCAAAGATCCAGAAATTTCCACGCCCACAACTATAAATGTGCTTTTCTCCCCACATCTCCCCAACCAAACAACACCGAAATGTCTTCCGCCATCAAGAACGTCAAGTCCCTCGCTCCTCTGCTCGACCGAATTCTCGTCCAGCGAATCAAGGCTGCTTCCCAGACCGCTTCCGGAATCTACATTCCCGAGAAGAACGTTGAGAAGCTCAACGAGGCCAACGTCCTCGCTGTTGGCCCCGGTGCCCCCAACATGAACGGTGACATTGTCCCTCCTTCCGTCAAGGCCGGTGACAAGGTCCTGATCCCTCCTTTCGGTGGATCTTCCATCAAGATTGGAGATGAGGTGAGTGTAATTGTGCTGAGAATGTCTTGGTGATACCCACAATGCTAGCAGAAGTGGCACAGTGGCAATCAATACGCGACAATGTGATAATGTACGATGACTATCACATTGCCGGTGTTTGGTTGCGGCGCTCACTACTTCATAGCATTACGTTGAGACATGAGGCGGGGCGCCTCAGATCATCCAGATCAACTTTACTAACTACAGGACTACCTCCTCTTCCGAGATGCTGAGATTCTCGCTAAGATCAACGAGTAAACGTGTAAATATAATTGTATATAGCCTTATGGCGGAGACTTGAATTGCGTGTGTAAATGAACTGTAGACTCGAGATTGTACTACTATTGCCGTATTGCCATAATGCCACACTGCCCCGCCTTTTATCACAAAGTTAAAGATCATGAACATTAGATTGATATTGGTAAGAAATGCTATATTTATCTGTTCGCGCCCTTGGCAGCAATCCAGTAGTTCTCCACCTTGTTTCGCTTCAACAGATCGACCGCAGAAACCTGGTCTTCGGTAGACTCGGTAGTCCACTTCTTGAAATGCTGTTCCAATAGTTGACCCTCCCACACCAACGTGCACTTGTTTCTGCTAAGATCAGGCAACTCCTTCAGTCCTTCATCCTGTTCTCTGATCGGTGCAGCCTCTGTCCATTGAATACGTCTCAACATGAGTTTCTTGTATCGTAGTACATCTCGAGGAGCACCTTCCACGACCACCAAGTTGAACTCGGGATTGAGAAGCGTAATACCGGTGAGATGTAATTGACGAGCATTGACGTTGACTTTGTATCGGTGCTGATCATCAGCCAGCGATTCGACTCGAAACACCGCTGTAAACACTCCCTTGGTGTTCTTGTCACGCTCAGCCTTGTCTGCAACCTTCTGGGCACGCTCCTCCTTGGTCAGTTTTCGCTCCTGATTATCCTGCTCATGCTGAAGTCGTCGAGCTTCAACCTCCTTTCTCACTCTCATTTCCACTGAAGTGGGGTCCTTGATGCTATCAGACGACAGCACTGAAATGAGGTTAGTGAGCTTCACCTTTGGTGGTGGTGCAGGATCCAGACCCAACCGGATTCTATCCTGCTGATCCTTGTGTTTTTCGGCACGAGCCTGCTTTCTGATACGTTTCTGTTCTCGTTTAGTTAGATGCAAAGCAACTGGTCCTTGAGGTAGATGAGCTTCCCATGGGGCCTTGATCATGACAGGATGCTGGATGTAGTGTGTCACAAGCTGCTCTAACTCAGCGTCGGTCTTGAGCTCCCCTTCGAAGCCCTCGTCCGTCTGGACGTATGGCAGATCCCACCATTCCACAGCAGGAGGGGCCTGCACCTTGTATTTACGTTCATCGACAGAAATTCCCACCTCCCTCTTCGCTCTCTTGGCCTCGGCTTCAGCCTCCATTTGTAGCCGCATGGCCTCCATCTTAGCCTCATACCGCAACTCTTCGGCCTGAGCAATGTATTTTCCGGGCTGGTTAAACTGCAGAGCTCGAGGACGTCTTGCTCGAGGCAGATCAACCTGAGGATCAAAAAAGTCATCGTTCTTAGCCGAAACAGCGCTTGTGTCGAGGTAAGGGTTGTTTTTCTTGAGCTCTTGCTCCTCCTTGATCTGAAGCAACAGCGGATGCACTTCCTGGTCCAGACCGATAACTGGGGCAACATATGGCTTCTTCGCCTGCCTCTCGTTAGCCTTCACCTGTTCTCTCGGATTCTCTTTTTCCTTCTCTTTTTCCTTCTCCTTTTCCAACTTTCTTCGCTGTAGCTCAGCAGTCTTTTCCTTGATCCGTGCTAGTCTTTCAGCGACGTTGCTCTTCGGATCCTTCTTGTCATTTGTGTCGTTCTTGCCGCTCTCTTTGGCGGCTTGCTTGGCTTTCAGACTTGCTATACGGGCATTTATCGAAGCACGTTTGGTCTCGATAGACCCCGAGTCGGTTTTGGAACGTTTAACGGTCTTATCGTCGCCCTCATTCAGGCCGTGCTTGCGTCCCGTCATGATGTGTGGTAGATGCCGAAATGCTGAGATGTGAACTTGAAAATAGTGGAGAGTTTGGAGGCGCATGAGCTCATGCAGGTGGGAAGTAAGAGAACGAAACGGGGCTATATGAACAAATAACACGATGGATGTGTGACTGAAGATACACGTATTTGATATCAAAATGATTGTGAGAATCTCCTTGTTTCATCTAATGAAATATTGTTACTTTTTGACTTTGAGGTTTCGACTTGGTGGTGTAGTGGATCGAACGGGGGGGTCAAGATGATGCATATCCAAGGAATAGAATGCTATACGAGTGCTGAGAACAATGGTGAATATATATTTCTGTATTGCACATCGATATTCCGTACTCCTCATCTACTCAGCATGTCTGGTTCACCAATACTGGAACACTTAAGAACCTTGTTGACATCACCGAAGGACGTCGTACTTGGTGAACTACGAGAAGCCACAGTCGGCTGCTATTTTCTTTTAATCGTTTCGGTCCCACTCTGTGGTCTTCACACAAAGAATCCCGTTTATACCTGCACTAGTACTTGTAGCTCCTGGATCTAAGTTGTTCAGTGTCTCAGCGATAAGAGTGATCTTCCTTCACTTGTGGGTGTTTTACGTGGAGTGTCTTCTCCTTCACTATGCTACACTACTTGTAGACGAGTCGGTACGATTGCTCAGTAGGTCCCAAAAAGAGAAAAGTGAACGCCATTGAAGCTCATTTGTCCGTTCTATCGGCGTTCTCATCTTGCTGAGTTCAATATGAACGGCACCATAATATATATCAGAGTGTGGGGTTTACATTGCGGAACGTTGTTTGGAAGGGGCTTGTTGGGGGAGATTCACACAAGTTTCTGTGCCTCGCAACGGTCGAATAGATACCACTGAGTCTGTTTATATCGCGGGAAGCCAGACTTCTGTTTCAATAACGTACTCGTACCATGGTATAGTATGGGCACCCTGGATGTGAGTTGAAAGTCCATCCAGGTACAGCTCCAAGGCTCATGTCTGGAGTGTCTTATCTACGGAGAGGATTCCGCTCTGCCAGTTTTTGGAATAAAGCAAGTAAACAAGATCGTCCGCTATATCGCCGTATCATTCGCACCCACCTTGAAGCACCTTCGCAGGAGACCAGCCATGAACCTTAGCTTCCACCAAAGCCTGAACGGCACTATGACGATCATGGAAATCCACGTGCAAGCGTAACTCAGTGCTTAATCTCGAAGCTGGCAGGGTTTAGCAGAGTATCTACTGGGCTATAGTCTACCACCCTGCACGATAGCCCTGCCAAGAGATGCCTGCGATGGTGCCAAGGATTGGAGTATGCAGAATGGTTTTGGTTGCTCTCCGAAAATGTAGATATTACGGCGTCAAGCGACACTGTAGGCAGAAGGCACTGCTCCGCAGCTCAGAAGTCACTTGTCTCCTCCCTCGAGCCCCATCCCCCTGCTCATTGTCCAAAGTTTGACCCTGGTTAAGGTACACCTCAGGGTCTATCGTGATAACACAACTGATAACGTGAGCTGTAATATGTCGTAGTAGCGATGGAATAGCCGAAGAACAGAAATGGAGTGGCAGGCAGTGGGGGTTCGGGTGCTCATTTCGCTGCTGTATCAACCAGGGGTTGTGAGGGCCGTTTACTGTTAATATCCGAAATGAGAGACAAGGCTCATCCAACCGTTATCGCCCACCTTAATTCATCTAATACCGCATTATATTGGAAACTTTCAGCTCATTGTACGCATCTCACTAATGTCGGAACCCGACCACCGACTGGAGATCATTATCGAATTTGTCACCAAATGATTCATTGAAGGGATCAGAACCAACCCGTTGTGGTTGAAAACCATTGCGCTCAGTACTGTCAACAGCGTATCCAGATTTTTTGCGAGCTGCTATCAAGGCTGGTTCGATACCAGTTATGGTACACTAAGTTAACTCTCCAAACTATAGGTTCTAGCCTCCTGCTTGTGATGAAGCTGTGGGTGGAGTAACACAGCGCCGCTTGATACAGGGATGGTGCGTAAGTCTCCATATCGGAGCCGTGTGCCTCGACCCCGACGATATAAATAGGCATACCAATGTCCTGTTGATTTCGCCATTCAATCGGATCAGCTTCCACTTTCAAAGATGCAGTTCTCTCTCGCTACCATCACCACTCTCCTGGCCTTCGTTGCCGCTGCTCCCGCCAACAAGGGTTTTGTTCACGCTCCTATCAAGAAGCACTCCTTGCAACAGGCCACCAGCAAGATCCCCAACTTTGCTGCTGAGCCTATCACTGCCGAGCTCTACAATGAGCTCATGGCCTACCAGGTTGAGATCTCCCTTGGTGGACAGACCCTCTCTGCCAGCATTGACACTGGATCCGAGATTCTCTGGGTCTGGGACTCCGACTCTACTGCTTGCAGCGTTGACCCGAAGGACTGCGCCTCTGAGGGCTCTTACACCCCCTCTGACAGCTCCACTAGTGAGAACACTGGTACTCCCTTTGACATCAACTACGGAAAGGGCCACGCTAGCGGATACCTCTACACTGACAATGCCGTGATTGGTGGCGCTTCCGCTCCTGGCTTCAAGTTTGGTGTCAACTCTGGCGACCTCAGCGTCGGTGGTTTCTCCATGGTGTTTGGTATTGGTGTGAACAGCGATGCCTCCACTTCCATCTCTGCTCAGCTGCAGCAGTCTGGAGCTATCTCTCGAAACCTCTACGGTATGTCGTTCAGTGACGCTTCGCTGGCTGGTACCAACAGCGACAACTCTGAGATCACCTTTGGAGCTATTAACACTGGCCGATACACTGGCTCTCTCAAGACCATTCCTCGAGTCGCCACCAAGGGCCTCCAGCACTTTTCCGTCTCTGCTTCTGGAAAGTTCAAGGATGTTGATCTCTTTGAAGACGACCTCGTCATTCTGGACTCTGGAACCACTATGACTTACCTCAAGTCTGAGTACTACAACACCCTCCTTGGTGGACTGCAGGACGCTGGAATCACACTCACTGACTACCCCAATGGATGGCACGGATACCCCTGCTCTGAGAACTCCAAGATCAGCTTCACCTACAACTTTAGCGGTAAGGAGATCACCGTCACTGGAGATGACCTGGCCATTCCTGGAAACATGGTCAACTCTAATACTCCCTCCTCGGTCTGCTACTTCGGTGTTGACGATGGTGGAGACATGAACCTGTTTGGTGACACCTTCCTGCGAGCCACCTACTCCGTCTACGATCTTGAGCGAGATGAGGTCTCCATTGCCCAGGCGGCTCATGGTAAGCCCGACAACTACGTCGTCATCACTGGTGATGTCCCCAACTAGACTAGTTGATCTATCTAGTTATTTCCTTCTAGCCCTAGGGCCTTTATATAATTTAATTGATATGTAATCATCTATGCAAGAAGTGGCTGTGAGTGATGCGAATTGGCTGGAGAGGTCGAGGGTGTCAGTAGTGACATCGAAGAGGAGGTCCGAATACTAGAGGGATATCTTCATCGCGAAGTGGGAGGCAGGCTCTGAAGTGGTCCATGATCTCATATAATTGAACTCGGAGCTGTTCAAACTCCCTTTGAGCTGTATCAAGTCGTTTCTCCATGCAAGAGATGTTCTCCAGATCAAGGTCTGCAAGCAGCATGAGGTCTTCTTCTTCATCAGGTGAAAGTGACATTGTGTATATTGTGAAGGTGAGGTCGGGTGCGGACAATCATCACTGCATCATTAATACTTGTTTATATAACTCCTGTTGACTCTCTGTGTGGCAATAGTTGCATGAGGTTCACCGTGCTAATCCATTGTTCTCATGTCAAGGTTTCAGATAAATTCAAAATCAAGGCTCGATGAGTGACCAAACCAGTAATATCAATGGTATTCTGTGGTAATTACACTTCTGAAATATTATTAGGGAAGAGGTGCTTGTACTCACCAACCTCGGTAAAGCTCAAGTTCCGAGGCAGGCGCCATTCATGATGGTCTGCTTGCTGTGCACATGACCACCTTCTCATGTGGAGATCTACACAGGTGGTACGATGGTTAGCGCATGTCATTAGAACGTGTCTCACTACCGTTGATCTTTAGCTTTCAGAGACGTTAATCTATTACGGTACAACAGATTGAAGTGAAACTTTACACATGTGGGCTACAATTCTTCGTACAGTATTTTATGTGGGTGTCGTTAGGGGAAGGGGTAATATTCTACAATACCTACATTCCTTGTCTTCTTCGGGAATAATAATTTCCCACCATCATAATTCATTAATCATTATATCGTATTTTCTGTTGTACATATTGCCGGCAATCGACACCAGAGTTGATCAGAAGAATCGGTCAAGAGACAGAAACTTGGACAGCTGACCAACAATGTGCGAGCCTTCCTCCTCTTCATTTTGTTGAGCTCGACACGATGCAGCTCTTGTGCTGGACCGCGTAGAAGGAGTAGAGATGGAGATGCGTCGAGGTTGAGGCTTCTTGGGGGCAGCTTCAGCCAGCTTCATTTCCTGAACATCGTCATTGGAGTTGTTGTGAGACACCCCACCGAACGAAGGCCGCAAGCTGGGAGACCCAATGGGTGATGCAGTTCTTGAAGGCTTCTGAGGAGTTCGGGAAGAAGCAGTGTCGTTACCTGCGGATGAAGCCGCCGCCGCTGCTGCCGAAGCCGCCGCTGCACCAGACTTCTTTTTGTTCTTTGTAAACCCAGATGATCTTCTTGCGGGCTTGTATCCTGATGGTCGGTTGCCGTTGGCCTTGCCTTGTGCGATGAGCTCGTCGACGTTGAGCTTGAGCTTCCTTGCCTCGGCAATGACCCGCTGGAATGGCGTCGCATCTTCTCCTAGTTCCTCCTGTTCCTCCTCATCTGACTCGGACTCATCCTCAAATAGATGACTTTTGGGTACACTCTCTTGGCTCGTCTTGACCAACACCTTGAAGTCGATATCTTGTGCAACCTTTCGTTCTATCAGCAGTTGCTCCAAGTTGTCGAATGTCGTAATCTTCGGAGGAGGGATGAATTTTGTGGGTGGTGGTGGTAGTGCGGAAACTGTGGGGGTAACGCCTCGATGTTGAGTGGGCATTGGCTGCGCCCTTTGTTGCTGTTGTTGCTGTTGCAACTGCTGTAGTTGAACCTGAGACATGGCTCTTCCACTGACAGCCGACATTGAGAAGCTTCGATCTCGTAGAACTGGCTTGGACTTAACTTCCCTTCCCAGTTGCTTCAAGGCCTGTCTACCCTTACCATCCTGCTCCTCAATCTCTACTCCGCAAGCAACCGCGGCAGAGTCGTGTGAGCCGTAGTCCCGAGCATGCGAAATACGACAGTGGTTGATAAATCCCTGGGTGCTGCCAAAGTTTGATCTATCGCAATCCTTGCACACCAGTCGCACCAGCACACCGTCAGGACGTCTGTAAATGCACTGAGTGACTGTTCCTCGGCCAATGTAGCCACCATTCGACGCCAATTTCGCTGTTGGGTGTCTGATTCGCCTCGTGGGGGGTTCCAAGCCCTGTAGCGCCGGGTGTGTGTTCACAGGGTCATCCGCCACATGGAGCGGTGTAGTAGACCCGTTCGCCACCGCGGCCCCTTCTGCAGGAACAACCTCCTTGTCCTTCAGGTAGTGCGCATAGCGTTGCACAAAATCTCTGGGCTCGCCACTCACGACATTGCCAGTGTTGTTGTGCAGCTTCCGCATCTGCACCATGAGGGTCTGGACCTGGGCAATCCGGTCTTCAATGGTGCCCAGCTCTCTGTGTTTGAGCAGGATCTCCAGGTCAAACTGCTGCTCAATGATAGACCGCACGTTCACCTGTGGCGACTTGCGCTTCTTGTCGTGGTACTCCTCGGGCTCGTCGGGCTCGGTCAAGGGAGACGACACAGACGACGGCGTGGGGGTCTCGAGATCCATGTTGCGGTGGTGGTCGCTGTCGCTGTCGCTGTCCGAGGCCACAAGTCGGCGACGCTTGCACTGTGACGGCGACACAGCTTTGGCGTGGTCGTTACTCATTTTCCGAGATGTCGTCTGGTGGTGCAACAGTTGGGCATACGCCGGAATCGAACTGCAGTCAAGCAGCTTGTGTGGTGTTTGCTTGGGTTGGGAGACGCTGTACGGCCGTTTTTCAGCTTCTTGGCCCGGCAAATATGTGTAGATCTGTCCGTTTCTACCCCGTAGTCAGTCACGGTCCTATGGATATAGGTGCAAGTCAAGGTCGTGCAGCTGAGCAAAGGGCGCACCAACGCAAGACACACGGGGATATCTGGGTTGTAAATTTGGGACTGGAAAACTGTGATTAAGCTCAAGGTTTTGGGATGTCGAAAATAAGCTTCCAACACATACACACCCATTTCATGACAACTGAGTGTGGGGCAACCAATTCTCGTCGAAGATAATACCCCTTGATGAAAAGCAAAAGTGCATAGTGTGGGCAGGACTCCACGCCCGAAAACCAAAAGTGAAAAAATCCTATCGCAAAGGAGACACGGGAGCTACACCAATACGCCCGGATTTTATCAGTGGCCAGCTGCCACCTCTTTGCCTGCATAAACTTCATTTGCTTTGCCCTTTCATGTAAGTGCCTCTCGCATCTGGACTGCCTTCTAAACTTCCATCACACTCCATGGCGAGCGGTGCACCTGGAGATAGTGGTCCGACACACGGATAAATCGGAAACTCCCGAAACAGAAGGTAGAGACACTGGACAACCGGAGCAAGGGATATTGGTCCACGGAACCAGAGAAATAATATTTGCGCTGAGCATATATGTAACAGCACCCGTAGACGTTCCCTTGATGCCGCCGAAACCACACTATCGTACGTCGTAGCTACTTGTGCTCCAGCACTATTAGCCTGTCTTGAATCGTTTGCCACACACACTATTATTTTAGTGTCGTGTGTCGTGTCAACGTGTTTGGTGGGCTGAGTGAGACTTTGCCTGAAATAGTCCATCCACAAGTCCCAACGTCTGCCTCAAAACATCCAAAAACATCTTCCTCCCCCCTTGACGCTGCTGGTCCCTGAAGACATCTGAGCCACCATGGGCGGCAACACCCGCAGGTGAGTTGCCCAACCTATAGTTGGGCTCGCTACATATTCAGGAGAGAAGACAGGCTTTTCGTCCTGTCGGGTGCATTTATCACATCTATTTTCTACCAACAATCTATAAACCCACCAGCTCTTATTCAATGACCCCCTCCATTCTTTCATCCCTTGGAGGTTGCCACGTTTTGTTTGCTGCCTTCCCCACCCCTTCGGTTGTGGTGCCTTGTTTCGATATCTCGCTGTTTCCACTCGTCGTGCGTCTGTCATGCATCTGCTGCACCCATACTCTGACTCGACTGTCCATCGTACACCAAACTCAGTTGTGCAGCACACAGATGCACTGCACCCAACTACACTGTAAAAAAATTAAAAGGAGTCGAGAAAATTGGATGACCAGTGGGATCAACCAGGGCCCAACACCACACAGCAGCAACATCAAGAAAACATGACAGAAACAAAGCAAATCACAAACAACTCCTCGATCCACGACACTGTTGAACAGTGCCACAAAAAACTCCTGGCAGATAAGCAGGTGCGACTTTCGGCCAGCGGCAAGGGCTGTACCAAGATCATCACTGTTGTGCAACTGGTCAAGCAGCTGACAACCAAAACCGGAGAGGAAGACAATGGCAAGACCGTCTATCAGTACAACAAGATCTCGTCCAACGACGAAGGAGACAAGCCATTGCCTCAAATCGACATTGTCCTGTCTCTCGGAAAGATCGCTCAACTTGATACCCCGGAATGGACATTGCAGACAGAAATGCCCGTTCATCACCCGAAAAATGCCAACGCCAAGAAGGCCTAGTGGGCTGAATAGTAAGATACGTTGTCAATTGACGACTCGCATCGCTGGAAAGCCCGAGTGGGGGTTGAGGTGATGCACTCGCTGATGTCCAGGTCCAGATCTGAGTCTTCACTGAACTCATTCTCGGTCCAGTCGTACTCAGGAATGACTTCAGGAAGATATGTTGCCCCGATACCAAAGCAGGCTTGCTTGGATCGCAGATAGGCACAAGTGGTGACCAGCTGCTTTGGGAAACCTGCACGGGGCACCGCCACCTTCCGATACCTTGGGGTTGTACCTGCGTTTTCACAGTTTGGCGTCGTTGGTGAATCTGTCGTCGGAGTCCATGAGCTCTCTGGCGAAGGTGAGCCATGGCGTTCACGCTGGACTGCAGGGGTTCCTGGTCTGGCCTGTTTCAGTGCAGCAAGGGCTTTCTTAGCCTTTGCATGTTGCCAATAATCACCATCATGATCGTCATTTGTGCAATCTGACAGTTGATCCAACAGTGGAGTGTGTGGTCTAAAGTAGGACCGGATATCTTTGGTTGACGTCTGGGTACGCAAGACTCTCGCCCTTACTGGAATCTTTGACTTGGATCTGGCAGCTTGGGTACTTTTGGGTGTATCATCCACAACGGCCTTGGGCTTTGGCCTATGGGGGACGTTTGTGTCTTTGGGAATCAGCGCCCTTCGTTTCGGTTCTGGGGGTCGTTTGGGCCGTTTAACGACACGGGCAGGCGAATCAGCAGAGTCGTCACTGGGTATCTCGAATATATCTTTGGTTTTCATCCGTGCTCGTTTCATGGTATCTGTAGTGGTGGTGGTATCTCTAGGGTATCAAAAGTTCGTAGGCTAGACTGCAGAGAACATGTTTGTGTCATCTTAATGTATTTAAGGACAGTGTAGTTGTTTGCACAACAGAGTCGTAGTTGTCCACCTTAAATTGACGGCTTCAAGATGAGCATAGTGATTATCAAGATTAAGGTGGTGAGCCATCGTACAGTAAGCATTGCAATGATTAGAAGAAACGATTGGTGAGTTAATAATGACGGGTAAGAGGTGTACGTAAGTCAAACAAATGCGTGGAGAGAAATTTCCATAAATCGACTTCGTGGCTTGATTACTAGACGGTACTTCTACAATTTCATCATGATGATCTGCAGAACGATTTCTGCAGAACGATTTTTGAAGCACGCGCAAGCTCTTGAACAGAGTATTCCAAAAAAGAATATAGGAAAGATGCAAAGAAAACATAGACAAACGTCATCTCTTCACTATCAATCCGCTCATATCACTTTTATTCACAATCTTCACTCACCATTCTGCTCATGTGCTACTTCTAACTCTAAGATTATACGTCACCACCACTCTCCCAACATCGCGATCCAACCTCTACTTCACCAGACATACAGTGTACGACACAACATCGCGAAACAATGTCTATACCAAGAGGACCCTCTACACCAATCATCCCCTCGTCAAAGGGAGCGCCACAGATCCCCCGAACACCGTCGTCGACGCTCCCACACCCCACAGCGGCACAATCTCCAGCAAGTGCTTCGTCATCTACTTTCCCCAGCGCTCTCAACCCCAATGCCCAGGCTAGCAATCCCGCTCCCGACTACCCACCACAGATGACGGCCCCCACGACATCGTCTTCGTCCATCCGTAAACCCGGATCCATCTATGAGCGAAACATCAACCGTCGAACTCCTGAGGTTTCCCTCAACGCCTTTGCATTCCTCTTTTCTGAACTTGTCCAGTATCTGCTGCGACAGCGAAAAGAGGCTGGAGCCAACGCCGGCTCTCTTCCCGACCTCGAAACACGTCTAAATACCCTTGGTTACCATGTGGGTCAAAGAGCCCTGGAACTGGTGACTATCAGAGAAGCCACGGCAGGCGCAGGAGCAAAGGGCGCAGCGGGAGGTAGACGAGAAAACAAAATCCTAGGAATTCTCGAGTTTGTGCATACGCACGTGTGGAAAATGGTGTTTGGCCGAGCTGCGGATGGTCTGGAAAAGTCGCGTGACGAGGAGAACGAGTACATGATCATTGACAACGAGCCTGTGGTGAGCAAGTACGTGTCTGTGCCTCGAGAAAACTCACAGCTCAGTGTGGCCGCTTACGCTGCAGGTATCATTGAGGCCGTTCTCAACGGAGCCAAGTTCCCTGCAAAGGTCAGCGCCCATACCGTTGAAGACGAAGAGCACCCTCTGCGAACCGTGTTCCTCATCAAGTTTGACCAGGCCGTCATTGAGAGAGATCAAAAGATTGCAGCATAGTAACGACGTATATAGATGGATGAACAATAGATGAATAATGTTTCGGCCCATAGATTACTAAGAACCTCCTACTCGTACTACAAGTACACTGGTGCTTAAAACTTCATAACTGTACATGTTTATATGGTGTAGACCATCTATCGAATCTCCTTCCTCCCTTTTTCCTTCTTTTCGGCTTGTCGTCATGCCTTTCTATCCATCTACAAAGACACCTCAGTGTGCTCAGCAATGTCATCGACAAGCAAATCGTCGTCACTCTCAATGTCGGGGTCAACACTGAGCTCCTTCTTCATACTGTAGGCGTCCTCACCGTCAGCGTAGTAGCCATTCTCCAGCTTCTTCACCTCGAACTGGAGAGAGTCTCTATACAGATGCAGAGCCGCTCTGTTGGACTTTCGCACGTGTAAGGAAACGTACTGGGCTCCATAGACCTCGCACAGAGCTCGCAGAGACAGTCTCATGAGCTTGTCTGCGATTCCCATCCGTCTGTAAGTTCGCATCACCGACAGAGAGGTGATGTGGCCATGCGGTCTGTCATCCTCCTCTTTGCTCTTGTCGGGGTTATTTTGTGCCACAACGGGGTCGTCCTCCATCTTTGCCAGAACGTATCCAACAATCTTCTCGCCGTTCTCTGAGTCTTTCGCAGGCATGGTAGCCACAAACGAGCACTGGGGCCACGAGATGGCATGGTAAAGGTAGTACTTGAGCACGTAGTTCTCGGGCAGGTTGGTCAGGTTGCAGTTCTGCATGCCTGCCAGGTCCTCGACCGTGGCTTTTCGGATGTTCATGGTTGTCGATGGTGCTGTCGCTGCTTTATTTCCGCTCTGCTAATTTCCTACACATGAATATTCGACAGGTTGGGATTTCAGATCAGCCCTAACCCTGACGTTGGAGTTGTCAGGTGGTTGAACATGTGGAAGAGGTCAGGCGTAGTTGTATTAACACATTGACACTTTTTGTGGGTGGGGTCGTCGTTGCAGCTCTGAGATAGTCACTTTTTATTCTTTATATAGCTTACAACCTGAATGCCTTCTTTTTTCACCCCCCCCTAACTAAATGCGCGCTTTAGTGTCTCTCAATAGTTGACCGAAAAACCTAACTAAAAACGACACCGGTAAAGAGCCAACCTACTTGTAAAATGTGTCAATTAAGTACGTCACGACAAGCCAGTGTCCGTTGAAAGCGTATCTGCGATTGTCTCTGGCTCACAAACAGAGAATTTAACGTATTCCTTGGCCACACTAAATCTACTGGTATCCCGGTGGCTATGTGTCTTGTAATACAATACAATTGTTTCATGGTGACGTGCGTCAAGCATCAAGACATGTTATTACGAGTACGAGCACTTGCTCCTTGTCCATAGAAGCACCCCTGGGCTCGCACTCTCATTGTTTCAGGGGCACATGAGCATCTTCGCCTGATGTTTCACAAATCCTTCCATTATCCCACCAATAGCCTCTGAGACAGGGCATGGACCGTAATTCTCCGCGTGTGGCTGATCACTGATTGACTTGCTACAATGCAATGACGCTACAAACCTACAGGTGCGACGGCTGTCTCTCCTCCACCCTTAGCTATGTGTACAAATACAAATCATTTGTGGTTATTTATTCTACATACATGACATGCTCGCAAGAACATGCAACTGCTCTAACCAGCATGTAGACCTTCAGTAGCCGAGAATGTAGCCATGTCCTGAAGTCTTTGCTCTTCCATACAAGAGCACTCTGTCTGTCTCTTTCTCTTTCTCTCTCCCGTGTGTTTGTGTCGTGTTTGTGTGTGTGGATTGTTCGTAAGTTGGGGGTTCGGCGCGGGGTGAGCGCCATGTGTATGTATGTGTCCTATAATGTGCATCCTTCCATATCCTCTATCAGTGGGTGGCCTGTTCTTACAACTCGGAAGAGTCAAAGTACAGCTTGGGATCAAACTGAGAAATGTCTGCCGAAGTAGCCTCGCCGTCGAGAAGCAGCTCAGCAATCAGCAGACCGGTGCCGGGGGCGTTGTTGATACCCCAGCACGAGTGTCCCGATGCCAAAAACAGATTCAACGTAGTGGTTTCTCCAATCAGGGGGCCTGTGCACGAGGGAACATCAACCACCGGCAGGTAGCAGGCCTGTCGTTTGAGAACCTTTCCATTCTTGAGCTGGTGCGACAGGTCGCCTGCCCACTTGAACAGCTCGTCGCACCGCTCCCGCTCAACCTCCACCGCATCTGTGTTTTCCGGCACGGGCAGCGAGTCGCCCTCGCCACACACGTAGATTTCGTCCTTTCGGGCGTAGATTTCGGGACTGACATATCTGTTTCGCGACACCCGCAGCTCTGTGAAGATTCCGTATGCTGTGGTGGGCTTGGTGGGCACAATGGTGATGGAGTGCGCTCGCAGTCCGGATATTGGGCACGTGGGCAGCAGCTTGGACGTCCATGGGCCCACGGCCAGCACCACCTTGGAGGCCGCGATTGTGCGCTCGTCGCCCGGAGATGCCGTGTATGTGACCGAAACAGCCTCCTCCTCGTCATCGTCGCTCAGCCGGGTGTTGACCCGCTTGACCGAGCCCAGCACCAGCGTCGCATGGCCCGACTCCAGCACCTTCTTGAGAATGAAGGTTGTGAACTTGAACGGGTGCACCTGGGCGGTGGAGTCGGTGCCGCCCAGATGGGACCACGAGTCGATAACCTCGGGCCGGATCCAGTCCAGGTCCTCCGGTAGGTCCACCTCGGGGCCCTTCTCCGACGAGTGAGTGGGGGCTCTGCCGGCCACCTTTCTTCCCAGCGGGGCGGGGCCGGTTTTCATGAGATTGCCCTCCACAGACACCGTGCTGACCCGTCGGTAGCCCCATTCTACTGCTCCGTTGTACTTGTCTGCCAGCTGCTCGTGTAGCGCAAAGGACATGGGCACAATCTGCGACGGGAAGGCCCACAGAGCCAGAAGACCGCCGGCCTTTCCGGAGGCGCCTCCTGCCGCTCGTACCGCCTCAATGATGGTGATGTGGTGTTTCTCTGGGTCGAACTTTGGGTGGTTCAGCAGATAGTATGCTGTGCACACTCCGATGATGCCGGCGCCCACAATGACAATTTCTTCTTTTTCGGACATTGCCGGACAAGTGAGATGTGGCTCTGGGTATGTGTGTTTTTTCGGTGGGGGGTGGGGGTGTGTTGTGAGAGTGTAGGTGTGTGTGGGTGTGAGAGTGTGGTGTGTGGGTGAGTGTGGTGTGTGGATGTGTGTTTTTCTATAAAGTGACTTTTGTCTTTTTCCTACTGTCGATTGTGTATAATTGGACCAGCGTCGTGGCCACGGGGTCGAGAAGCGAGGCGTTGCGTATGCGGAAGAGAGAACGCGGCCTTGCGGGGTTAGTCGAGATATCACGATGACGTCTTATGACCTGGTGGGGCTGGGGTGCTGCGTTTGACCGTTCAATGCTATTTATCACAGTATAATGTGTCGCTATGTCGGCTGCTGTGCATATGGTCGCGCAGAATTTTTAGGCCTGTGCGAAATAAGCTGTAGTAAAAAAGGGCTGGGAGTAAAGAGAGCACGTTTGGGAGACTCCAAGAATATATAGAGAGAGCCAATAAGGATTGTCGGAATAGCGCTCTGTACCCCCAAGGTCCCAGGTTTCCAGCGTTTATCTCGGCGATTTGCACGCTACTTTTCACTTTTATATTTCACCGCTGCGCACCCGAGAGAGACCTATAATGGTAATATATCGCAGGACATGTAAATGCTGACAAACGGCCAATTAAATTTACAGCCAGGCATAAAACGTGCACTGGGAGGAGAAAAATGGGGTGACTATTGTTTAAATATAAGGGTAAGGAAAGACCTTGAAATGCCCAAAAGGTCCTTTTGGGATGTTTAGCTTGGAGGGGAAGGTGGGCGGATAGTACGCAACCTCAGAGAATAGGTTTGTAGGAGAGCCACACTGGCCACACTATCATAGCCAAGCACAGCGGGCAATAGAAACCCCCTCCGGCCAGGCACCTACTTGTAGATAAGGTGGTGCGCCGGACGACGGAAATGGCAGTCTTGGGGCATGTGATAGCCGAGTTTCCGCCTAGTGCGCCTGCAGCATGCCCAGGGGGATACGTTCTTATCCAGATTCGAAAGTATTCGCATGGCTTTTCTTTCCGCTGAGGGGGCCCCAATCTCCCTGTACCGATCACCGACCCCTGCGATACCGGCAAAGCTATTATATTAGTCAGATTATCGTGTGAGGCGGGTGAGACATTCCAGAACGATTACTCGTACGAGTGTACGTACATTGTATTTGTACGAGGGTGCAATGTGACAGCACAATGGCGGTGCTTGTTAATATTCAACTGTCAGGGGCACCCATGCCACCTTATCGCCATTTCCCCTTTGCAGGGTCCTCTTCCTCCAGCCACCTATAACTACACCTGCTCAAATGTCTCCTGGGAACCCGTCTCGTCTCCCATTTTTTGTTTCGCTAAGCTACGTTTTAGCCCCTCTTGAAATGCAGCGGATCCACCCGATGAAATTACAGCCCCCAACTTCCATGCCTGGATGCATAAAGTTCCGCAGTAAGCACACTGGTTCCCCAAGCCGTTACGATCGCAGACCTCTACCTCCACCTTGTACGTCTACACAAGGTCCATGCGTCCGCTTGTGGGAGTTTGAAAATGCTCGTGTGGGCGCTGCTGGATGTACATACTGTACCTGGTTTAAGGGGACGCGGTCGCCGGCACTTGTTTTCTTTTTGTAGCGCTGCTGCTTTAGGTTGACAGAAGCAATCTTAAGACTAATATTTGGAGCCATTGCAGAGCTTGTCGAGATCCAGAGAACGAACATATTGTCAGTGGAATGACGTCTGCGAGGTTTCAGAAAATACCAGCATAGCCCCACGGGTCGACCCTTTGAGCCACTGTCAGACGCAGGCTGCACCTTCTCCAAGAAATGCCTCCAAACTCCCAGTGGCGTTAACTTACCGCTCTCGTCTTTCCGCTTACATATCCGCCACATTGTCTCCCACCAAGGCGAGAGTCTCGATCGCCCAAGCTGAGTAATTGAGGCCCACGGAGGTCGGCGTATCCACGCTCCGTGTTGCAATAGTTGGTCGAAATGAGCCCGAAATGAGCCCGAAACATCGCAAAAGCTGGGACAGGTCTAGACAAAGAAGACATTGTCAATCAGGTGGAAATATGGCGGCAGGGGTAAAAGGGGATGTGGATATAATAAGATGTGGATGAAATATATGGTCACCCACACCATACGACTCGTACGAGATGATATTGAATGAGAGGAGACTCGAGAGGGGTGGATAGGAGAGCCGTGCAGATTATTAATAACCTATGTGAGCACGTTTTTGCCAAGTTTTGGTTATTTGACTCCGTTCCGTATACCTCCACCTTAGAGAGTGCAGGTGAACATGGTGGAGGAGATGGGAACGAGGTAGAAGAGCAAGGTATGGTACAAGTACGTAGTATGTACGATACAACGAGGTCACCTGGATATCTTGATACTGTACGATTGCTCGCATTGTTGCTTCCTTTCAAGTGTCTTGCTTACATGAGTATGTAACCATGAAAGTCGTTCACCTGGTGACTACAGTCGAGCCTTCAAGCAGTACACTTCCATTGAACCTCCCAGACTACAAGCAGGTCACTGCGTTCACAGCTTCTATTGGATACAAGTACCTTGTAGTTCCGCGTTTGCTTCTTGTCTAAATGTTCCAGGATACAAGCGGTTCTCAACGTTCACTACGTTCACTGCTTGCCTTGTGTTCAAATTGTATCTGTTAAGTTATTGAAGTTGAAGCTACGGCTGTTAAAGAGCAATGAGCAGAATGAGCAGAATAATGAGGGCGACAATCAAAAGAGTGATGCAGCATGACCCCAACGTCTCCTGGTTCTTTCGCACCACCCAGTCCACCTTCTTGAGACCACGCTGCAACCGAGAGCCGGCCGAGTCGGCATGCCGGTCCAGATCGTCAATGAGATACGACTGGTCCTCCAGCTCCCTGGACATGACGTTGGCCTGTTCACGCAGAGAGTTCACCGTGTTGTAGACGCCGTCCAGAGCATTGTCCTGCTCCTCAATCTGGCTGGCGTACATCTGCTGTGTGAGACCCGCGGTTCGGGCCTCGGCATCGCCTCCCTCGTCCGAATACAGACCCTGTGGCGTGCCTGTGTTTCGAATCTTGCTAATTTCCTTCTGAACCTGTCCTAGCTGCGACATGAGCTGGGCCACCTGCTTGCTACGGTCCTGGATGTCTTCACTGCTCAGTCCAAACTGCTGCGGGCGGCCCTGGGCAGCCTCGACGGACTGTGAAAGATCGGATATCGTCTCTGCCAGCTCTTCTGTGGTATTTGTGAGGTCCTGGAGGGTATTGTGATTCGAGGGATCTGAGCGGAACTGCTCCAGCAGATCTCGGGTCTGGGTCAGCTGACTCTGCGCGTCGGCGCATACTTGCACAAAGGGGTCCATTTTGTGTGTGAGAGAAGAGTGTCGTTGTGGTGTATGATATGAGTATTCCAGTTACCTCATGCCACGGCTGCAATAACGGGAATGTTTGCATGAAACTTTATAAGATCTGGGCGAAGTCGAGTCCATGACTATGGCTTGGGAATGGCACCAAAAGTGGTATCACCTACAATTGAGCGTTGCTAGTCTCGTTCGATGTACCCGACCCTTCTAGTCGTCTATTTTATTCAACTAAAATACCATCAATGTTCATTATGTACTGTGAGCATTCCACGTCATTCAGATCTTGGAACGTTTCAAGCCAGGTAAGAATATGGGGAAAACTGTATGTGCTCTCGTATACAATCCACAGTCTGTGGACTCCAATCGCTCCACTTAGGACAGCTCTTTTCGCTGCTGGGCGGCAAAGTCTCGAAGACACTGGTGAACAAGAGTATGGTCTTCAAACTGAGGAAGACCACTCACGGTGACAACTGCAACGGGACCCTCGACTCCGTTCACTCGAATAGGGAATCCTCCTCCGTGGGCAGCATATTCGGTGTCGCTGACTCCGTAAGCCTCCTGGAGAGTTCGGCCCTTCTGTCTCATGTTGCATCCCAGGAAGAAACTGCTTCGACCGAAACGAATGACGGCATTTCGCTTTCGGGTAACCCAATGCTGGTTGTCAATGTTGGTACCGAGACCAGAAGCAGCTCGGAACCAGGTGAGACCGGTGACGGTGGTAATGTCGATGAGAATGCACTTGCCAGCCTTCTTGGCACGTTCTCGGATCTGGGAGCCCAGCTCGAACGCGTAGTCGGCATTGAAGCCCATGAGAATGCACTCGCCTTCCTGCTCGTCGATTTTCTCGAGGGGGAGATCAAAGGGGAGAGGTGTAGCCATTGTTGGGGGAGCAGTGTGAGAGAGAAAGTGGAGTCTTCGGATTAATTAGGTCGAGCCGAACATGTATGTGGGGGATAGAGTTTTGAAATAAGGTTCATTTTAGGACAGTGCGTTAACATCGCCAGAATCAAATCGGAAAACACTCCACATATTCACGAGTACACCAGGAACGATGTCTGACGCACCCATGACCGATGCCTTCCCCGCATCTACGGCTCCTGATGCTATGAAGGCTGAGCCTGCTGCTGAACCTGGTATTGTTGCTGCTGGTCCTGCTCCCCCTGCCATTGAAACACAACAAACACACACCCCAGCAGCGGTAGCTACTCCACCTACATCCACATCCACGCCTGCTGCTGAGCCTGTCAAGCAGGAGTCGGCTTCCACTGCATCGCTGCCGAATCCGGCTGAAAACTATGGCGCCCCTACGCGTCTGTGGCTCAACAAGGAGGTGACTCCAGCTCTGCTCGCGGGTATGCGACAGATTGCCAAGGACAAGCCTGAGGACCCCGTCAAGGCCCTGGGAGAGTTCCTTATCAACTACAAGAAGTGATTGCATGGGCGCGTTGAAGGATGTATCTAAGGAGAAAGACAGCACAGAGATGTATAGGAAAAAGGGCCTGTCATGTAAATTATAATGATAATGATTGTTTGAAGTTGGTGGGTTTAGAGGATGTACAAGTAAACCTACTCGTACAAGTACAAGTACAGTACAGGGAAAGGCACAAGTACTTGTACTTGTACAAGTACATTGTCTGCTTAGTAATAGAGGTCGTTCGTTAACCATGCAGGAAAGATCCCTATGGTGACTGTATTGGTGGATAATATGATGGTGGTTCTGACATCACGTGACCATAGAAACACCAGCATGAAATTGGGATATCCCAATCACCACGAAAAAACCAGACAGCTAATCTTTTCCATTTCCATTTCCAAGTACTTGTATACTTGTACCCCTTTTCGTGGTACCAACCTCATGATTACATAAGCAACCTACCAGTCATATGCACCAAGTTTAAGCGAATAAGAACACAGAGTGCAATAATATTTCACTACACCCCACGTATCAAATATCCCCCGCTGTTAGCAACCTCCAAGTCCACGACCAGTCTCCAGCCCAACTCTGTTGTCCCATTTAAACTAAAATTGTGCATATGGCAAGCTGAGATTAATCGTACTATCCTCCGTTATCACCACCCACCACCAGAATGGCCACCGACAACACCCTACGACCCTACTACAATTCCGACACCTTTGGAACGGGCACTCTGTATAGCAAGCGGCAGTTTCCGACCTTTTCAGACGCTCCTGGAGGAGCCACCACGTCCGGCTCGTACTCGCACTTTGAGGGTGGCAATGCCAGCCGAGTAGCCCGCAACGTTGGAAATCACAACTTTGGCGATCTCTTTGATGGCATTGAGATTGACTATGACATTGCCGGCACCTCCGAGTCGGTTCGCCACGCCATGCACTCGCTGTTCCAGCTCTACGGCAAGACCTTTCTCAGCCAGCCGTGGGAGGTCAGCAAGTTACTGCTGCAGGTAGGCGACTGGAGCCATTTGAATCGGGTCGAGAGTGCGGCCGAGGTGGAGGATCACATCATTGATGTGGCGCTTCACGAGCAAGAGGAGCGCGAGGAGGACGAGGAAATCGACTACTTCGAAAGCAACCATAGAGACATGCTGGGAGACACGAGTCCTCGAAGCCACAGCCGAAACCATAGCCATGGAGCCGATTCGCCCAATGTGCTGGACTCGGAGACGCTGCCAGACCAGAAGAAGCGGCTCAAAAAGTTCCTCAAAAACTACCACAGCCAGCTGCAGGCCCGAACCACGCGTAACTGGGACATTTTGCTGGCTTTGAACGAGGTGGACGGTGTTCGAGGCCCCTGGAGAGCTCTGAACGCCTCGTTCCTGCTGGGAGCCCTCACAATGACTCTGGAGGCGTGGTTTTCGGGCTTCTTCAGCTCCATCTCCAACTCTCCAGACCCTCTCTTTCTGGAAGAGGTGGCCCACTCTCCCACTCCCATCACCTCCATCATTGTGGCTGTTAGTGCCTCGGTAGTCACTTCTCTGCTCGTGGCTCCTCTCGATCTCATCCGAACACGGCTCATTGTGTCCACACTCGCCACCAAGCCTCGTTCGGTGCGACAGTCGCTCGTGGAGCTCAAATCCCTGCTCTGCCCTCCTGAACTGCTGGTACCCACCTTCCTGGGCTCCTTCTGCACCTCTGTCGTGCGACACACTCTTCCCCTGTGGAAGATCACCAAGCTGGGAATCGACTCGTACCACTTCCCTGTTCTTGACAGACTTTTCAACCTCGCCAGCGCCTACGTGACCATGATTGTCAAGCTGCCGTTGGAAACCATGCTGCGACGAGCACAGGTGAACCATCTGGACCTGCCCTCTGGAGCCATGATCGTCAAGCCCGTGGTCCAGACCTCCACCGTGGCTGTCTGGTGGCACCTTCTGTCTGGCCAGATGCCTCTGGAGGACCTGTACCGAGGATGGAGAGTGTCTGCTCTTGGTGTTCTCGGAGAGTGGGGTGTTTCGAGCTTCAAAAGTGTGAGCAAGGCTGATCGAGAAAAGTTTTAGTCGAGTAGAAAGATACACAGGGTAGCCCGTCGCTTTGCATTTATGTACATATATATATTAATCGAGTAATAATGATTGAATCTTCTATGTTTTTCTTAGCTATATATAATATTACTAGGCGTTGTGTGCATCATGGAACATGCTGACACTTCGGCCCTTTCCTCCAACACTGCCCATGCCTCGCTTCATCACCACAATGGGGTTCTCCTTGTCCTCGTCATCCAGATCGGGCTTCAACAAAGTAGCGGACTCTCGAATGACATTGCCTGCAAGCGACAGGTTTCGCTTCGACGAAGAGTGCTGACCCTGGGAGCCCAGCTGACCACTGTTGAGAATGGACATGGTCGCAGAGCCCAAGATGGACTTGCTTCGGTCCACCAGAGAATCAAGGGTCTTGTCGTTGAGACTCTTGACTCGGTCCTCGAGCGACTTGAGAGACTCGAGTCTGATCCGAAGACACTCACTGGCACCTTCGTTGGCACTCGCCAGCTCGGTCTTTCGAGCCTGGAGCTCGGAAACAGCGTCGGTGAGCTCACTGTGCTCTTTCTTCGCATCAGCTAGCTTGGAGGTAACGTCGGCGAGCTCCTCCTTGACGGCAGTGAGCTTCTCCGTGGCTGCTTCCAGCTCCTTCTGCGAGCTGGCAAGGTCAGACTCGAGTTTCATGCCAGAGACGGTAGACTCGAGGGACTCCTTCATCGAAGCACTGGCGTCCGAAACCGTCTTTTCGAGAATAGTCTTGGCCTCGCCCAGTTTCTCCTCCAAGTCACTCACAGTCGTTTCCGAGGCCCGTAGCTGGCTATCTAAGCTAGTAGCAACCTGGGTCAAAGAGGTAAAACCATCTCTGAGAGCCTGAGTCTCTTCAGTATGCGTTTTCTTAAGCTCAGAAACCTCGTTAGAGTGTTCCTCCTTAAGAGCCTTGACAGCTGTCAGGGTCTCAGTGTGCTCCTGCTTGACAGTGACCAGTTGCTTCTCAAAGTCGTCCTTAGATGCAGCAAGATTTCCAGCGAGCTCCTCCTTCAGCTGAGCCAGGACCGCAGCATGCTTCTCCTCAAGCGAGGACACCTTGTTCTCATACTCCTTCTCGGAAGAACGCAGGGTCTGCTTCTGTTCCTCCTTGAGAGCCGCCAAGGCCTCTTTGTGCTCCTGTTGAGCAGCAGAGAGCGCATCCTTATGCTCCTGTTGAGCCGCAGAGATGGCATGCTTGTGATCGTCTGCACTGGAAGTAAGTGCCAGCTTATGCTCGTCTGCAAGAGAAGCAATGGTCTTCTTGTGCTCTTCCTTGACAGAAACAATCTCCTTGGCATGCTTGTCCTTGGAAGCAGCGATATCCTTTTCATGCTCCTCCTTGAAGGCAGCCAAAGCCTGGCTGTGCTCCTTTTTGAGAGTCTCCTTCAGTCCATTGAGCTCTTCAGTATGCTCAGTACGTACGGCAGCAAGCTCCTTTTTGTGGTCCTCCTTCAAAGACTCGATGGCAGCAAGATGAACGCTGGCTTCCTGTCTCACGCTATCAATTTCCTTTTCATGTCTGTCCTTCACCTCACTAACAAGATCAGCGTGACCCTGCTTCAATTCTGCAACTCGCTCGAGATACTCCTCCTCAATCTTCTTCAGGCCCTGATCTCGGAAGCTGGTGATTTCAGTGATGGCATCCTTGTGATCCTGCTGCCACTGGGTCTGCTGAGCCTTGTAGTTGGCTTCTGCTTCGGTAAGGCGAGCCTTAAAATCCTCAACAGTGGTCGTATGAGCCGCCTTCAAAGTATCAAGCTCCTTGAGATGACCCTCCTTCAGTGACTCAATGACGCTGATGTGGCTATCCTTGGCCGACTCCATCTCCTTAGTATGCATCTCTTTCATGGCAGTCATCTCCTGGGTATGAGATTCCTTCATAGCAGACAGCTCCTTGGCATGGTCCGCCTTAACCAGGCCCACTGCCTTCTCCACCTCAACCTTCTTCTCGTCCTCACCACCACGAGCCTGCTCAATGGTAGACATGTTCTTCTTGAGACTCTCTATCGTGTCGCTGTTAGTCTTGATCAGGTCCTTGTGACGGACCTCGAGGGTACTCAAGCTATCAGCGTGCTCTTGCTTGAGAGACGACACCATAACAGCGTGATCTGA
Source organism: Yarrowia sp. JCM 30696 (assembly GCA_001600535.1). Classification (NCBI taxonomy): domain Eukaryota; kingdom Fungi; phylum Ascomycota; class Dipodascomycetes; order Dipodascales; genus Yarrowia; species Yarrowia sp. JCM 30696. The sequence continues at coordinate 1,483,985 of BCKG01000006.1, forward strand.
CTTGAGAGTGTCTACATGACCAGAGTGATCCTTCTTCAGAGCAGCCATGATCTCGAGATGCTCCTCCTTCAGAGTCTCTTTCTGGGAACTAAGAGCTGCGTCATGATCCGCCTTCATACCATCAACCACAGTCTTATGCTCTCCATTCAGCTCCTCCTTGAGATCCCTAAGTGCCGACTGGTGCTCCTGCTTGAGGCCATCCACCACAGACTTGTGGTCTTCCTTCATAGCATCAATGGCGAGTTTGTGATCGCCCTTCAGAGTCTCAGTCGCAGCCTTGTGCTCCTCCTTCAGTGCTGCAAAGGCAGACAGATGGTCCTGCTTGACAGCCTCGACCGTGCTCTTGTTGTCTTCAAGCTCTCGTCCCTGTCGAGTGGCGGTCTCAAGCTGCTCGTTGAGCTTCTCAACGTCCATCTGGAGCCCCTTAATCTGATCCTTATAGTTGCCGTGGGTATCTCGAATCGACTGGTTCTGTGTTTGCAGCAGTTGGCTCTCGTGTCGCAGTTTCTCGTTCTCTTGTTTCAGCATGCCGGAATCAGTTTCAGCCTTATCCCGAGCACCTGTAGCTTCAGCAGCAGTCTTGCGCAGAACATCCACCTCAGCTTCCAGTTTCGATAGCTTTGCAGCGTGGTTTCGCTTATCAAGAGAAGCCGTAGCCAGTTGGCTCTCAAGGTCTTCGTTGGCCTTCTGTAGCTTGAGGAGCTGCTTCTCATCGACGGAGGCGGTCAGCTGGTTCTGATGAGTCTCCTTGACAGACCGAGAGAGACTATCAAGACAGCTCTTAATATCCTCGACGTCGCTCTTATCCAGCTCTCGGAACCGCTTGAGATCCGACTGAACTGCCTTGAGGTTCGAGGTGAACGAGGTATCAAGATGTTTGTTCCCGTCTTGGACTGCCTGGATCACACCCTTGAAGTCGAGCAGACCGATAATTTGGCTGATGATGTCGCTCTTCACCTTTGTGACCGAGCTGGTCACATCCAGGTTGCCCTGCTCAAGCACTCTCATGGCCATGGAAAGGTCGTCGATGCCGGTGTGGATTCGGTTCATGTGGCCAGTGAGGATCGCGGTGGGCGATGTCTCGTCGAGCTTTCTTTTGTTGTCCTCCAGGGCCTTACCCATCTGGTCCATGAAGGCATCAAGAGAAGACGTGAGGCTGGCAAACGTGGCAGACACCTCGGCCTTGATGGCAGTCAGAGCGGTACTGCTTTTCTTGACATCGCCTCTGAACTCGTTGAGCGCCTTGCCGTTGGAGTTGGACCGCGAGATGAGCGACTCCAGAGAGTCCTGCATGTGGCCAATGGTATCTTCCAGTTCTCCAATGGGAGCTGTTTGTGGTCGAGCTGACGAGGATGCTGCTGGTGTGTCTCTCATGGGGGCAGGAGTGTAGGAGGAAGAGTGCTTTGTGGGCGACTCATCAGCGCGAGGGTCGAGGGTCCGCTTGAAGGGCGAGTTGGCCACTCGTCCACTCAACTGCCCTCCAGTAGTCGGCGCAGAACGCAGACTTGGTGACGAAGGGTTCATGGGTAGGGGAGGCGGGTTTCTTTCTGGGTCCGCAGAATCCCAACTGTGTTAGTACTTGTATCAAGAAGGGGGGTACTTGTAGGGGGAGAGAGGGGTAACAATCAATAGAGCGCACTTGTTAAAGCTGTATCGAGCAAGTTTGAGCAGGTTCAAAACTGATTGGTGCATGGTTGACAACACCCCCATTTAGGTGGTGAGCTGAGTGGAGCACCGAATAGAGTGGTTTGTGTGTGGAGATTAAAGACCACAAACAGCTCACTCAAAAATCAGACTGTTCTCTTCTTAATTTTGTCTCCCCACCACAACACAACATCAACTTGATAACGTAGCCTGCAATAGGAGTCGTTATTCGAGCTAGCTAGAGCCACAAACAGGTGTTCCTCGCTTGTGGAAACGTTGCACAAGAGTAAGGAGCCCCTTGGTTGCCCCTGTCGTCCGCAAATACTCACATTGGTCGTTTTCTGTCCTTACCGCTCATGACAAGTTGTGTGGAGTTCTGTTTCGAGTGCTGTTAATTTCCCTTACTACCTCGCTTAGTCTTTGTGTCCATGCATGATGTGACGCGGCTGACGCGCAACAGGTAAACAATGCGTGTTTTAGAGTTTGATATGAAGCACCAACAACAGAGATTATGAACGGAAGCGGTGATAACAATGTGACTGAGTGGTTCTTTTTTTCTGTATGTGTGGGTAGATATGAACTGGTTTTACAGGTTTAGTACTTTCATCAAGTCAATCGTCTTTTGTACAGTCAATTAGCAACACTTCATACTTATCCACCCCTTTATTTCTATATATAGGTGTTTTGGCTAACAAGACTAAAACAGTGGGGATGGTGGAAGAAGGTGCTTGTTGATGTTCAGGTCATGAGACAGCGTACATATTTCAGCAGCTTGACGTTGTTCAAACGACATTAATACATTTCGGACCCTGACTTGTCTTTAAGTCTAGTATTCTCAGGTTGCCATGGTGACACTATGTCATAATATTTCGTTGTAGTCGCGTATGTACAGACCGTGTGGTGCGATACATACTGTATTAATGGTCCGCAAATATGTATCAGTTTTGGTATAAACATACAAGCACTAACATACAAGCACTTGTAGTGAGGAGGTGTTCATTCGGTATGTCCATTTGTCTCAATGACAGATCGAACCCACAGTCACCTTGATATGCCATAGATCAAGCCATAGATCAAGGTGGGAGTCTTATTTGATTGGACTTGCTTACTCATCCGGAGCTTCAATCAAACACTCGTAAAAGCAAATATATGGTGGGTGTCATGGAACACTTGGAGCTGCTAAGATCACATGATCAATAAACGGAACGAGTAATAACGAAAAGAGAACCAGTAACTATACCAAAATATTGTAAATTAGTGGCATTCGTACTTGTATGAACCGATACAGTATCCATACTTGTACGAGTACGTACTTTTCCTCATTGAGGCTCTTTTCCTCATGGAGGCTCTTTTCCTCATGGAGGCTCTCTAAAAACGGACACTCAAAGCTTCTCATGCACGGCTATATGTTTGCGTCAGTGGCTGAGCTCAATACACATCGGGAAGACTCCATGGGTGTCTCATGGGAGATATCACAGCTTAATGACTGCATAGAACGCAATATTACTGTTTTATCCAGCTACAAGTCAGTCGTACAGTACACAGTACCACAGTCCAAAATTTGGCAGCTCTGATTTCATCAAGTTTTCCAAACGCATGCAACACCGAACCAACGTGTGATGGCTGCATGTGACTATCTCTAAGGTGAGAGTGTAGCTGGCTGGCAATTTAGTACCCATACGGAGTACACCGTCCCTTTCTAAAGAACTACATGACTGTGTAGCTCCCGCGCCGCAAATATCTCACACCCACTCCCCTCACAGCGCGTACACTTTAGTGACGTTTTAGTGTGTCAGTCCAGCCTTTTTGGATAGTCTTGAATTAAGGTTTGGTCAATGTTACCACAGAATAAGCTTTAACTAAATTTTCCCCACCTGGATTCGAACCGAGGGCCACTCCCACGCTCCCAACTCCAACCAGATCACGTGAGTATGCAGAGTAGGTTTCCGTTTTGGGAAAAACCAGTCCCACTCCCAACGTGGTGCACAAAGAACCCACAGTAAATCTCAGGCCTGCGAAAGGTTTGGGAATTTTCATAGTTGCACATCGACTTTTTCCTTCCACTGTTCAAGTCATTCGACACATAACGACTAAAAAATGTCCAACAAGTTTTTGAAGTCAGGCAAAGTTGGTATGTTTGAAAGGGATATTTGAAGCCGGCGTGGCCGGATATTGCGAAGGAAACGGAGGTCTTGTGTTGGGGGTTTCAGGGGTCGTCCAAAACGACTTTCTGGGGACCCTAGGGGTGTGTGAGGTATTGAACACAGAGACAACGGCACCGCTCAAGGACGAATGGGACTCAGAGACAGAAAAGACAGCCTGTCAGCAGGTCATTGTGTGTTTTCCGTCTTTGATTCTGTGATCTTTGGGTGAGCGTTGTGTCTCTTTGAGATGTCTTTAATGTCTTCTCCTCCTTCCTCTAGGATCACAACCACACACTACACAGAGACATGCTCTAAAATATTTTTTCAATGAACCCTACTAACTCAGCTCTCGTTGTTCGAGGCCGATACGCTGGTAAGAAGGTCGTGATCATCAAGGCTCACGATGAGGGAACCAAGGCTCACCCCTTCCCCCACGCTCTGGTTGCCGGTGTCGAGCGATACCCTCTGCAGGTTACCGCTGACATGGACGCCAAGAAGATCGCCAAGCGAACCAAGGTCAAGCCCTTCATCAAGGTCGTCAACTACAACCACATGATGCCCACTCGATACACCCTCGACCTCGGTAACAACCTCAAGAACGTCATTGGCACCGAGACCTTCGCCGAGCCCACTCTCCGAGAGGACGCCAAGAAGACCATCAAGCAGGCCTTCGAGGAGCGACACAAGTCTGGTAAGAACAAGTGGTTCTTCACCAAGCTCCGATTCTAAATGGAGTTACTCCAAGCATCTTCTGGAAAGTTGTCCACTTTTCGCCAAAAATTTGGGTACTGTATTTAATACCAAGGTTATAACGCCGCCTAAGTGTAGACTCAAGATATGTATTCTATGAACGTGAGCTGTAGAGAGAGATGGATAAATCGTCTGTAGATTGTCAGATTCCTTGTACTTGTAGACCTGATTTACGTAATTCTGTGGCTCTGTCACACGAGCGAAAATTTGTAGAATAAGGTCTGGCCAATTATTCGATTCGGTTTGATGCAGCCATGTACAGTACTTGTAGTTTGATTACCTGTAGGTAGCAAATGAGACTGCGATATTGAAGTCCTTATCGACTCAGCGGGTCTTATATTACCATGTTGGTGACCCTTCTTCAAACCCCACATTTCCGAATGTCTTGGTGATCTCACAATCTCACAGGTGTGTTGTCTATGCTGGGAATAGAATAGACAGTTCGATTTAGTTGCAAGTCCTAAGCGATTCAGATTAGCGGGATGATTGAGCTCAAGGCTACCTTTTTTCTGGTACCTGGTAGTCGGAAACTGATCATCAAAGAGCTCCAAGTATGTTATTACCTGTACCTACTTCGTGTGCCAATCGTGATCTGTATATCCGTCATTGTAAAGCATGCCCTCCATTGTAGAGTAGCTACTTGATCGTAGTCAGTGAATGTTTGCAGCGCAATAATGTTGCCTGACGGGTTCAATTCCTCAGAAGTGTCGCATTTTCTAGTTCTCAGCTTCAACCAGTATAGTATGTTAATGTTATTACGTAATCACTGAAGTCCACGAATAAGTAATTGTCACCGAACAGAGGCGTTTCTCAGAGATAACATACGAGTTTTGAACAGCGACTACAATTGGATGCTACACTTGGCTACGAAAACAACACCTTTCAATAAAAGTCCTTTCATCAACTCAACTTGCCCTCATATTGATGATTTGGAGCAATACCGAAGTGGCCACACTTGAGTGCTATTTCGATTTCTGACTTGGCTGCTGAAGCTCTGGGGAATTGGTAATCTCGTCAGTAGCAAATTCACGATTCTCTGAATTTTCCCCGATTTATCCGATTATTTCTCGATTTTTTTTATTCTCACTTGTCGTTGTCATTAACTTTGGTGGTATCATGCATATGCAGTCAAAAACCGTCTGTCGAACCATCACCAATATCGATACAAAACACCATGTTACGGCGAATTACGCGCTCTGTGCCCCGTGCGAACGCCCGACTGTTTTCCAGCGCGTCGGTTCGACTCCAGGCTGACGAGTGGAAGAATCTCAAGGCCCCCAAACACGACTACAAGGGAAAAGTCACCGGAATCGGCCAAGAGGCCATCATCAAGGAAGCCATTCAACGTCAGCTTCCTGAAGACACCATTGCACAACTCGAGGGTCTGGAACTTGCCTACAAGAACTACAGAGACAGTGTGCAAAAGTACGACGAGGCACGACATGAGCAGCGAAAGATCTCGGATGCCATGAAGGTGGCCAAGGACAAAAAGGCACTTGCACAGGAAGCTTCCGAGGCCAAGAAGCTCATGAAGGCGATGGAACAGGATCAGCGAGAAGCCACCGCTACGCTCAACTCGCTCATGGAGCTTGTTCCCAACGTCATTCACTCTACAGTCCCTCAGGGGGACGATGTTGAGGTGGTGGAGATTCTCAATCCCGACAGACAGTACAAGTCTGACGTGGGACACTACGAGATTGGCCACAGTCTCAATCTTCTGGACACAAAGACGTCGGCCAACACGTCGGGATATGGCTGGTACTACCTGCTTGGCCAGGGAGCTCAGCTGGAGCAGGCTCTGGTGGCCTATGTGTTGGACAAGGCTCGAGCCTGTGGCTGGATGACGGTGGCTCCTCCGACCATCATTCGAAAGTCCGTGGCCCATGCATGTGGCTTCAAGCCCCGAGATGTCGGTGGAGAGAAGCAGATTTACGCCATTGAGGACCAGGATCACTGTCTGGCAGGAACCGCCGAGATTCCCTTGGCGGCATGGGCTGCTGACAAGTCCTTCAAGTACACAAGCGACCCCGTCCGGGTATCGGGAGTCAGCCGGTCGTATCGAGCAGAGGCTGGAGCTCGAGGAGCTGACACCAAGGGTCTGTATCGGGTTCACGAGTTCACCAAGGTGGAGCTGTTTGCTTGGACGATTTCGCCCGAGTCTGCAGACGCGATTCTCGAGGACATGCTTGCGTTCCAGAAGTCTGTGGTGCTGGACCTCGGTCTCAAGGCCCGAGTTCTCAATATGCCTGCCTTTGAGCTGGGATACCCTGCAGCCAAGAAGTACGATATTGAGGCGTGGCTGCCTGGTCGAGGAGACTGGGGAGAAATCACCTCCACGTCCAACTGTCTCGACTACCAGAGTCGACGTCTGCATACCACCTTCAAGCTGAGAGACGCCAAGAAGGTGTATGCTCAGACTCTCAATGGCACTGCTCTGGCTGTGCCTCGAGTGATTGCCGCCATCTGTGAGAGCAACTACGATCCTGACACCAAGACCATCGCTGTGCCTGAGGTGCTGCAAAAGTATATGGGAGGAGTCACGTCTATTGGAGCCCAGGACAACTGTGATGTCTTTGCCTCAAACTAGTCTAATCTTGTAAATATGTATATAGTTAAAGCTGTTGTTAGCCAGATCAAAATGTACAGAGTCACGTGAACGTCTCCCCCAGGGTTTTCTTTGCTCACTAACATCACGTATTACTTGTACACATTCATCATGCACAGATACGTCATACCGCGAACATCGGGGAAGAAAAATCGCAGTCTTGCATGAAATATGCACGAGATGGAGAAACTAACTGGTCAGTCTTGTTTGGCGGGGTTGGGGGCCGTATGGTTAGTACCAAGGCAAATCACATGGCTCAAGGACCTCCAGGCGCTTATAGATACCCCATCAGATGTCGAAACGTGTGCTGGAACTCTATTCTGCGTCTCTCTGCGAAATTACTGCCAAACTTAATCATTATATGCGTGTCGGATATAACGTGTGCAAGTGTCTGTTTTATAGCTGTTGCGACTCGTATTTCGAAAGCAGAAGAGAATACGGGTGCGTTTTGTGGTCTGGCACGTCAGTCTGCCACTGTAGAGCTTCCAAATCACGTGAGAAATTTGCCACTGTCTGTTGCTCTTGAATGACCTCCGTTTCAGAGACATATTGCCTCAGATTAGTCAGCATGATTGTTGAGAGATGGTGTCAAGTTATGAGCAAGCTGAAAAAACAGGCAGATAGACCGAGACATGGCGGTCAACACCACCCCATTTACACTGTTGCGACTCCCCCCTCTCCCCTCTTTATAGCAGTCCCTGGACCTGCACAGTTGCGCCTTCAGGTTAGGTTTTGGTGGTTTACCTTTCTGTCTGCCATAGTGTTAATAGAGACCTCTCAACATAATCCATATCCAACTACAACAAGACACTGTTATCAACCAGAGACAGACATCAACTGAGTTTTCACCGACGACACCCCGGCTACCTATTACGAACCACTACAGCGTATATTTGGCCCACCGGTGAACACCCTACGACTTCTGCGATTGATAATTTGTGTTCCGTTACACGATTTACTGGTTAAAGTGAGTGGCGAAGAAGCCGGACGTGACAGGAAGCCAGCAGGACGGGCTACAAGATTGCAATGACTTTTACTAACATCAGGTTAAATAATGAGGACGCTTACTCCTACACAGGTAGCGAGGTTGGACGTGCAAACGGTAAGTATGAGAGGTGGTTACAGTGGATCTGACACAAGATGAAACTAACACAGCAACCCGACCTTCGCCAATTAATTAATGACGTCACCTCGGCGGACGAGAGTGACCTGCCCGAGCTGCTCGACAGCTTCCGGCTCAAGGGATGGGAACGGCCCAAGGGAAACCTGTACCTGTGGTACCGAGTGTTGGAGCGGTTCGAGAAGATTATGGAGACCATAGTTGGCGACAAGACCGACATTATTGTTGTTGACGACGCCCAGGAGCGCGTGCTGGTGTCCATTCTGTCCTTCTCGGCCTTTCTGCTGGAACACTGCTCCAACAGATCGCTGTACTCGTCCACAAAGTACCTGTCTGCCCTGTTGTCATGTTCGTCCCTGCCGGTTCTCAACGCGACTCTGTCTGTGTGCATTCAGATCTCGCAGCGATACAGCGACACACGGGGAGGCCGTGCTGCCACCGCTGCTATCGACATTCACAAGATGCTCAAGATTGCCAGTCTGTTTGCCGCCAACATTGCCCCTCTGGCCAACTCGGACAAGATTTCGCTGGTGGACTTTGTCACCGACGACAAAAAGTGGCCTGACCAGCTGCGAGCAGTCAGCATCGAGTACTTTGCATCCAAGGTCAGAGAGTCCCAGACCGTGCAGGGCACACCCACCAAGAAGGGTGCTGCTGCCGTGTCTCAGGGTCTTCTGACCAGCACCAAAACGGGACTACAGACTTTCACCATCAGCAGCAGCGAAATGAAGAAGCTGACGGTGCTGGAGGCCTACGAGCGAGCCACTGCCGTTCTCCCCCAGGAGCTCCATCTCGACGCTCTCATGTACATTCGGGCTGCCAAGTCGTTCAGCACCGGAGCTGCGTCGCGAGTGCCACTGGTGAGCGCCAAGTGCATGGCCATCACCTTCGCCGTGTTCCTGCTGACCGAAAACGTGCTGGCCACCAAGTTCTACGCACCCTACCCCAACCTGGTGCAGCACCTGGTGGATCTGCTGAACCCGGACTACAAGGTGCCCAACGAGCTGCGGAGCAACGCCATCGAGGGTCTCTATGCCATGGCCCGCCAGCGAACCAAACTGCATGAGATTCTCACCTGTCTGAGCGCCAACGTGTCCCACGGACTGTTGATGCACATCATCCGAACGCTCATTTCCGACGTCAAGGAGCGGCGGCTGGACGAAAAGTACGCCAGCGACTTTTGCGGGCTCGTGGTGAACCTCTGTGTGTCTTCGTCGACTGGTCAGATGCTGGTTTCTGCGGGTCTGGTGCCTGCTACGCTCGAGCTCATCGACAATGACTCCGAGTACTTGCATATGAAGAATGTGGCCCTGACTCTGCTTGGTCAGCTCACTCTCACTGCCCCCGCAGCTTTTACGGCTCTCATCAACGCCAACGGTGTGGATCTGATTGCTCGGCTGATCAAGAACGAGGTGGATTACGATCTTGACAACCATGGGCCGACCCCCACGCATTGCAAGGTGGACTACCAGATCAGCTACTACCGTGCAGGCTGGCTCAAGACGATTCTCAAGTTTGTCTTGCAGGTCATGCCCAACGGCGGCAACGCTGAGCGTCTGAGAAACCTCATTGATTCATCGACTCTGTTGTCTTCTCTGGGCGCGATTCTGCAGTCCCCCCACGTGTTTGGATCTACCATTGTCTCCGTCTCTCTGGGACTCATCATCACAGTGCTCCACAATGAGCCCACCAGCTATAGCATCATTTCCGAGGCTGGTCTCATTGACATCTTTTTTGCCTGTGCTGAGGAAATCATGTCTCTGTCTTCCAACGACATTCTGCTGTCTGGTCTGAACGCCATTGGAGCCATTTGTCTGAATCCCGACGGTCTGGAGCGAGCCTCCACCGAATTTGACTACTCGTTGATCTTCAAGGTGCTGGAGGACCCCACCCGGTCCGAGGAGCTGACTCGACATGACCTGGCTGCTGAGCTGGGAGCCATGGTGGACGAGCTGATTCGCCACAACCCCAAGCTGCTGCCCTCGGTCATGGAGGCCGTGGACAAGACTGCTTGTTCGCTGGCCAAGGGCGTGTCACATGATAGCACCGACACCAAGAAGACGGACGCTGACGACTCGGAGCGAGCGTTTGTGATCGACAACTTTGGCCGGTTCTTTGACTGCTTGATTGCCAACGAGCGAGCCTGTGACTACTTTGTCAAGGACAACGGATTCGCTCACTTGCTGGACATTATCACTCTCGGTGACATGCCTTATGATTATGGCACTTCCGAGGCAGTCAACTCTCTGAACGATGGTCTCAAGCATCTGTCTCAGCGGGACGAGGAGGGGCTGGTTGAGGTGTATGACCGCAAGTTTGATGGTCTGTTGCACACCACAGACAGCGAGTTTTACAAGTTTTGGAAGAGTGAGCCTGGCTGGGACACTTCCAAGATCCCCACCTGTTCTCGCGAGCTGCTGAGTCAGCTCACGTCAGTCCACAGTCTGTTGAACTCGTACGACATTGTGTTTGACTGGGCTGCACAGCTCAAGTTTGTGGAGAACAAGAACCCCGTGGAGATCTTCGAGCTGATTGAGTCTCTGTACTCGCGAGCGTCGTGGGAGATTGTGCGAATCTCCAACTCGGTGCCCGAGGACTGGAAGAAGGCTGCTCGTCTGCACTACTGGTCCATCGCCTTTGGTCCTTCACGGAAGCATGAGGAGGAGAAGAAGAAGCAGATTAGCGAGATTGAGGAGAAGATCCCCGCTGACTCTGAGTACTGGGACCTCAAGCAGTACTGGTTTGTGCTCAACGGCATCACCATGGCCACTCTGCGATGCCTGTCGAGCGTGGCTAAGCTGATTTCGGCCAAGCGTCTTGTGGACCACACTACCAACAAGAAGCTGGCGCTCAACATTGCCGACTGGGTCGCCAAGGGTCTCATCAACAACTTCAACTACATGGACATTATCCTGCATTCCGATCTTCCTCTCAAGGCTCGGTCGGGCTACTGTGTCTATGTGATTGCTGCTCTTCGAGAGACCACAATGTCCAGTCTTCGAGGTGGAGCCTCGACGTTGACGAACGCCGCATCTCTGCGAACGTCCGTTTTTGCTCCCTTTAGACAGGCCGGTGGACTGGAGAAGCTGCTGGAGGTGTTGCATTATTTCTGGGGTCACATGGAGGACGGAGATACGCCCGAGGAGGCTGCTGAGGCCAAAAAGCTGCCCCGAGACGAGTTTGAGAGCCGGGAGTTCAAGAAACCCGCCACTCTGACCGTCAACCGGATCCTCGAGTATCTGCTGTGCCTGGTGACCAAGGAGTGCATTGTGGACTCGTCTTTCACGCTGACCTTGAACACTGGAGACGAGCGGCCTTACTTTGATGGCGGCCAGTTTCTGGTGGAAAACAAGCTGGCTGTGCTGACGGGTATCAAGCCGCTGCTGTTGGACAAGGAGACTCAGCGTCGGGCTGGAGCTCGTGTGTTTGAGTGGCTGTTGCAGCTGGTGTCGAAACTGACCAACCGTCTTGGTGAGCCTGCTTTTTCGAACCCAGACCTTCTGCCTACGGTTTTGTCGCCCAAGTTTTGCACTCCCTCGGACTACAAGGTGGATTTTTTGGTGAAGGAGCTTGAGTTCAGCGTGGATGACGCCAAGAAGAAGCTGATTGACGCTGGTGACGACCTGGCCAAGGTGGTCAAGGCTACGGGCAAGGATGTGACTCTTCCTGAGGTCCCCAGGATTAACGTGTGGGTGCCTCATGATTCTGAGGGCACTCCTTTGTTGACTGTGTCTCAACTGAACACTCTGCGGACCAATCTCGGAAACTCCCTTCAAGAACGGTCTTTGGAGTTCCTCGAGAAGCATGCTGATCACGCCAGTGCTGTTCAGGAGCTGTTCAGTGTTCCTTCTGACGAGCTGCTCGATGTGTTGACTCAGGATCTGGAGAAGGGTATTCCTGGTCGGTACGAGCTCATTGCTCTGAGTGTGCAGAACGACCGCAACCGAGAAAAGTTCCTCAAGAAGGGCATGTACACTCTCGAGTGGGCCCAGGCTTACATGCAGACTCATGACGCTGACTTCATGTCTCGTCCCGAGTTTGTGCACTTTCTGGCTGTCTACGAGCGATGCTACTTTGTTGCTACAGAGTACCCTCTTGAGCCCGCCAAGCACCTGTATGCTGAGGTGAACCACACCTTCACTGACTACGACGGCATGATTGTGTCTGAGGAGGCCATTGAGTATGTCTTTTCGAAGCTGTTGGCGATCGATGCCTTCACTGAGTCTGACACTCTTCTGGCCGTGTCTCGGGTGATGGCTCTGTACACCACCAAGTTCCAGTACTCTGACCGAATCCGAGGCTCTCCCGTGCTCGCTGCCATGCTGAAGGGTATCAAGGACTTCCCCGATGCCGCACACATGGACTCGATTCAGCAGACGGTTCTTGTTCTGTTGAGACACTGCACTGAGACTCCCATTTCGATCCAGAACATTATTGCCCACAAGCTTGGCCAGAGTGCTCGGGGTAATATTGCTAGCCTCATGCAGCAGTACTCGTACCTGTATGCTCGAAACCCCGAGTATTTCATCCAGACTGCCAAGAAGACGCTGACTTGTGACGTGAAACACTTTCCCGAGGTCAAGCCCAAGAAGGTGGAGCCCGTGACTGCCGAGGTGGAGCACTGTGGCATTGTGGAGCTGCTGACTACGGAAATCACGTCGCTGGGCAACTCGTGGGTGCCTGAGCCTTCAGACAATGTCGAGCACCCTGCTGAGCCCAAGGACTACCCTGAGCTGGCGTACCTGACGTTCCTGCTCAACTGTCTGACGGAGCTTCTTGGTGCCTACGCCGATTCCAAGCTGGAGTTTGTGTCTCTGGGCCGAAAGAAGCACGGCCTGTTGTCGTACTTTTTGACCAAGCTGTTGTACTTTTCTACAGCTGCCAACGAGCCTGACAACACCATGACTCGTGCTCGAATGTCCGTGTCAGCCTCCGCTACCTCCTGTTTGCACGCTCTGGTGTCGTCCACTCAGGAGCGAGACTTTGACGTTGATTCCACCGAGAAACGGGATCTCGTCATGGTTCGAAAGGCCCTGCTGGACACCGTGATGCGGCTTCTTCGAGAGGCGACTCACCTGGACACCCTGGACAAGCGGTACACTCGGTACGCAGTCTTGCTGGATCTCTGCCACAAGCTGCTCAGTGCCAAGACCCTGTCCACCGTCACCAACAGTGCTGCCATTGCCTCTGAGCACGCTCAGCAGGATTCGGCCGAGTTTGCCCTCGTCATGTACGACAAGCACTTTGCCAAGTCCGTGACTGCCCTCATTGCCGACCTGGATCTCAACTTCCCCGGCGCCAAGAAGGTGGCCAAGACTCTTCTTCGACCCATTCATCGTCTGTCTCATTTGACGATGGAGAACCCCGATGCTCTTGATCGGGGTGAGGATGAGGGTGAGGATTCCGAGTCTGAAGACGACGACTCGGAGGACGACGAGTCTGACGACGAGGCACCCCCTCAGAACATTTTCCAGAACTCGACTCTGGGCATGTTTGAGGCCGAGGCAAACTCTGGTGACGAGGAGATGGACGAGATTGGTTCCGATCAGAGTGAGCTTGACGACGACGACATGGAGGAGCTGGAGGAGCCCCTGTATCTGGATCAGGAGGAGGACGATTCGGATTTGGATATCGATGACATGTCGGACGACGGACACGAGGAGGATCATGTGGCTGAGAGTGATATTGATGAGGTGATTGCGATGGAGGAAGGAGAGGACGACTGGGAGAGTTACAGTGAGGAGGAGCTCGGAGAGGAGGAGCTGGAGGATGAGCTGGATTTCTCGGAGGCCGAGCCTGCCGAGGGTGAACAGGAGGAAGGAGACGCGATTGGCGGTGTTCGAGATCTGATTGCCGCTCTCGGCAACCCCAGCACGCCTCCTCCTCCCCCAGATTACGCCATTGATCTGGACTCCACCGACGAGGAGGAGCTGCAGGAGGCCAACAGTCTGTTTGTGCCTCCTCCCGGCCACTCTGGAGCCGTGGGAGGTCACCCCCTGCTTGCTGGCCGGGGCTCCAACTCGGGTGTTCGATCGCTGTCAATGTCGTACACTCGAAACGCCATGAACATCAGCGCCATCAACAACCCCGTGGACAATTTGCTGGAGCGAATGGTGTCTCGGGCTGTGACTGGTCCCGATGGAGGCTCTTTCACTATTGGCATTGGAAGCACCAATGGCGTTCAGATCCAGCGCAACGTCGAGGCGCTGCTCACTTCTGTGGGAGGCTACCGACGGCCCCGAAAGGCTGGCTGGGACGCCAAGCTGCTGCGCTTTGAGGCTTCGTCGACCGTCATTCGATGGACCGCCTTTGCCCGCATGTTTGACATTGTCAAGCAGCGAGGCGTGTGCTGGCGAGCTGTGGCTCCCATCATGAACGCCATTGGTCCCCCCGTGGAGGCCGAGATTCAGGAGATTGCCGAGCGGGAGATGATGGCGCAGGAACGCCGGGCTGACCAGGCTGCTGCCGCCATTGAGTCTTCTGAGGACGAAGACATGGTGTCTGCTGCGTCTACCGACGATATGATGGGAGAGGAGGTGCTGTTCAGACACAGTGATAATGAGGATGAGGACGGAGAGGAGGAGGATGTTGGTCTGGATTTGGCGTCGGCTATCATGGGCACCACTGCTGAGGAGGTGGATGATGACGTGTCAGTGGGCACCGAGGGCGAGTCTCAGATTGAAGTCGAGGAGGCTGCTGGTCCCTCTGAGCCTGCTCGAGACCCTGTCTACGTCACCATTTCTGGTCGTCAGGTTGATATTTCTGGCCTTGACATTGACCCCACCTTCCTGGAGGCACTTCCCGAGGATATGCGTGAGGAGGTTGTGCTGCAGCATATTCGGGAGAGTGAGCTGGACGACTCTGTCATCTCTACTCTGCCTGACAACATGCGAGCTGAACTGCGGCCTGTTACTCTTGGCCAGGCTGATTCTCAGGACTTTGCCACGTTCCTGGGCACTCTGGACTCCAATCTCCGTCAGACGATTCTGATGGAGCAGGATGAAGCTACTCTCAACGCTCTTCCTGACGAGCTGGTTGCCGAGGCTCGACGGTTGCGAGTTCAGAGAGGCCCTCTTATGGTGGGCGGTGACGATGAAGAAGACGACGAGGCTGGAACCGAGGATGATACTGCCATGATTGATGATGCTGTCACCTCTACTCTTGGCGTTGCCACCACAGCTTCTTCGTCTCACCAGCGTCGACATGCCAAGAAGGTGGATGTGTTTGCTGCCCGTAACTTTGTGGACAAGAGCGGCATCACTGCTTTGGTTCGACTCCTGTACCTGCCCCAGGGCAGTGCCTCTCGTGATTTCCTGCACGAGCTGCTGCTCAATGTGGTTCGAAACAGACAGGCTCGTGCTGACGTCATTTCCATTCTGCTGTCCATTCTCCAGGATGGATGTCGGGATCGAACTTCTCTTGAACGGTCGTTTGCCAACCTCACCACCACGTCGAACGTCCAGGGCACCCCCAAGTCCCCCATCAAGGCCGGTCTTGGTAGTGCCAGCAGCGAGCTCAGTACTGACGTGACTCCCATGACGGTCACTCTGCAGGTTCTGGATGCTCTGTCCTACCTCATCAGAAACAATGCCCACATTCGGCACTATTTCCTGACTGAGCACGACGTTCCCGTGGGCCACACCCGTGTCAAGCGAAAGAAGGCCCTCAAGAGCATGAAGTACCCCGTCAACATTCTGTTTGGCCTGCTCAAGAACCCCGTTGTGACCGAGCGAAGCCAGGCCATGGAGGTGCTGTCCAGCATGCTGCAGGAGGCCACTCGACCTCTGCAGGCCAAGCGACGAGCCAGTATGAACGTTGCGGCTGAAGCTGCTGCTCTGGCCCGTGCTGATCTTGCCGCTGAGGCTGCTGAGGCTGCGGAGGCTGCTGCTGCTGGTGGAGGGGCTTCTGACACCGCCATGGTTGTTGATGAGCCTGAGACCGAGGGTACCACCACCAATGTGCGAGGCAAGAAGTCGCTGAAGGACTTGTCTCCTTACATTCCTTCCGGCAACTTGTCTCTGGTGACTCAGATTCTCACTGCCAACGAGTGCTCTTCTCTGACCTTCCAGCAGACGCTGTCGTGCATGCAGAACTTGCTGCACATTGACAATGCCGTCAAGGTCTTTTC
The DNA here is from genome assembly GCA_001600535.1 of Yarrowia sp. JCM 30696. NCBI lineage: Eukaryota > Fungi > Ascomycota > Dipodascomycetes > Dipodascales > Yarrowia > Yarrowia sp. JCM 30696. The sequence continues at coordinate 1,500,376 of BCKG01000006.1, forward strand.
CAGCCAGCTGTCTTCTCAGGCCATTCGTCTGGGCAAGACCCTGATCACGGACCTGGTGAATCTCAACTCGTTGATTCACACCCCCGGCAATGCTCTGCAGGGCTCAGCTCTGTCCAAGTTTTCGCTGGCGTCGTCCGATCAGGCCAAGCTGCTGAGAGTGCTCACGGCCATTGACATTCTGTTTGACAAGCGAGGCGAGACCAAGGTGAACATTTACAACAACCTGACCTTTGGTCCTCTGTGGGGCGCTCTTTCCGACGTGCTTGGTTACGTTGCCGAGCATCCTGATCTGATCCATGTTGCCACGGCTCTGTTGCCGCTCATGGAGGCTCTGATGGTTGTTTGCAAGCATTCTCGGGTGACCGAGAGAAGTGCCACCAGCGGCAACAACAACTCCGGCAACTCGCCCACCGAGCACACCCACAAGTACTCTGCTCGAAGCTACGACTTTGCCAACGAGCCCATTGAGAATCTCTTCTTCTCCTTCACTGACGAGCACCGAAAGATTCTCAACCTCATGGTTCGCAACAACCCCAAGCTCATGTCGGGCTCGTTCTCGATCCTGGTCAAGAACCCCAAGGTGCTGGAGTTTGACAACAAGCGAAACTACTTCAACCGCAAGATCCACTCTTCCAACCAGAGCGACGGAGCCACCATCAATCTCAACGTCCGACGTGACCAGGTCTTCCTGGACTCGTACAAGAGCATGTACTTCAAGTCTGCCGCTGAGATCCGGTCTGGAAAGCTCAACATTCACTTCTCTGGAGAGGAGGGAGTTGACGCTGGTGGAGTGACGAGAGAGTGGTACCAGGTGTTGGCCCGACAGATGTTCAACCCTGACTACGCGCTGTTCACGCCTGTGGCCTCGGATACCACGACTTTCCACCCCAACCGAACGTCGTGGGTCAACCCCGAGCATTTGTCTTTCTTCAAGTTCATTGGTCGAATCATCGGCAAGGCCATTTTCGACCAGCGTCTTTTGGACTGTCACTTTTCTCGAGCAGTGTACAAGAAGATTCTTGGCCGAGGCGTGTCTCTCAAGGACATGGAGACACTGGACATTGAGTACCACAAGTCTCTGGTGTGGATGCTGGAGAACGACATCACCGACATCATCACCGAGACAATGTCGATCGAGACGGAGGACTACGGTGAGAAGAAGACCATTGATTTGATGCCTGATGGTCGAAACATTGCCGTGGACGAGTCCAACAAGGCCGAGTTTGTGCAGCGGGTGGTGGAGTATCGACTCATCACCTCTGTGGAGGAGCAGCTGGAGCACTTTTTGCAGGGATTCCATGACATTATCCCCAAGGAGCTGGTGTCCATTTTCAACGAGCAGGAGCTGGAGCTGTTGATCTGCGGTCTGCCTGAGATTGATGTCGACGACTGGAGAAACAACACCGTGTACACCAATTACTCGGCGTCGTCTCCCCAGATCCAGTGGTTCTGGCGGTCCATTCGGTCGTTTGACGACGAGGAGCGAGCCAAGCTGCTGCAGTTTGTCACGGGTACTTCCAAGGTGCCTCTGGACGGTTTCAAGGAGCTGGAGGGAATGAATGGCCCCACAAAGTTCAACATTCACCGGGCTTATGGCAACAACGAGCGACTGCCCTCTTCGCACACGTGTTTCAACCAGCTGGATCTACCAGAGTATGACAGCTATGAGACACTTCGGGGGTCGCTGTTGTTGGCCATCACGGAGGGACGAGAAGGATTTGGTTTTGCCTAGAGAGAGAGGAGGAAGGCTAGAGGGAGGAAGGGGAGGATTGGTTTGCCTGGAGACATGGCTTTTAATGATATTGATATTATGTTTAATTGTGTAGTTGTAGCAGGTTTTCTAGATGTAGCACTCGTACTTGTACAGACCGACAGGCATCTTGTAGAATGACTACTGTACTGGTTCAGTTATAATGTCCTTCCAATCGGATTCGCTTTACTAAGGCTGCTATAAATTACCATTAATTCCTTATAAAGCTACAAACTAAAATACAAGTCACGGTGTCTGTCCGATAGACCAATGACACCACAAAAATTAACCGCTGGTTGCTCGGCCAACAGAGTCAATCTCACCTCCGTCCCCGAGACCCACATCCACAAGAGTCTTGTCCAGATCATCAATCACATCACCCTTCACCGAGTACACGTCGCTTCGACGCGTGGTCCAGCTCGTGGGCAGGTTGAAAACGAGCTGCGAGATTGGAGTGGTCTTGGGCACAGAGCCGAAGACATATGTATCTTGGGTGCCGTCGGCGTTGGTCTTGATGACGGATATTCTCACGTTATCTCGTCGCTGCTGTGCAATGACAGGCACAGACTTTCGGGGAGTCTTGCCGGAGGACTTGGGGGTTCGGGACGTCGACGGCTTGGGGGACTGGTAGTCGGCTCTCAGGTAGTTTGCAGGCACGGGCTTGAGCTTCTGAGGGGTGGAGGACTTTCGACGCGACTTTGGCGAGCCCTTGGGAGAAGCGGCCAGGTCCATGGCCTTGACTCGTTCCAGAGCCTTGGACTTCTTTTTGGAGGACGACGAGGGGGCGACTGCGGCCTTGAGCTTCTCCACCCTGGAGGGAGTGGACTTTGCGGCTCTCTTGGGCACGGGCTTGAGCTCGGGTTCCTCCTCGCTTTCGTCGTCGTCTTCGTCGTCGTCGTCTTCGCTCTCGTGTTCCTTGCCCTTGCCCTCGTCGTCGCTCTCCACGCTCTGGCTGGATTCGTCGCTGTCGGAGGAAAACTTGCTGATGCTGGCGCCAACCTCTCCAACCTCTCCAATCAGTCTCTCCTTCTTGACCTTATTGGCAATGTTGACGAGACTTCGAACCATTGCGATGGGTGGTGTGTGTGCGTGTGCGGGGTATTCTTTTATGGGGAATGGGTGGATGGATGGATGGCGTGTTGTGTCGTGTTGGTAAAGGGCCTACTTTGTACCTGTGAGCGTCTCACGCGTCGTGTTGTGGAGGATGAGAAGGGAAAGTCAACTAAGTGTCCACCAGAAGGAAAACACGTCAAAACAAAGCAAGCAGATGTTAACAACCAAAAAGGAAATAAAGGCTATTTGTGCTCCCTTGTCAAACGTCTACAAGTACGCGTCTCTGTGTATATACACTGAGAAATCACCGATGGATATTCTCATCTCGAGCAGAAAATTCACTCAGTTTGTCATGGGCTTCCCATTGTCCACCGCAGAGGCCGTTCTCATTCCTCAGCACGACTCCATGGGGTTGTTTATGGTCATCTGTAGTTGGAAACCTAATTGTGCTCACAGAAAAAAAACCCCTGGCCTCAAGAATGAACCATAACCGCTTTGACTTGAGGCAGAGGATCGATCAATGAACTCCAAGCGTACAAGTAGAATCGCAGTGAAAATGGGCGCAATTTTTATTGTTGGCCCGCGCCACCAGGCCTCACCGGTGAAAAAATCGCCCTTCGCGTACTGCGCAGAGAGCTAAGGATTTTGTTTAGTCTGCCGTCAGCTTGGATTATCATTGGGTGGGCCACATGCGCGTGTTTGAAAGAATGTACAACCCTGTGTGGCCAATATAGTGAGGCCAAAAAGGTGTTGACGGGGTATTGACGGGACGTGTGGAAAACTGACGGTGTCCACGCCTCGCTATACGGCTCAATTGTCTTTGTACTTATCAGAGCAGTCAAAATTCGGCCTCGAGATAAGCCTGACCTTCACAGCTTGTGTTCTTTTAGTTTTGTGATGTTTACCATGTTTACAACGCAACCAATGATACTTAGACGTTAGACGGCTATAATGTGGGATTCGACAAGTCTGTGTAAGAGCTGAGTATTCTGATGAGATACACACAGATGTTGGGATCCGGTTCTTTGCTTTCAAATCCTGACATCTATCCCTTCTCTGTCTGTCAGATTCAAGTCCACGTAGACGCGGTTCCTGGATGGTGTTTTGGTGGGTCACCACAACTGCCTGTGCCGTGGAGGTGGAATCAACAAGACTTACTTGGTTTTTAGAGGGAGTCAACAGAATATTTAACAACATCCAAGTAATAGTTGTTAAAGTAAAAGACATACCATTACTTAACGAAGGGCATCCTTGGACAATGTGACTGCCCTTCTCTAACACGTCAAAGTGGTCTAAAATTGAAAAAAAAGTGCAGAGAAAGAGAGCGACTTGGATCATTTGGCACCCATACAATACACCCAGATCTCAAAAAGCTGATCCCATAGAAACTCTCGATTTTCGAGTTTTTCAGGACATTTAGAACTAAACAAGAACTAAGAAAGAGGCCTAGCAGCTCCAAAAACCTCACTATACCCTAGAACAACCAAAAAAGCTGCTATTTTCGCCGTGATTAGTCAGCAGCATTACGATAGCAGACCCCACGTTTTCTGTCTTTCAAAAAAACCGCCTTCGTGGCCAAGTGGTAAGGCGCAGCACTAGTAATGCTGAGATCATCAGTTCAAATCTGGTCGAAGGCAATTATTTTTTTCAATTAAGAAATTGATTATTCTTATGATTTTTTTCTTCCGTGCGGCTTCTTTTACTATAATACGAGCACTGGTAGCCCCAGACCCCGCTTTTTAGTCTACCAGTACCAGATAGTTTAGTTTTGATTCCTTCTCTACAAGTGCTGTGTCCCTTCACAAACCCATCTACCCTCCATTATCTATATAAGTTAACACAGAACATTGTCAATGATTCTCGTCTTTGCTCCCTCCTGGTTGGGGACTCTGACCGCCGCCGAAATGAGACAGCCCTGTTCCTTATCCACGGGCTGGTCCAGAGGGAAGTCTGTCAGGGTCTTTTTGTCGCTGACGCTCACGTACTCCACGTCGATGGAGAACTCCGAGGCCGCAATGGTGTCGAGCACCTTCTTTTGCACGTCTCCGTAGGTGATGTTGGGTGTGTTCTGGAACATGTTCTGAGCTCCCGTCAGAGCCTGGTACAGCACCTTGCTCTTGTCCTTGGACTCTTCGGTCAGATAGACGTTTCGCGAGCTCATGGCCAGCCCATTGGCCTCCCGGGTGGTGGGCACAATGGTGATGGCCGTGGGAATGTGCAGATCAACCACCAGACGAGCCACCACCACACACTGCTGGGCATCCTTCTGGCCGAAGTAGGCCCGATCCGGCTGGATGATGTTGAGCAGCTTGGTGACGACCGTGGCGACTCCCCGGAAGAAATGGGGCCGAATGGAGCCCTCCAGCTGGTGGCTGAGGCCCTTGACTTCGATGAAGGCTCCCACCTGCTCCTTGACGTCCAGCGGGATGCCTGACGGGTACATTTCGTTGACGGAGGGCGCGAAAACGGCAAATTCGTTTGTGTAATGCACCTTGTCGTCCGTGTGGATGGCGTTTCGCAGCTCGGTCAGCTTCTCAACGTCCGAATCAACCGTTCTGGGGTACTGACCGAAATCCTCGTGGGGCGCAAATTGCGAGGGGTTCACGAAAATCGACACAATGGTGTGGTCGTTTTCGGCAATCGACGCCTTGACGAGATCCAGGTGGCCCCGGTGCAGAGCTCCCATGGTGGGCACAAAGCCAATGGACTGGCCCAGCAGCGTCTTCTCTCGTCTCCATGCTCGCACCTGGTCGATGGTGTTGAAAACTCGCACACACGTGTCGCTTTCGGTGAAAAGCGTTCTGGCGGCGGGTACCGCGGGCTGGATACCTCGAGCTAGCCGAAACACCGGTCGCAACATGTTTTTTTGGTGGTGTAGGGGGACTTTGAAATTTATTTGCAGCGATCGGCTCAATCGGGTCAATCTGACTTTTCTCTCCATCCGAGGAACCTAAAGTCTAGCCTAATATGGGGTTAAACGGGCAGCTAACGGTGGGTCTGAAAGTGGGGTTTTAGATGGGTGAAAAGTTATCCGAAAATGGGGGTGTGTTTATTGAGCAACAAAGGTGGTTTGTGAGGTTTTTTTCCGTTTTTTTCCAAGTTTTTTCATCACCAATCTGTTGTGTAATAAAGACCAACCCAATCACTGTCAACACCTTCAATAACCGAAGGGACGGCTGAGTAATTTTCTGGCAAAAACAAATGTGTACAATACATACCAGTAATACATAGGGTATTCTCCACTCACCACTTCAATAAATAATCCATTCTATATATAAACCTCAGACAAGTCTTTGTCTGCCTTCTCCAGGTCTCAAGTGTGCGTCCGATTACGCAAACATGACGCTGACTACCTCGGAGATCACCAGACACATGTACCTGTCCTGGCAGAGAGTCAGCAGTAAAAAGGACATTTCCCATGTCCGTGATGCAACGCAGGCCATGCCCAGACCGACCATGACCAGGCCCATTCGTGGCTATAGTCCCAGAGCAGCTTCACAGGGCCCTCTGGCTTCATGGCGTAGTCCGTGCACTTTCAGAGACATGCTCAGGTCTGTATTCGACACGAGTCTGTGGTGTCCAGCTATTGCCATGTGGTCCTCCACGTACTCGATTTCAATGAGTTCTCCCTCTTCGCTCTCATCGTCGCCTTCGTCCTCTGAACTGCTACTGCTGCTACTATCGTCTTCGCTGCTATCGTAGGATGCACTTTGCCAGCCGGCCTCCTGGAACGTCTGGGGCACGACTGGCTGGGCAAATCGGATTCGCGACTTTGGCCGTCGACTCTGGAGCTCGTCTGCCAGCAGGTCGACGAGATTGGCGTGCGCCAGCAGCTTTCGGAGATCCGGAGATTCGTCGTTGGACTCGCGGATGAGCTTGAACCGGGCCTGCTGAGAAAGGAAGTAAATCTCGACGGTTTCCGCCTGGGCCACGGGTCGAAGGAGGGTCATGGTGGCACACAGATGGAGGTCCGCCCGGATGCGACCCTCACTGTATATATATACGGTCTAAGCGAGCCACTCTTTATCTCCAAGCTTTGTGAACCAAACTGTCAGCTGCACAAAAAAAGAGAAACCAAATTCGGCGTCGGAGTTTTTCACCCAAAATCTCCGACAAGGCAGAGCAGACGCAGAAAGTGCTGCAAAAGGTGTCATATCGTGGGAACGCAACGCTCTGGTTCTCCAGAATTTCCCCAAATCCATTTTCACCCATTATCCCCACCACCACAAGTACTTTTACCAGTAGGTACTGCCCGTCACCGGGTCTCGCAACTACGGTTTAAGCCTAAAAGATGCAGTTAGAGCAGGCCGATCGGGGCTACGAAAAGCGCTTCAAGTCCGTTGGGAAGCACGGCTGAGGCGTGGAAAAATCCTCACAAGCCGCCAAAAAGTCGCTAAGGGGCTGCTCGTCCGGATTTCCTTTGGGAGCCTTTGGGAACCATCTCGGATTTATCAGAGGGTAGAAAACTGGGTGATGACGTAATGAGGAAAAGAGGAAAAGAGGAAAATGATAGACGATACGGATAAGAGCAGCACAAGTATACACTAACAAGCGGATTTGGTGACTTTGAGGACTTTGCTACCGACAACCTGCCTCAGATGGACGTGCCTTTTCTCACTCAAAATTAGGTCTCCGACTCTCTCTTGCTTCAAGTGAAATGGTCACAAGCCAAGAAAGAGGTCATGATACAAAGACATCCCTTTGTATGAATAATTAGAGCCATTGAAAGATTTTCAGGTTGCTGCGGTCTTCCAGATCAAACAATGACGTTTTCGGTCTATTTTTAGGGTCTCAATCGAACAATAACCACACTCACATCCTCGTTCAAATCTCGAAACGTGGAATAACGCCGAATGAAGGACTGAAAGAACTTATTATTTGGTATCGATCTAAAGAGCAGAAACGCAGGAGAAAACTGAACCATGTTATGCGCCTATCGTAAGAATATTCTCTACAAGCAGCGGGTTACAAGTACCTAAGCCTTGAATGTCGAGATATACACCATCTGTGACAAAAAAAGGACAAATGAAGCCTTCTAGGACATCCTAAATCCAATATTATCAGTTCCACACCATCAGCTGCCGTTTTTTCGCAAATTTTCGCCGCTATTTCCGCATATTTGCTCCCTTTTATACGCCGTACACTCCTCGGAGCCAACAAGCCTGGCTAGCTCAATCGGTAGAGCGTGAGACTCTTATTCAAAGCAATCTCAAGGCTGTGGGTTCAAGCCCCACGTCGGGCTCTTCTTTTTTTGCCCAGGATATCCATCCAGTTTCCTACCATTTTCTCCAAGCTGACTAATCACAATGGCTATGTCCGAGATGTTATCGCAACCTTAATTCCGAGCTCAACAAATGCGCCTGTTGTATGATATTGGGGATGCGGTGGATGAAGGGAAGTGGGAGGTGGTGATGAGAGCTTTTTTTTCCTTATTTTTGGTACTTTTTGTGTGCATTTGTGAGTTTTTTTGAATTTTTGCGCAGTAATTTCAACAATCAACTATCTCTCAACTAAATCTCGTTAATTAGTTCACGAGTAACAGTTAACCTTGCATTGCCCACGTAAATTGCTTTTTCCCCAGACAAGTATCACATGCTGCAATACTAAAGAGGCAACTATAGATGAGACACTGCAGTGTGGGACCCAGTGTCTCGAAAATATTTCGCTCTCGTGACCCCCTCATCTCGGTCCAAAGTCATTTGATTGCTTGCTTTGACCCATATATCAACGGAGGGGTTATTTTTCTGTGATAATGCACCCTTGACAAAAAGCGAGACATTGCTAAATAGACAGAAGAAGACGTGTATCTGGCGCAATAGTACATATTTTTCAATTCTGAAAACAGAACCGTGCTCCCCACGTGACCACCGTCTCAACCATATACCGCAATGTACACTTGCCACCGTCCATGAGCGCCAGACACCTCGAGACATTGCTATCTCTACGTCAGTGGATCAGAGTTTAGTGTGTTCAACGGGGTGGAAAGAGTGGCCCGGAAATGCGCTGATTCTGGGGCGAAAACGGGGCGAAAACGTGCGATTTTTGGAAAAATCTGAGCACGTGACTCCTGGGAGCGCACTGCCACTCCAGCTCCGCTCCAGCTCCACCCCATGGTGCTCCTGAACACGGCTTATCTCTCTCCACGTGTTTGGCAAACCTAGTTGGCCCCGTGTTCTGCAGCACCACTGCATATGCAACCTCGGGGTATATTACCGAAGCACATGTTTGTGGAGAAGCAGACAGTTGTAAAGCTGAAGAGGAAAAAAAATAACAGACAGCAACAGCAACATTTTTTTCACACTCGAGTCGCACTTTAGATGTTACACAAACCGACACCCATGCGACTGGTAAGGGGGTTCAGTTGTTCTAAGAGAGCTACTGGCACCTCCGGATCTACCATACTAGCTAGAAGAGTATGTGTACCCAACAGCTACAGCCACAGTCGCCATGCGTTTTCAACCACGGCCTTCAGGAGCCAGAACAAGGTCACAACGTCGAGCTCGGCGTCCAAAACCGCCAACGAGATGCTCAGCTCGCTGCAACCTCCCCCGGTGCGTCCTCACTGGTTTTTCGCGACTGACGTGAGTCTCCGAGAACCGGACTTTCTGCTCGGCGACGAGGTGCTGGAAAACAAGCTGAGCGGCAAGAAGGAGGCGCCGGTCCGGCCGAAAAAGTTCATGCCGTTTTCGGACCAGGATAACGCGCTGCTGGAAAAACGATACCAGGAGGTGCACAACAAGGTCACCGAAGACGCCATTGTGCCCGTACGAGAAGACTACCTGTTCGAGGTGGACATCAACACCATGGAGCTGTCGCCGGTGTACTGGGAAGGTCCCATTTTCGAAGTCCGGCGTTCCGAGTGGTTACTTATGGACGGATCAAACGCGATTCCCTGTTCGAAACAGCTCAATGACCAGCTGGAGAACGGCTACAACAGCAAAAAGCCGTGGATGGAAATGAAGGAGAAAAGCATCAGCATCAAAAACAGCATGGAGGAGGTCTCTGCAGGAACAAGCACAAATTGGGTGCTCAAGGGAGAGAGGTACCAGGGCAAACTGTGTGTGTACTCCACAGACTGCTACACCGCCTGGATCATGAGCAACGACGTTTACGGCATGCTGACGGCGGCGTTTCTGCAGAAAATTGCGTCGGGCAACATTCTGGGAGCTTCCAAGCTGATTCGAGGCTACGACCATGTCAAGAAGAAGGAGGACAAGGACGAGGAGAAGAAGAAGAAGAAGAAAGACAATAAAATCGGCAAGTTTGACGAGAAGCCAGATACCCGCAAAGATCCGCTGACGCCGGAAATCAACCACTTTGCCTCAGCACAAAACAAGCTGAGCTCCAGATACGGATCGCAGGCTTCGGAACAGCAGCAAATGGAACACGATTACGAGGACAACAAGGAGAATGCAGGCAGCCATGCGTCTCAGGACGACGACAACGCGCCTCAGTACGACCATCTGGTGCTGTGTGTCCATGGAATTGGTCAGAAGCTGGGACGAAGAATCAAGTCTGTCAACTTTGTTCACGACGTCAATGTGCTCCGAAAAACCATGAAGAGCGTGTTCAACGACGGAAAACAGTTCCAAAAGTACCGAGATGTGAAGGTGGATCCCGAGAAGGACAAGGAGGAGCGAGTGTGGACCCATCCCAAGGTCCAGGTGCTTCCTGTTCTGTGGAGATCCCATGTGACGTTCAATTTGACAAAGGCCGACATTCTGCAGCACCAGGGAGACCCCAACCAGCAGGTTTGTCTGCAGGATATCACTGTCGACGGTCTTTCCAGCGTGCGAAACATTGCTGGAGATGTGATTCTGGACGTGCTTCTCTACTACCAGCCCTTTTACCGACGTCAAATCAACCAGGCCGTGATCGACGAGTGCAACCGGATCGTTGAGCTGTTCCGAAAACACAACCCCAAGTTCAGAGGCAAGGTGAGTCTGATTGGCCACTCCCTGGGCTCCGTCATCTCCTTTGACGTGCTGTCCAACGATCTGGCGTGTCCTGGAATGGAAAACCAGAGTACCGACGGACTGGAGTTCCCTGTGCAGAACTATTTCATGATGGGCTCGCCTCTGGGACTGTTCAAGATCCTGGAGGGAAGCAGCATTCGGCACTTTGACGCCGAGAACCACAAAAACAACCTCATTGCCGAGGAAACCAAGTTCCAGCCGGCCTCCAACTACCTGTCCCCCAATGTCAAGTACCTGTACAACATTTTCCACCCCTCTGACCCCATCAGTTACCGAATCGAGCCTCTGATCGACAAGCTAGCGGCGTTTTTGCGACCAGCCAGCGTGCCCTTCACCAAGTCCGGCTTCTCCACAGAGTCCATTTCCAACCTGGGACGTCAGGTGGCTGAAGGAGCCCAACAGATGTGGAACACCATCTACACCAGTGGAGAGAGTATCACTCAGAAGCTGCTGAATGCTGCCAGTTTCCTGGAACAACAGAAGGAGGAGGAGCGCAAGGAGGGGTCTGGAGAAGAGAAGGAGCAGCCTAGCCACGAATCTGCAGAGTTCCCTTCCACCAGCAGTATTTCCAAACGGAAGCTGACTGCAGAGGAGAAGAAACAGGTGATCACCAAGCTCGGAACACTGTCGGCTACTGGACGAATCGACTACGCTCTTCAGGAGAGTGTGCTTGATCTGGGGTTCATTTCTGCCATTGCTTCACACATTTCGTACCTGGAAGATGAAGACGTGGCTGCGTTTGTGCTTCAGAGACTGCTGGAGGAGCAGAAAGACCTGGAGAAGAAGCGAAAGGCTGAAAGCTAGGGAGAAGACACTCATTAGAACTACTTTGTAGATATAGATATTAGATGGCGTTGTGTGTGTACCTACAAGTACTTGTATTATCAGTATTAGAATATTACACTCCCTAAACGGTTCTGAGGAATCGTTTGACAAAAGCTTAAATTACAAGCAGTGTCGAGATTACACACCATAAACGGTTCTGAGGAATTATTTCACAAAAGCTTAAATTGCAAGCAATATGCGAGATACACCCCCTAAACGGTTCTGAGGAATTATTTCACAAAACATGAAGCTTAAATTCTGAGCTCAATATGAAGCGTTGAAAAAGTCCAGTGAAACCGACTCAATGTGTTAGGGAACCAGATTGAGCATAGATGTGTCTTTCAGCGTATTGTATATGAAATTCATAACTTTTGTCGCTATAATCGAGTGTTGTGCATGTGGTCTACCTCACTGAATGTAAAGACACAATCATCAACACCAACTCACTCAACCTTGCACTCATAATGGTGAAGGAAACAGGAACAAAGGAGGAAATTACACAGGTGAGTCAGGAGTAGCGAGATATGGAGGTATTAACTCACGTGACTGGCAACTGCCCACGCGACGTCACTACTCGTATCTTACGCGACGCGTTTCACACTTGACACGACTAACGCAGAGACTCAAGTCGGCGATATGGATCACGGTATCGCGCATTGTTTCCGAGCAGACGCGCAACGTGCCGATTGACAACTCGTTTGTGGACGCGTTGACGGAGCTCGTGTTCGAGCAGGCCGTGACTCTGGGAGGCGATCTGGAGTCGTTTGCCAAGCTGGACAACAGGGTGGTGATCACCATGAGGGACTTGGACATGGTTCTGAGACGCAACGAGGGGCTCCAGGAGGCAATTGGCGAGTTTCAGAGTGAGACGATTTGAGCAGTGTCTTGACTGATGATTAACAGGTATTTATTAATGTATTTATTGACATATTGGGGTGTACTCGTACAAGTAAGAAAACAAAAAGAGGTAGCTATAGTAATGTGTATGCATTGATTGAATCATGTGGTTCGGTTTTTTAGCACACATCCATTTCTCCATATTTTTGACAGTCCTTTTTTTTCCATTTTTCTCATTTTTCAAATACTTCTCTTTTTACTCCACCTCGAATCGAACTGACAACCTCCAATTCGCCCAAACCTTATTTCTTCCAACCATGAAATTTCTCAAGGGTCGTCTACATCTCCAGATCACACATCACCCCAGAACACCATGCTGCGACTAACTCGATCGGTGAAAAACCTGGGTCTTGGCGCCGTGCGGTTCCAGTCGACGCAGGCTCCCCAGCGGCCCAAAAACATCCTTGTTCGCCAGGCTGAGCGGGCCGAGCGGGAGCTGCAGGAGGCCCAGAAGTGGAGAGGAGGCAAGAAGCGACTTGATTTCGACGTTGACATGTCCGAAATCCAGCTGCGAAACTTTGGCCGGCAGCACGAGCACGAGCGGGTTGCTCCCGCGACCCCTCTGCAGTACACTGGCCGAGGCTCGCACGAGCAGACCATGGAGATTGTCAACCGAATCCGACGTCAGTACGAGTATCTGCCTCGGTCCAGAGAGGGAGTCAGCCCCCCCGAGCTCGTGGGCCGAACCACGTACCTGACCATGCTTGGCTCCGGCGAGCCCGTGTCCGGTCCCCAGCACAGCGAGCTCACCAAGGCGCTGTCGGATCTGCACTACATTGACAACCAGCTCAAGCCCCAGGTGGTCAAGGATCTGCTGCGGCGGTTTTCGCGAAACGTGGCTGCGGACCACGAGTCCGGCGAGATCAACACGCTGGACGAGCAGGGCCGAGCTGTGACTCGAGGTCGACGAAAGACATCTTCCGCACGAGTCATCATCACCAAGGCCCCCGAGGGAACCGTGGGAGAGGTGCGGGTCAACGGCCTGCTGCTGCCCCAGTACTTCAAGGACCTGCAGCACCGGTCCGAGGTCATGTTCCCGCTGTCGGCCGTGCAGTCCGAGACCAAATACAACGTCTTTGCCACTGCTGTCGGAGGAGGAAACTCTGGAAAGGCCGGAGCCATTTCTCTGGGAATCGCTCGAGGCATCATTGTTCACAACCCCCTGCTGCGAAAGCGGCTGTCCAAGGCCGGCTGTCTGACCCGAGACGCCCGAGTCAAGGAGCGAAAGAAGCCCGGTCTCAAGCGAGCCCGAAAGGCGCCCACCTGGGTCAAGCGATAAGAGAGGAGACGTGGAGAATTGTATATATGTGCTGGAGACCGTGGTCTGTGGCTACGGTGCTCGGCTGTGAAGGTATACCTGTATATAAACGAATGAAGATGATTGATTGAGTGGAGTGATGAGAAGTGGTATGAGACATCAAGATATGTGTGGATAGACAGGAAGACACGAATCAGATCAGTTGGTTCAATATGTCAAGAAGAAGATGGCACAATTGCAATTTGGTAGTTTTATTCACTTGGTAGTGCTGTGTAGTAGCTATTTTTTTTCTATAGATTTATTTAAAAACGGTTTATTTAATTTTATTTATTTATTTTTTTTATTTATGTGGATATCACAAAATACACGAATCAGACCAGTTGGTTCAACAAGTCAAGAAGTAAATGGCTCAATTGAAACCAAATAGGTTATTCAATTGAGGTGATAGTCACGTATCTCTCTTTTTTTTTCAATAGATTTTTTTTTTTTATTATTATTATTTTAATTCCACTCCTCATGCACTCCACCTCCCAAGCTTATCACAACTTTATCTTCTCGCAACCAACATCAGATCTCGACACAGACATGTTTTTTGTGCGGCACGCGAGCACGCTCAAGTCCAATAAATCGCTGGAGCACGTGAGTACAATACGGGGGAGGTTGCCGGGGCAACAGGAACACGAGGGAGCCATGTGGACCAATCAGGATCATGGACTAATCACAACTCAGGCGTCAGCTAGAAGGAGTGTTAAGGAGAGGTCTCTTACACAGATCTAGACCAGCTGAAGTTTGAGGCTGTTTTTGAGACTGTCTAATGACTACCTGATTGCTTGTTGCTTCTTTCATTGGCAAGTTATGGGAGTTTGAATAAATCAACCCTCATGTTACACAAACACAGAATGCTGGGTTCTTGTGTTTTTGAAGCGTGCAAGTCAGATGTATCACCTCAGATAGTCCCAACGCTTCTTCTGTGACGTCAATCGAGTGTCGCGATTCCAGGTTACACTAACAGCTCATGCACCACCAGAATACTTCACCTCCTGCTAACTCAGTTTGTGCAAGCAGCAGCGGCCCGTCAACTGTGGCGAGACATCTGCAAGGCAGCATACACGACTCCGCCGACCACCCGAGACGAACTCATTGCATACGCGCGAACCGAGTTTGACCGACGCAAAAACGAGTCTGACATTATGAAGATCCGGTACTACATTTCCACGGGCACGCGGGAGTTCCAGACCATTGC
This sequence comes from Yarrowia sp. JCM 30696, assembly GCA_001600535.1. Classification (NCBI taxonomy): domain Eukaryota; kingdom Fungi; phylum Ascomycota; class Dipodascomycetes; order Dipodascales; genus Yarrowia; species Yarrowia sp. JCM 30696. The sequence goes on from BCKG01000006.1 coordinate 1,515,378, forward strand.
CAAGAACATGGGCATTTCGTTGTAGGCGAGAATTGGTACAAGTATATAGAGCTAGAGGAGCATTAATGACATTATGAACGTTGAAGTACAGCACCACAATTCAGGAGATGCTGCGCACGTACACAACTTGTAGATGAGCTTGATGATGTATATTGACTCATTTTAAAGGGTTCATGAGAGGAACAGTGACCAGCTATTCACAACAGGTTGGAGAAGAGAGGTAGAATTACTGTTAGAGCATTCTGGCATCATCTCCCTCAACCTTTCGCCAGAGAACTATCAAGGGCTATTCTCCTATGAGACCTGTAATGGTCTCCATGAATGCAGTCATCTCTGATGAGTACTGGAATATTAATTAAATGATACACAATAATATAAGAGTGGGGACATACTCTGAGGCCTCAGCAATGAGCTCCGAAAGAAGTCACAAGAGTAATCTGCTCTCTCAGGAAGAACACATTCATGAGAACGAATCGACTCTGCTTCTGTAGGATACACTGCCCAAAGATGTTCTTTTGGTATTAATGACTTCTGTCAATAGAGACTCATATTTTCACTCCTTTGGCACCTCACCAGTTCCTCGCTGTACGGATTTCTTAACCCTGACTAACCCTGAATCCTGACTAACCCTGATTAGCTCTGTGAAACCTTAGTTAGCAGTATTAGTTGGGAATTTGTTGAAGAAAAAAGTCGACTGGGGATTCATTTTCGGCGTTCCAGAGGTGCTACCTACGAGGTGAAATCGAAAGTACGATATTATGGTACATCTCGATGACTAATCCAAAAGGTTGATTGAGCCTTCTATACAACATTGTCTCGTTGTGGTGTCATCCCGGGTTCTCCTTTAACTATCTCTACTTACTTAGTATTATTAGTTGAAACGTTTGGACACCTTAATTGTGTACAAATAAAACGAACGCTGCAGAACTGGAAATACTTGAACCACAGAGATTTCAATAGCACCATTGAACTCGGCAGAATGAAGGCTCCATTTTGGTACCCATATCGAATCACTTTGGTAAAATTGGAAAAATCACCAACTTTGGTGACGATGTATGAAAACCGAATTCACAACTTTCTAAAGCAAGGAAACGGGTCTAGCTCCGTCTAGTTTCGTAGATCCATCCTTACAGTTCAATCCGAGCTTGACAGGTAAGAAGAGTTGTTAAGTGGCTCAGCAGATGGGGATGGGTAATCAAGTGGAACTGTGGCCCATACGACCAAACACATCTTCAGTAGTTTAATAGAAGACTGTAATGTCAGTGATTGCTGCAGTTAGTTCTGTTGCTGAGGAAGAATGTTGTCGAAATCACACAAGTGAAGCATTAACTGTTCTTTTATCGTTATATTCGCGTTGCCTTCAATCATAGCACGACAAGTGGTGACCGTGATAACAAGGGGAACATCTGTGGCGATAGTCTCAACTGTACCAAGTCAGTGAGAGTGTTCACAGTAAGTCGGTATTGTGTTGTTGTTATGGTACTGTAGTGGGGAGAGAAGTGGAGACACCTGAAGAAAACTATTTAGCCAAAGAATCATATTTTGAGCTGAAAGCAGTTGTAAAGTCGTAGATGGATGACTAATTCTCTGTATTCAAAGTTGTCTGAGTCCTTGAAACCGTCAACATCGTAACTGGAACCCTCAGACCAAAGTTCTGATTCAACACTAGTTGTCCCACAAGAGTAAGCCCAAGTGACTTGAGATGACTTGGAAACAGTTGCGTAGCCACTTAGCCACAATTCAACTTGAAAATAGTACTTACTCTGTACAAGTACATGCGATGGCTTTGTCTTCGTACGTGGACTGCTCAATGCTCCTCTTCCCCATATTATTCTGAAGGGATGGTCTCTCATACTGTGTAATAAGGGATGGTCGGTTTCCATGTCTCCTGGTGATAATTCGTAAAGCGATCTCAATGGTGGTGTAGAACACATTACAGCAAGCCTTCTCCACCTACATCAAAGAAGAACTGATTGACACCTCGTTAACTATGCTCTCAGCTACTTGACAGACTGATAATGTTACTTGACAGACTGTTCAAGTTACTTGTAGTATGACTACATCCGCAAGCAGTCCACAACTGCTCTACAGTCTTGAATGCATTCATTAACTAAATTTGACTAGTGGCTGTCTACACGCCCCTTGGGTTAATTCATTTCATACATTATCAATTACATTTAACAGCGACAGACACGGAGGGTGTCTGAAGCGTCCACAGACCAAGCACGGAGATGCTCAGAAGACCGAGACAGTATGGGACTGTCAGATAATGAAGCGAGTGCCAGTGAATGAGACTGGGGCAGGACCCGGAGACACGGAGGGTGCCTCAGGCGTTCTGGTGAAAGGCGCTGCTTGTTAGTATCACACTGTGTTAGTATGACCATGACCCCACCGAATACCACAGAGGGTAACGGAAAAGATATGATCGCCTTGTCAGATAATCAAAAACAAAACCGACAAACACACCCCTGGCGTGTTTGAAGGTTCTGCTAGCGGGCTGAAGTTCGCCATCATCAATAGGTAGAAGAAGCTCACGAGATGGTTCCGCCAAAATCGTGAGGACGCTAGTCAGTTTCGTCTCGGGGGGCAGTCATGGTTCCCTCCTGGGTCGAGAGAGAGTGACGGTCGCGGGTGAAACTGACTGGACTGTAGCGTCGTGTCTGAAGACCAAACAGGCCCTCAGACACGGGTTCCCTGGGCACTACCTATGAGTCTCTGACCGCGAGTCTCATAGATCCCTTGGGACACTGGGCATGGTTATCGCACACCCCCCTGGACACAAGCATGGTTATCGCACACCGTATCCAGAAAAATCCTCCACGGGTTTGAGATGCACTTAGAGCTGAGACCAGCACCGCATCACCGACATCCACGGTGAAACGGCGCCTCTGTCAAACACTCCAAAAGATGCACCCGTCGTGTATCGGAAAACTAGTTTCCACGACGCCCACTGTGTTAGCTGAGAAGAAGAAAGAGCACAAAGTGCGTTTGTGTCACAAGCAGAATGTGGGTGAATGAGGGCGAATGGGTACTCACAATATGTTCCTCGCTCTATGCCGCGGAAAGAATTCGCGTTGTGCGGTGCTGGAGACAAAGCACACGCTCGCTAGTATCTTGGTGATGATGGCAACTCCGATGAAGTGGTGTGGAGAAAGAAGACACAAACGGGGGGTTTATGTGTCTTATTTACTTTTCCAAATAAGCTATGAGAAATAAGCTATGAGAAATAAGCTATGAGAATTAAGCTATGAGGCAAATAAGCTATGAGAATAATACGTCCTTAAATTACAGTAACCCGGCCGAGGTGATAAAAGAAATGGACAGAAGTATTGTGTTTGACCAGATGCGCACTTCCAGTTTGTTTTTTTAAACTCAGAAAGGCTATCTTTTTTGTGTTCCTTTTTGGTACTCCAATTTGTGGAATTGCACCAAGGTTTTTATCTCATCTCGTTCTGCATTATCAACGCTGAACATAAGGAGGTGATGATTTTAAGCTATAGGCAGAAAAGTGTTGGAAAATCTGTTGAGTAAAGTGAGGGATTTAGGATATTGCGCTGTTTGTTCATCTGAACAACAGCAGAAAACCTGGCTATCATTCTTTGCTGAAGTGTGCTACATTGGGGACTATTTTCAGAGTAATCAGTTGAGAGTTTGTTGTGATAGACCCAATTTTCGTGTACTTCCCAAAAACTGTTGAGTAAAAATAAGCTATAGGTCTGAATCTGTTGGGGAAATGTCCATAAAGTGAGGGATTTAACGTGGCTCCTGGTATCAGACTCATATCTCCAAAAAAACACTTGTCTCGTCAACAACGCACTTTTCTGGTCAAAATGATACTGTTTTCATTAGCATTACTTGAACACAAGTAGCTTTGTGGACATTTATGCACAAAAACCTAGCATATTAGTTGAGCTATATTTAGAACTCAACAAAATGTTGAGGTAACCTTATTTGTGAAAGAGGGGTAAAAATGGGCCCATTTTCTCACGCCACCCCCAAGAATAGTCTAATTCCCTTATAGCTTATTTGGATATACTCAGGTGAGAGACTGTAAGTATCTCTGACTCTAACGTTGATTATGCAGGACGAGATGAGATAAGAACGTTAGCACAACTCTATTATTTGGAAATGTAGAAACCACCAGCTGAAAATGAGTGGTCGCGATCACTTAATACTTATGTCTCTTATCACCACGGTTTGGTGTGAATTTAAGGTGGCATTCTCCTTGCATTCTCCTTACAGCTTAATTAAGAACAAAAATACGACACCTAAATTCCCAGTTCATTCTTCTTTTTCCTCACACATTCGTCTGACATTGCAATCATCACCAACATTACAAAAAATGCGTGCTTCGTCTCAAGCACTGAACGACGTGGATTATATTTGCCGCATTGAGGGAGGAATCTACTGTGAGTATTGCCTTCCGCTGTGAAAGGTGTCACATTGGGCTTGTGACACAAACCCATATGGATTTCAAAACAAACAACACACCACTCAAGTGGCACAAACAGTACCACATCTCTGCTATCCGGTCACGCGAGTTCCACGATTATACCCTGCGCCATCACGAGGTGTTCATGCCGGGTCGCTCATGCTAACTCAGACAATCCAACCAACATTTACTAACAACAACACCCCTCCATTTACTAACAACAACACCCCTCACCCAGGACCATGGTTAAGATGCGTTTGCTTTAGCTGGTCCGTAATGATTCTACGTTTCTTATCATACTACTGGTACCACGAGTTGTTCAGGGATGCTTCGTCCGATATTGTGGCATCAATTCGCAATGAAAATGTGTCCAATTGGTATGGTAATAGGTCCAAAGACATTCTACAAGTACCTGTTCTTCAATTTATGACTCTCGAATGACACGTGCTGGAACACACAGTAATACCGGTACAGTACAGTAGTAATCGAAGAACAGCATTCTATAGCTTGTAGTCTCGCTCCAACACATCCCTTCCTCTTAGCAGTTCTGAACATCAACTGAGGGTTGTGTTCAAGATGATTCTAGTCACAGAGAAAAGGGAAAATGGAAACAGTGACACATTCGTCAATGAGACACTTGTACTCACACACACAGTACCTAGAAGTAGGTGTTTAAAAAATTTGTTTAATCACACAAGCTGATAAAATGTTTTCACTCGCTCACTTGCTACGCTCTTTCTCTCATCTGGGTAAACTGGTAAACTCGCCTTCGGCTGTTTACTGAATATATTCAATCTGACAGAAGCTAAAAAGAAACTAAAGGAGTGATAAATAGACAAGGATGCTAAAAGGGGATGGTCAGATTGTTCTGTAGAACTCCATCTACTCCTTGGTAGCTCCAATGGTGAACTTGATGGGGTCCTTGCAGGCATAGCCGCCGTTGAAAACGTAGACAACCTGGCCACCGTGCAGAGGATCGGTCTGGGAAGTGCAGGAGTAGAACTCACGGGTTCCGTAAGAAGACACCTCCTTGACAGAACCGTCGCCCTTGAACGCCCAGCCTCCACTGTTGCCCTCAAGAGGAGGAGCAGGCTCGTTCTTGACGTCCAGCTTGCCGGTCTCCACGTTGGCAAAGAGCTGCTTGGGGCCCTGGCCAGGGGCGAGAACGTTGGCCATGGCGTTTCCGACGTCCTCGACCTTGAAGTACGAGTAGCCCTGGGTCAGGCCGTACACCACGTCGTTTCCTCGGATCTGAAGAGCCTGCATGCCACTAGCTCCCTGACCAGGAAGGAAGGCGTTGAGAGCGTAGGTGGGGTGAGCGGGCTCGTGCTCCTGGGGCTGCTCGCAAGCAACAGGAGCAGCAATAGCAGCAGTAGCAGCGGTGAGAAGGGTAAAAGTCTTGAAGAGCATTGTAGTGGTGGTGGTTATAGAAGAGGTTGTTGTTGTTTGATACAGATCTAGAGAATGAGATGAAGCCCTTATATACACCTCCGGGAGCTCGAAATAGAAGCGCTCAAAATAGATTTGCTCGATATCCCGCTGGAGATGGTGATGCCGTTGGATATTGAGTTTTCGGTTATATTTAACTAGCATGGAATATGCAAGAGGGATGACCCGGTGGGCTAGTCAGGTGGTCGAGTAGTGGGAAAATGTGAGAAATGATGACAGATTCGGGTTAATCGGGGTACAAATACCGGGGAGACGAAGTTTCGTTGCATTTGCGATACCACAAGCCGCTTAACGACGATTTCTATGCACAGATAAAGTTGAGATATAAATAGACCCGCAGGGTTGCATCATATCAACCGAGACTATGATGTCATAATATGGGGTATGAGACATTAAATGTCAAGATGGGGGTCACCTGAGTTGCTGACGTAGGTGCAGCTATAGCTATTAGTGAGTATTTGTTGACAGCTACACCGTTATTAGCGTCACATCAAGGCACTAGATCTCTACTTGTAGTTCATCTCTCAAATACCGTACCGTGTAGTCCTAATTTGGAAATGTTTCAGCTCAATTGACAATCTAGGAAATCAGATTACCTTATTCCACAGCCTAGAATAGCATCAGATAATTCTTTTAACGCCATCTGGTTGAATTTACAGTTCATAGTGCCGTGGGTCCAGAATTGGAAGGTTGGTTCAGAGCTTGAAGGTGTTGATAATGTCAGCTGAAAGGCGTTAAATATGGTACATATTGGTACTAGCTATCTGTAATCCACTTAGGTGAGCAAAGAAAGCCTTCAGGTAGGCTCAAAGTGACAGTACTTAACACCTCTTCAAATTGTTAGATTTAGTTAGGGACATAATATTTCAAAAGAGAGTTTACTTGACACCCATGTGACTGATGTTGAATAAAGTAAATTTTATATAACAAATACATCTTAAAGACTCCTGAGAGTAAACCCTGGGAAAGAAAGCTAGAGGATGTTCTCGCGACTTACGTCAACAAAACCTACAAGGCAAGCGGTCATATGGTACGATCAAGGGTCTACAAGTTCCTCTGCGACCAACTCACTCAAGCTGGCGACCCCCTGGTCCGATTACTTCTTAGAGAATCGGAACTCAGACATGCTACATCTATGGGCATAGGTTGTCTTCAAGCCACTGAGGTTGAATGTGTCCAGGCTACTACTCTGTTTGAGGAACGCGAAAGGTTGCAAACTACCATCCGGGAAAAACTCATCCATGATACAGATCTTTCTGCCGAAGAGGTTGAACGGCTCTGGCTTCACGCTGACGCAGCAGTGATGTTTCCAAGCACACTGTACGAGTCCTCCAATCGTAAGTCTCCCAACTCTCGAGATCTTACTCTTCACGACATTCTGGGCATGAACCTTGGTGGTTCCCAGGCTGACTGGAGGGCCTCATTTGTCCGTCTGCAACTCCACTATGTGAAGCAAAACAACCCTCGGCTTATTTGGGCAACTACTGATTCGACAGTGCAATTCCGTTACCTGCCTGTCATGCCTGAAGATCAACGGTACAGCTCTGCAAAGATTCTACAAGGTAACTTTTTTCAGGCTCCCGGAAACTCATCGGGTCAGGGTCTTCTCACTAACTCTCCATACAATACATTGGATCTTGAGTATCCCGCCACAGACGTAGCCACCCACGTACCACCCCCCAGCCAAGTAATCCAAGCCCTTCATACGCGTGTGGAGTCTCAAGAAACTCCATCCATCGGTGAATCCACTCCATCTCCTGCAAGTGGATACTGTGAGTTACAGTACGACATGACTTCATCTGTCGAGATCCGAGCGAATAAGGCATCTCTTACGGTAGGATCCAGAGACAAATGGATTCTAGACACCGGTGCCTCTCACCATCTGTGCAACAACTATCACCGTTTCAGCACCTTCACTCCTTACGCTAAACACCACGATGTGTACGGTCCAGATGGCAAATCGGTTGGCCAAGTACTCGGATATGGCAACATCTCCTTCAGCATCAAAGCTGTTGTCGATGGCGTCGAGGTGGAGACGTTTCTCACTCTGCGGAATGTACAGTGGGCACCTTCGCTTGCTCTCAATCTGCTCAGTGTTGAACAACTCACCGCCTCCGACGAGTACAAGCTGACTAAGTCTGGTCAGTTCTACGTCTTCTACGGTCCAGGCTTCACATGCCGACTAGCGTCCAAGGACGAAACACTGAATCTGCCAGTGCTACTGTGTAGCCCCACTCTCAAAGACCCTGCTGTCACTGAACTGCTTATTCCACACCCCCGGCTCGGCAAGTCGGAGATGGTGCATCGTCGTGCCAATCTTACCATGACAGAGCAGCTGGTCCACAAGCGCCTTGCACACCCATGTGAGGCTGTTGTGAAAAAGACCATGCAACAGGCGGACGGCCTGGTGGGCGCCAAGCCTCAGGAGGCCAAAGGTGGCTGCATTGCCTGTGCCAGAAACTCTCAGGCACAACGGCGACGGACTACAGGGTTGTCAAAACCTACCCGTCCCTGGCAGATCATTTCAGTGGATCTGGTTTTCGAGTCGATTCATTCATCTATGGGCTTTGAGTATTACTTAGTCATCAAGGATCAGTACTCACTATACCTGACGGTCTACTTGCTTCGGAAAAAGGATGAAACCGTACCGGTGCTCAAACAATTCTTGAAATGGGTGGAGACCCAATTTAAATCTCCCAACAACTACTCGGTGTCGAAAGTGTGGTCTGACGAGGGGTCAGAAATCACCACCACCTTCAAGCAAGAGCTCATCGACATGGGCCTGGAAGTTTCCACGGTCCCAACTGGTGAGCATCAGGCGAACGGCTCAGTGGAGTCCACTATCGGGAAACTCCGAAAGGATACCAGAGTTCTGCTGCTGGAAGGCAATCTGCCTCTGCGTCTCTGGGACTTCGCGGTTCTCCATGCCGTGTCACTGTACAATGTGACGTGGCACTCCACCACAGATCAGATTCCCTATACTACTATATGGGGACAGAGGCCCGATCTGTCTCAGTTGAGAATCTTCGGCTGTGTATGCTATGCACAGATGCCCGAGTCACATCGGATCGTCAAAGCTGCAGATACGTCTATTATGGCTATCTACGTTGGCCATATCCAGCATGGCAAGTACTACGTCGTCTGGGAGCCTTGGACCGGCTCCATCATCCAAACCCACAACGTCATCTTCAAGGAGTTCCGTCGTCTACCGGACTACATGAATGTCCATAAGGACCTGGATACACCTCGTCTACTTTGCAAGCCTGGTGTAGCAAACCCTCGGTCGGATGCCCCTGCTGGTAATCTGGTCCCTGATTCCAACAACCGGCACAACTATCCCCGTACAGGTAATGCACATGCCTTCGACGATGTGGGCAACCCTGGTAACCCTGGCTTCAAAGCTAAGGGCAAGAAGGCTAAGCCCAAGACTGCTCCGCCAGACAAGGGTCGCGTGGGTGATCCCCCTCTGTCTACGAGCCCTCCCGAGTTCAGTGAGACACATGACGCTATGTATGATGGTCTTGACTCGCGTGCTTTTGACTCAAACAAACAGCGCACTGAGGGCTACAACCTCAACTTCACACCACCCCGGGGATACTGGGAGAACCCCATTCTTGGAGATAGCCAGACTCCTATGCACCCAACTCCTGGGTACACTACCAATGGTCAGTCGACTGACTCCGTGGCCTCGTCAGGGGTCCGAGCCAACTTCTCACAGCGTGTGAGATGTTCTGCCGACAACTTTGGCCATCCTGAAGTGTCTTGTACCTTCACGGATGGGGAAATCTGTTTTGATGACTCCAATCCTGCTCAGCCCATGAATGCTCGTATCCCGAGGGCTGTTGCAGATCTCCCCAACGCGCAGCCTGCGGTACCCTGGGCTCCTGTCAATCCATTCCCGTGCACTCATGATGCCGGTGAAAAGTATGCCAGCTGCAAGTACCACAGCTCTGCACCTGTTCACACCTGTGGAAAGCCCCAGGAGGTCCCAGCCTCCTTTCACAGCACGACAGGTGGACATGCCACGCCTGACACTAGTGGCCAGGAGAAAGCTTCAGACATTCTCCTGAACGATGACAGACTCACGGAACTTGGTCTTTTGAACCCGATCCGTGTGGGCTATCTTCCCTTTTCGAGTGCTCCGCCAGCTGCAGATGCCGCTTCTGCAGAGCCGTCTGATCCTTCCACGGGCCATGTACAGGCCAAGTCGTCAGGGAAGGAGAAGGGCTCGGAGAAACCCAAGAAGAAGAGGGGTCGGCCCAAGAAAACTGTCAAGGACGATGCTTCGCGGGAAGCTAGTCTAGTTGATGATGACGCTCCTGGAGACTCTCCGGAAGCTAAGCGTGTGGCCCCTGAGCCTGCAGCAGCTACCGCCCAACCTGTCGTGTCTGACGACAGGGGGAGTGATGCTTCCACCTCCAACGATGGGGGGAACTCTGGAACTCACTCGTCAGAGGTGTCATCTCAACCTACTCGTGGGGCCAAGAGCACCAAACGGCCCCTCACTCATTCTTCTTCCTCCACCAGACCTCCCAAACAGTCAATCACTGAGAGTGCCTATCGCCGAAGTCAACTTCTGGATTCTGGTATTATTGTGGATGCCGTGGGTGTCCGTCCAGATGACCCTGCCCTCAATCCGGTCCCGAAGTCTCGCAAGCGAATGGCTCGAGAACTAGACAATCTTGAGAACGACGCTACTGACACACTGGTTGGCAAGATGTATGACACTCGACAGAAACGACGCAGGAAGGTGGTGGGGGATGTACGGGAGCTTACTGTCTCAGGAATGATGGAACGGGCAGCCGAGGACAAACGTATGACAGTGTTGGTCACACACGTGGATCCTGAAGCTGGAACAGTGCTTGATTATATAACCAGTACGGTTCATGATCAAACGGTCTCAAAGAAAACCGGTAACGCCGCGGTGGAGGTTCAGATCCCATCGGTGGTGGCTCCAGGTGACCAAGGCACAGTGGCGTATCAGCTCAGTACTGAGAAACCAGCCACGTTTCAGCAGGCAGCCAAAAGCCCGGCTAAACATCTATGGCAGGAGGCAATGAGTGAGGAGATGAAGCAGATTCACAAGAATGATGTGTTTGATCTTATCAAGAAGGAGGAAGTACCAAAGGGGGCTAAGTTGATCTCGGCCAAGTGGGTGTACGACATCAAGTATGGACCTGATGGTGGGGTTGAACGGTATAAAGCCCGTCTAGTTGCCAGAGGCTTCCAACAGGAGCCTGGAATTGATTACACACTGTCTTTCAGTCCGGTGATCAGATTCGAGTCAGTGAGGTTCTTACTGGCTATGGCAGCTAACTTTCACTGGCCTGTCTTTCAGATGGATGTCAAGACCGCCTTTCTGTATGGCGTACTTGATGAACCAGTGTACCTCACACCCCCACCTGGCACAAAGAACGGTCAGCTACAGTTGCAGCAGCTCATGAAGCACAAACCGGGTTCCCTTGGCAATCTAGCTGAGAAGAAAAAGCCCACTGAGGTGTGGAGGCTCAAGAAGTCTCTGTATGGCCTCGTTCAGGCTCCCCGGTGCTGGAACCAAACTCTGCACAAGACTCTTCTAGAGCTTGACTTGGTAAGACACCAGACTGAGCATGGTCTGTACTCTAATGCAGCCAAAACTGTGTTTCTTGGAGTGTACGTCGATGACATTCTAATCACGGGCTCAGATGCTTCAGGTGTTATGGACCTCAAAACAAAACTGAGCAATGTTTATGAGATGAAAGACCTGGGAGAGGTGGAAAAATTCCTGGGCATGCATGTGAAGAGGGATGGTCAGAGTGGATCCTTTACGATTGACATGGAGCAGTACATCACCAAGATGGAGGTTGACTTGAAGCTAAACTCACAGGATAAGGCTGATAGTCCCCTTACTCAGGCTCTAACGAAGAACTGTCGACTAGAGGAGTCCACTGCGAAATTGGTGGACGCAACACTGTATCGCCAATGCATTGGCAAGCTGAGCTTCCTAGCTCACTCAGTCCGACTGGACATTGCTTTTGCAGTCAACTTCTTGGCTACGTTCAATCAACAGCCAAATGAATTGCACATGAAGGCACTCAATCGGGTGTTGAACTATGTGTGCAAGACTAAGAAGTTTGCCTTGGTATACTCGGGAACCAAATCAGCTCTGTGCCCAACTATTTACACAGATGCTAACTGGGGCATTGGTTACCCTGAAAGTGACAAGACATATGAAGGAATGGTGGTCATGATGTGTGGTGGTCCTATTTGTTGGAGATCGGCAAAGCAAAAATCCATTTCTATCTCTACAGCAGAGGCAGAGTACATGGGACTCTCTGAAGGAACCAAGACAGGCATGTGGTTACGACAGGTGTTGGACGAGTGTAATCTCAGTCTGGCTGAGGGGCAGCCTCTGGTCATCTATACTGACAACCAGGCAGCTCTGCAAATTAGCACTCATCCGGCATTTTATCCTCGGACCAAACATATTGCAAGGAGGTTTCATCATACTAGAGAGGAGGTGGAACGTAAGACCATTGATGTTCAGTACATTCCAACTGAGCATCAACTGGCTGACATTCTCACCAAGGCCCTCAATGATGCAGATCATGAGAAGGCAGTCCGAGATCTTGGTATTTGTGTGACAGTGGAGTAAGCACTTTTAGAAGGCTGAACCACTGGGGGGAGTGTTGAATAAAGTAAATTTTATATAACAAATACATTAACGACTTACATATCACTTCCTGGAAGGACGTTCCGATCACAAACCTCTACAGTCTCTCGACAGAGAGACTGGATCAGGAGAGGTTTCGCACCCTTATGGAGTGCTCAACCGAGCACGGCATCAGGTGACCAAATTCATCCTCCCTAGTGAATTTGTCCCCTGAATGGAATCAGTGGGCTGTCTCCCACGTTAAGGTTATTCCATTCAACAACTGATCTTAGTTTTCCCAACTAATCATTCACGTAGACCTTATATTTTTAACTACTGCTTAGTAAAAATCCAGTGCTAATTAGTGAATGTTTCAGTAATTCTACGTCACGAAAGTGAGACTACAGAGAAATAGTGATATTGGCATCTAAAAAGATTATTCAGGCTTCCTTGGTCTATCTTTGGTACCTCTTCTGATGAAGTTCGAAGATAATCTGCCTTGTAAATTATCGCTGTATTCTGATATTACATAAGCATTATCACGTGAGATTACATAATCACATCTCACGTGGCCTAATTAAGCTATATAGCTAAAAATTGTTGAGAAAATGAGGGATTTAGCATTGCTGTTCGTAGAGATGATATTTCCGTCTGAGAAGTGTCTGAAGGGACAATTCACCATGCTCTTCTACTGTAGACGGCATTCTTATTGGGTTAAACAAACTAGTTCAGTATTTACGTTCCATTTGTGCATGGTTGGTAGCCTTTCAGATTTTTGTTGAGTAACCTTAAATATCTTGCCATAAAGTAGCGGATTTAAGGATAGAAAAGCGGATATAAGACATAAAGTAGCGGAGATAAGGATTTGAAAGCGGACATAAGGCATAAGTAGCGGAGATAAGGAAAATAACTGACACAAACAGAATTATTACCGGGCCTTGAACTGTCCTCAGTGATTATGCACAGTCGATGAGATAAGAACCTTGTTGAAGGTCAGATAGTGATTGAAGACATTGGTTCTATTATCTGATCGACAATACCACTGTCACTGCTGACGAACAAACACAAAAATCTAACTACACACTGAAAATCGATGATCAGAGGGGAATTTTCAGCTACAGGTGATGACAATACCCCAACTGATCGTATTGCTGAGACAGATTGAAAGTGGTATTGGTTGCTTTCTCGTTACTGCATCTTACTACAAAATGACGTATTACTTGGGTCCCTCAGATGCTCCAAACATGTCCTATTGGTTATATAATATTTTGTGCTTAGTAAGCTCGTGGAGAGAAACATGTAACGATCACAAAGCAGCCTCTAGCAGGGCTTATAGAATGAATGAACTATCGACTATGTATTGTCTACCGGTACCAGTAGTTATAATAGCGTATTTCAGCTTCATGCTGTTGTTACTCCATTATATATCTCCCGGAAGTGCTCCTATTTTTGTCCGACTATTTCTTAACAAAATTGCTAAGTAGTGCTCGACTAAAAATAGACGGATTACGTAAGTGGGAAGTGTAGTCGTGTCATGCCACACTGTAATCTAACCCTGACTAACCCCAATTAGACTATGCACAAAACGGGATCAGCAATATCTGACTATTGGATGCATGAAACTTTCAGAACTACTTGAATAATTGGTCGAATTCGACGAAAGTTCGACTAAAATGAACAGGCGAGCCTGGAGAATGTGATCCAAACCTCTTCTTTAAGACATACGCCATATCTGACTGTGCTATGTTAAATCCCTCATCTTCCCAACAGAAAAGTGCATAATAGCTTATTCTACCGTCACGTGTGGCTTATGTAAGCAAAACTAGCACTTTATGGGGCTTGATTTAAGGTTACTCAACAAACACAAACAAAAACTTGACTATTTGTTGCATAAATGTGACGAATCTACTTGAATAGTTGGTCAAACTCATTGAGAGTTGAACTAAAATATACAACAGACTCACAACATCACACTCAGACCTGTATTTCAAAGAACAGCCGAGATCTGGGCTTGCTAGGCTAAATGCCTCAACCATCTCAACAAATAGTGCATAATAGCTTATTTTAGCATCACGTGTGGCTTATGTAAGCTATTTGTGCAAGTTTATGGGGCCCAATTTAAGGTTACTCAACAAACACAAACACAAATGGAGGGTTACTAACTATTTTGTGCATTAAAGAGGCAGAACTATTTAACTAATAGACGGACTTCAATAAAAGTTGAACCAAAAGGAACCCGCGACTCTGAATAATTCATTCAACCTCTTACATTAAGAAATATTTCACATCTCAGGGTGTTATCCTAAATGCCTCAACTTACCCAACAAAATATTCAAGAATAGCTTATTTGACCGTCACGTGTGGCTGACTAATACATGGTACTGATATTTAAGGTTACTCAACAAACACAAAAAGATATCAACAAAAAGTGAGCTTCCAGTGCATAAAAATGAGAAACCTACTTGAATAGTTGGTCAAACTCACCGAGAGTTGAACTAAAATGATCCGGCGACTCCGAAGGACATATTCAGACCTCCATCTGAAGAAATCGAGCAAATCTGAGCTCGTTATTCTAAATGCCTCAATTACCCCAACAAAAAGTGCACAATAGCTTATTTGACTGTCACGTGTACAGTGCCACAGCTGACTAACCAATAAATTAAGCTATTGTGTTGGACCGATTTAAGGTTACACAACGAACACAAACACAAGTCATCATTTACTGACTATTCAGTGCATAAAGGTGAGATAACTACTTGACGAATTAGTGAAACTCAATAAAATTTGAATCATAAGAAACGGACGACTCTGAACACCACAGTTGAACATCTACTCCAAGAAATACTTCAGCTATAACAGTGCTATGCTAAATGCCTCAACTTTCTCCACAAATAGGTCAAAATAGCTTAATTGATCATCACGTGTAACTCATGTTCTGCTTAGTCATCAACATATCGGAATACGAGAAATGAACAAAAGTGACTCAATAAAATCGCAACTGGGAAAACAAACATATGAGTATGTGTAATTGTGTCTAACGTTTATCATGAATATAATCTCATAAGAGTGGCTTTTTTATTTGAAGGGTGCTCCTGGTTTTTAGGATGTGTAAGCAAGTGACCAACTCAATAAAGACAAGAATTGTGAATATGAGATAGCAGAATTTTGTGGACTAGTATCACATGATACTTACTGTTAGGTATATACGTTCAGAGTACTTATTGTTTGCTTTTGGGTTCTTTATGAACAGTGTTGTGCGTATCTAATTTTGCTGACCACCTTTAGGGAACACTGAAATGTCCAGAACATGGCGAATAAAATCCCAAGTTGAGATAGAAGTTGTTCCATCGCATTAGCAAGAATTTATACAACATACGGAATACACCATTTGAATTTTCGGTTGCCACTTGGTTCTTTTGGAAGCATCTCTTCGTGCAGGAATATAGCTCATCCAAGGTACGAAATGGAGCGAATACAATTAGTGATGACCGCTTGAGAAGTCGGTAGACAGATATTTTGAGACGTTAGAAAAACTTCTCTGACTCATTTCTTTTGGTTTGGATTTTATTCAGCTCGTTTGCAGACTTCATGAGACAATACCGTTGAATTATTACTGCGATGGAGAATTCTAACAGTATAACTTGAAGTGTCCAAATGAGTAACCAGGGGTAAATTAAGGTACCAATAGGTCTACCAAGTCAATTGTTACTTCTTCTTCTCTGTCAACAAATCAATACATCTCGCCTTAACAAATTCATGGTATCTTGTGGGAAAAACTACTGTAGTTTTTATGCATCAGCACAGACATTGACAAGATGTTTGAATAAATGTGTAATAGCACTGTTGTCGCAACTAATGACTTGCCAATATGGGTTTTTGATTTTTCCTGGTCTTTTCTCCACAATTTAGTCTGTCACTTTTTTCGTGAGAGTATGATATAATGGAATCTTCGACTGTTGAACAAAGGAGATAGGTGTGTAGTCAACCATGTTAGATTGTCAATGCTCGTAGCATCACTTCTCTAAGACAGCTTCTTTATATCTTGAAGATTGGTGGGATGTGACAGGTTTACTTGTATATTGCTTAGTCAGCTTAATGCAATAACTCTCGTTATTCTTGAGATAATAGGATGTCACCGTTCTAAATATTTCAAGACAGCTTGTCGTCATTGACATAATAGTATTTCGTCTTCATTTGGATTTTTTTCATCTTGTATTTTCGTTTTTGGTGAGAGATTCAAAGTGGAGCGTTTGGTAAACGTTGCCCAACGCTTAATACAACGTCTGAATCTGCAGGCAGTATTGGATCACGTGAACAGCGGGTATTAATATGTGACCAAAATCCCCTTGCATGAATTGCGATTTTATTGAGCGAGTAATGACTAATGTTCTTCACCTATTCAAAACACAGGTAAAACTGCTAGTGCCACAGATTGACCAAAAAAAATAGAGAAACATTCCAAAGCTGGTCTGACATGTACGTTATTGTCAACATCCACTTCTATGGTAGTCAATAAAGTATCCTCGCCTTTCATATCGTCTGAAGCCCACTGTTGGAGTGAATTGTGTCTTAAGTTGGTCTATATCCATCAGCAACAACGAAATAAAATAGATTAATTTTTCAGAAGAACGCCAGGACCCTTAGGAACGACATTATCGGCTATGAATTACGTTTTAAGACCTATTGATGGCGAAAATCCAACCTTTTGAGCTGTTCTAAGTTGCTGACTAAGCAACTGCTTTATGACGTAATCAGGGAGATTTTAAGCTATAGGCAGAAATCTGCTGAGAAATCTGTTGAGAAAATGAGGGATTTAGCATACCTCTCGGGTCGTTCTTCGGAACGAGAATAAAAGACTCTAATATTATACTTTGTTGAACAGTGCTGCTTTGGGGACCATTTCCCAAGTAATCAGTTGAAAGGTTGTCGTAATGCACCAATTTCTGTTAATTCTCACAGAATTGTTGAGTAAAATAAGCTATAGGGCTGAATCTGTTGGGTAAATGAGGCATTTAGTGTAGCAGATGGGGTTTTGCTTATATCCCTTAAAGAGCGGTTCTATTATCAACAGGGCATCTTCCTGATGAGAATGGTACGGTTTTCATTAGAATTACTACACACATTAAGAAGTTGTTAACAATTTATGCACAGTTACCAAGAAACCCAGTTGGGCTATATTTAGAACTGACAAATTGTTGAGTAACCTTAATTCCAAAGTAGGGTAAAAATGGCCCACTACCTCAAGTCAGGGATAGTCAGGGTTATGTTACAGCAAACAAATATCACACCATTTTCAATATAGCTGATTCCCTTGTCTGTTTCTTTGGGGGCATCTCTGATTTGGCATTGATTATGCAGATAAGATGAGATAAGAACCTTAGTGTGAACTAATGGAAGTATAGAACACGACACAGTAAGACTGGGGTTCGATTCCTGCTTGTGTATAGTGTTTCAATGAAATGGCAGCCAATATTGAAGGGATTATAGCTTAAATCCGTTTGTGTAACACGCTTCATGTGCCCCAATTTCTGACTTGTCCAAAACACTCCTTTCATCAAATGTAGACCCTAACAACTTGTCCTGATGATGAAGTGTACTTGTTATTGCTTCAAATATCTCGATAGCTACAGTGTAAGCTGATGTTGTATCAAGTCGTCTCCTCCGGGTCACACAGCTCTTCATTAAAGACATACGCGACCACCCCACAGAACTTCATATCAACGAAAACAGGACGTTATTGGTATCAAACTGATCAGAATGATCTGAAAAACACTGGTACACCCTTTTAATAGCTCAACTCCTATAATGTCTCGCAAGAAACACATTTCCCTTCTTCATCCTTTTTAAGCTATAGGGAAAATTGGGCTTAATTTAAGGTTACTAAACAAACACAAACACAAACGTTACTATTCGATGCATAAAAGCGACGACGCTACTTGGCTAATTTGTCAAAGTCAACGAAAGTTCCACTAAAATGAGCAGGAAACTCTGAGCATCACACTCAGACCTGTACTTGGAAAAAAACTCCAGATCTGAGTGTATTGGGCTAAATGCCTCATCTATCCCATCAAAACACTGCTGTATAGCTTATTTTATCGTCACGTGTTCCTTATATAAGCTATTTCTGCAAGCTTATGGAGAATAATTTAAGGTTACTCAACAAACACAAAAACAAACGGATGGTTACTAACTATTTGTGCATAAAAGAGGCAGAACTACTTGACGAATGGACCAAGCTCAGTGAAAGTTGAACTAAAATGAACACGCGACTTTGAATAATTCATCTGAACTTCTACTTCGCGAAATGTTTCAGATCTGAGCGAGTTATCCTAAATGCCTCAATTGCCCCAGGAAAACAATAAAGAATAGCTTATTTGTTCGTCACGTGTAGCTGACTAACACGTGGTACTTTATGGGAACATATTTAAGGTTACTCAACAAACACAAAAAGGGATTGCCAAAAAGTGAGCGATTCAGTGCATAAAAGTAAGAGAACTACTTGAATAATTGGTCAAACTCACCGAGAATTGAACTAAAATGAACAGACGACTCTGAAGATTGCACGCAGACCTCTACTTCAACAAATACTTCAACTATGAGAGTGCTGTGCTAAATGCCTCAACCCCTATTGAGCTACCCCAACAAAAAATGCAGAATAGCTTATTTGACTACCACACTCATGACATGCTTAGTAATACAACATTGGAGACCTTTGAAATACCGTACAATCAAGATGAACATCAGTTCACACACAAACAAGCAGTAGATCCGTGAAGTTTTTCTATGAATGCTCTTACGTGAGTTCTTCTTTCATTGAGTACAAGTACCGGTACAGTAACACTTTTATTTTTTCTGTTGGTTGTCTATTGTTATCGACAGCTACTTGGTGTGATCTTCACAGCTATTGCTGATGACTTGATATCTAAAGATGACAGGAAAAAGTTACACTACAGTACGTTTCAAATACATACCGAGTGGTCCTGACACTGCTTTATTGGCTTGTTGATTCACAGTCATTCTTTTACCCACTTTAACCATTAGTCATCAACACTCCAAAACCACACAACTCCAACACCAGTCATCTTTGAGCTGAGCAAGATATATTGGCAGAATCGCTGGAAACTGAAGATTAAATCAACAAGGATTTGAGGGCTCTTGAAATGTGTTTCACAAAAAGCTCAAAATCGTCAATTTCTCTCGATGCTCACTCGGGAGATTTTAGCATTTTCGGCGATTTCTGAGCTGCTGACTAATCACAAGAAATACGAATAATGAGCTTAGAAGAAAAATAGACACACGGGGGGAAACTTCAGAAATAGGGGAGTTAAACCAAACCATTAGAATAACAGCCCGAGCACTCCATCAACTTCTATTTCTCGACTGAAGTGTGGAAACCTTAATTTTACACTCAGTTTCGACTTTTATGAAATTGTCGAAAATCCAGGATTTTTGGAAAAGCTTAATCGACCGATCATAGACAAAAACCATGGATCCTGGTCAAGATGAGAAAAACTGAGAAAAAGTCAAATGAGTCTTGCATGAATCTCTCGACCCTGAGTTTCCCATAACTGCAGTCGGTTTGTTTATTTGAGCTCTTTTGAAACAACCAGGAGTTCCAAATGGTGATTACGTAAGATGTCTATAATATGACGTCATGGTTTTGTTGTGATATTTGGAAAGGTGGTAAAGTCACAAATCAGAGAGGCAGAGAAGATTAAACTGTACCAGCTATTAGATCTCGTGTTTCTCATTCGTTTCATATACCTTTCATAAGTTGTGATCGCCCATAGAGGTTTTGGTAGACAAAATACGATTATGTAATATGGGGGACATGTAATTCTTCGCCCTAGTCGCAGAGAACATACAAAATGAACCTTCTCATTGTGTTCACCGACGCTTATTGTCTCCATTTCCACTTCTTTTTCTCTATTTCCCCTTAGAATTGTGTTGTTCTGAGAAATTCTCTTTTTTCCATGTCTTTGTGTCTGTAGGACTTCTCTGTTTTCAGTTTCGTAAGTTCTCCCAACTTTTCTTTTTTTTTTTCTGGCCAAACTTCAAAATTTGGGAGTTTCGAAAAAATCCCAAAAATCCCGAATCAAGGGTAAACTTTCAAGAATCGATTTTCATTGGATCATTAAACCACATAAACGGCGACGGGAAGGTAAAAAAATGGTACCATTGTAACGGGCACGCTCTGAATTTTGTCACAGATCAGTTTTTATCTCCCTTGGACCGGTATTTTCAAAATTCATGCTTAGTCAGCAGCCCCCAAATGGAACAAAATCCTGTGTAATGGTCAGGCGGATTTCAAGATTTTGAACTTTTCGTGAAACGGCAAGTTATAGACTTGAGAGGTATGTCAGGTGATCACCCTTGTTTTAAAACCACTAATGGCACACCACTTGTGTCTTTGCGATGCTCCAGCCATGTGCTATTGAAGATTCAATATCTTCTGCTTAGTAAGCATAGCAAGACAAATGTGGAAAAGACCACACAACAACGCCTAGAAGGTAATTATAGAATAGAAAAGCTACTAAACATGTATTTCAGGTCTATATCTTTATACCCAGACTTCACCCTGCTGTTAATATACGGTATATATCTCAGTAAGTGCTTTTGATTTTCTCCAACTACTCCTCAACAAAATCACCAAGTAGTATAGACGGATTAGGTAGTACTTACAAGTCAAGTGCAGTCATACCCACAGGCCAAAAGCACATTTAAATATAAAGCCGAGGGATGTGGTGCTTGCCAGGCAAGCCTGGCGAGTATTGAACACGGCACGGATGCTCCCAGCGCGACCATGACAACACACCTTTTTGTTCATTGTCCAACCACCAGACACATTCTCACACTGCTTGGAGTCTCCCTCCCCACCGACATCATGTACTACTTTTACTCGGACCCTCACTCGCCTGACAGACACCCTATCCACCTCGGCCGCGACCGGACACCCTACCTGGTCTACGCTATCTGGAAGATGGAACGTGACCTCCGAAAGGACCCACTGGATATGACTAAGGTCGAACACCTCAAGACCCACACAGACAACATCCGGGCCATTACACATGATCTATTTCGGGAGGACAACAGGAAGGCGACACTCCGAAGAACTGGCGGTCTCCACTCGGACCCCGACAATTCGGAGGACAGGCGCTTCCACACTAACAAAGGGGTGACATAGGAGGATAATGATTGATTGATGGTAAAAAAA
>BCKG01000006.1:1537418-1579351 GCA_001600535.1 Yarrowia sp. JCM 30696
ACTACAACAAGCCCCTTTTTCCTCTAACGACCTAGAAGCCTTTTTTCTCTTGACTCCCTGATCACCGCAGTGGGACACTAGTGCCCAGGTGACTCATTTCTGCTGGTCGCCCTTGTATTCATCATTCGCGCCACTACACAATTCTATCTTCACCTCTAGGGTTTTTTCACCTCAAGTTTTCCCGATAATCGGGTGGAGACGTTCTGCAACATAGCATTGAACACGTCTTACCTTACAGTGAGACACTTGGTAGTTTTCTCATATTCTATAAAGTTTAATGTATTATGTGATTATAAAAAAACCACATTATAATCTAACCCTGACTAACCCTGACCAAGTGCAACCATGCCACATTATAATCTAGCCCTGACTAACCCTGAGCCCTGACTAACCCCCAATTAAACTATACTCCCCTACACAAACACTACACTACACTCAATACATCATACCATACATTAATAATACTTGTGGGGCTGTAGCGACTTGACGCTTCGTGCCGCCAAGTGTCTGAAGGTCCTGTAGTCCTTGTTCTTGGGGTTGAACTCGGAACACGACGTGATTCGGTCCAGCTCCACCTCTCGCAACCCAGCCTCCAGGGTCTCTCGTCCTCGCGCCACCTGCTCGGAAATGTCGGGAATGGAAAACACCTTGCACACCACCTCGGTCACCACCGTCAGCAGCGCCACATTGAGGGTGGCTGAGCAGTGGGACGCCAACTTGGGCCGCACATCGGAGTACACCTGGATGAATTTCGCGGGTGCATCTGTGGCAGCGGTACTCAACACTCCCAGGTACCTCATTTCCATGACCTCATCGTCCTCACATGTTTTGAACAGCTGAGCTCCCAGAGCCAGAACAAAGACCGTGGAGGGGTGAGGAGACCGAATGTACGTCCACAGCGCATCGGGGCACTTGTAGGACGTCATGGTCGGCTCTGTGTCGCTGTATCCTGCCAGCCAGTAGTACGATCGCAGCTTGGATCGAGATCGCGAGCACAGATGCAGGAAAAAGAGGTAGCACAGATGGGGAGGGGTGGCGGCCATGTACTCGTCGTCCTGGAAGTCAAACTCCGACCGAGGCGTCTTTGTGTATGTTTTTGCAGACACTTCAAGCAGAGTCTCGAGCACAGCCAGAGTTCGAGGCCGGGTGACACTCTTCTGCATACCTCGCAGAATGGTGGCACAGACAGCCGTCTCAAAGTACTCACGGGACATTTTGATGCCACAGAGAGCGTCGAACTCGGCCCAAGTGGCGTCGTTCTCAATGCTGGGCATGAGCAGCTCCGCCAGAGAGCCGTTCAAAAAGTCACCGTACTTGTCGAGAGACTTGACCACCGCGTCCAGCAGACCCATGGCGGCGTTGAACACCTCGGTGGTCTCGCTGGAACGAACACAGGCAATGGCGATCCAGAAGAGCCGGTCGACGTAGATGGAAGACCGGGGATCCAGGCCACCGACCATTTTCGTCAGACACGAGATTGCACACACCGCCATGTCACGTGCCAGCTCGGGGTCCTCGATGGTCATCTGCTTCACCAGCAGCTCCACCACTCGACGCACCATGTCGTCTTCCACCTCTGTCTTCGCCAGGCATCCGAGAAGCACCAGAGCTCGTCCCTGAACCGCGGGAGAGTCGTTGAAGGCTGCACGGGCAACAAAGGTGATCCATCGAGTACGCCACATGTTGGCCTGGTCTTTATCTCCGACCGTGTCCAGCAGTTCGAGCAAGATGGAGCAGCACGACTCGAGATAGTCCACGTTAGCAACAATAGAATTGTCCATATCCGTAGACGAGGACGCCGAGTAGTTGTCTGCATGTAGACCAAACAAAAGACGAGTCTTGGGCTCGTTGATCTGACTCAGCAGCGCTTGCAGCTTGGGTGACTCGCCAAATGAGTGAGCGGTGTTGACCATCAAGTGGTACAATGACTGTCGGAACTGCAGAGAGCCAGAGTCCACGAAAATGGACACGATGAAACACACGTCGGCCAGGTACTCGGTGGCCAGCACGGGGGCGTTGAAGAAGATTTCTCGACACACCCGCAGCAGAATTCCGAGCTCGTCCCAGTTGGGGTGCTTCGAGAGCTTCTTGTGAGAGGCAGAAAGAGGAACCTCGGCAATAGCTCGAGTGGCAACCACAATTCGACCACAGAGGGAGATGGACGGGAACGTGGTCAGCAATGACACCATGTTCTCAATCTTGCTCTTGTCTGCTGAATGACCCTGGCCTTGCCAAAAGGTGACACGGGACACGATTTCACTCACCAGCACTCCAGCCAACTCGTCCTCCGAACACAGCACCTTCCAGATCTGATGCAAAAAGCAGTGGTAATTGGAAGGGTTGCGGTAGGTGATATCGCAAAACTGGCCAATCAGACGAGCAGTCTTTTCGTAGCCGTTGTTGTCACTCAAAAACACGTACTCGTAGATGTTTCTGACCCACGGCGAGGCGTAGGCAATCACCTCCTGCCGCTTGGAATCAGAAACGGACTCAAAGGCGGTGAAAAAGTCGCTCAAAAAGTCGTACGTCATCTCGGGACGAGTGATGGAGATTTCCTCGGACAAAAACGCCGCCAGTTGAAGCGCCAAATGAGGAACTCCAAGTCCTTCGCAGGGCATCAGACTCTGGCCAAAATCAAGCGCAAAAGACGACTGAAGAAGACATAGAAGCCGGTAGGCCGTAGTTCGGATACTGTTGTCGTCAGACACCAGAGACCGCAAGCCAATGTTCAGAAGCGCTGGAATGACATCTTCAGGCCGAACAATGAGCTTGTTGAAGTCGGTCTCGGGCTCAGCAGCCACATGTTCACGTGATCGGACCTCGTTGATGGTTCTGACAATCTCAGACTTTCGGGGAGACAGGAACCGCAGCTCTCCACCCTCGTACACCACAGAGAAGCCCTCCTCGGTCTCCCTGACGTCAGAAACAGTGGAGATGGTGATACTGTCCACCGTTCGAAGAGGAGCATCGGGGAAGGGGTAGGCCAAATCGGCAGCCATGATGCGGATGAAATCGTCGCCAACCTTGAAGTCCACGTTTCGGTAGGGATCCTGGCCCTCCACCTTGACCAGAAGCTGGCTCTCGGCTCCCTCCAGACCCACAGGCATCACCTGCTTCACTCTGTACTCGTATCCTCCCTCCTTCAGCTGAGCAACAGTGTAAGGCAGCAGAGACAGCGACGTGATATCGAACAGCTCCTCAATGTTTCGGGGGTCCAAGAACCGCCAGGGAATCTTGTCGGGGTTCAAAAACTCGACAGACCGGAACACCTCCTTGGTGTGTCTGAACCGATCACCAAAACCAACAGAGCAGTTGAGAAAGTAAAGAGCAATGCAGTTGTTGAGCATTTTGGCAGGCGCCATCTTTGCAATCGACCGGAAAACAGTGTGATCAAAGTAGTTTTTGGCAGTGTAGAACGTGGCATCCACCACCACGGCAAACTTTTGCTCCCACAGCTTCAGAGCAACCTGGTAGAACCGGTACAACAGGTACTCGGTGTCCATGGTGTTGGGGTCATGCATGCGACAGTTGACCACAATCACGGGAATGCCGTCTTTACGAACAGCCATATGGACCACCTGCGACTTTTGCGTGGCAATAGACACGTCTCTGTGCATGTTCTTGTGGATGAACTGCCGAATAGGAGTCTCATCTTCAGAGGCAGCGGAAACCGAGTAAAACGCCTTGGGCTTTTTCATGGTGCTCAACAAAAGCGTCAGATTCTTGCTCTTTTGAGCCACAGAGTCGTCATCAGTCACATGATCAGTCTGAAGGTGCGATCTCAACAGCTTCTTGTACCGCTTGTCCAGGGCGATTCGGTGGTAAATGTCCTCCCAGTGGTTGTACAGAAACTTGTGCAGACCCAGCTGGGAAGTGTAGAGATCACCTGAAACCACGGGATCAGGAGTCTCGTCACGTGCCTGAATCACTGCAGGAGTGGCAGAAACGTCTCTCAAAAAGCCGCTCACAATCTCCGTCTGAGCGTCCAAAAACTCCTTGGAGATGCCGTCCATCTGAACACGAGCACAGGTGCCGTTGGCCATGTTCTGAAGCAGTTTGGCAAGCTGCAGACACTCCTTTCGAGCCTCACCGGTGAGCTTGGCAGTCACAAGACCCTCGCTTTCAGGAGAAACAATGGCAGGACAAAAGAACCGCAAAAAGATGAAGGCTCCAACCGCACTGGTGGGCGAAGACTTAAATCTGGCCTCAAAAACGGTCCAAATAGTGTGACAAATGGCCCGAAGCTGGGGAGGGACCATAGCCAGAGTCTTGGGGAAAGAAGACACCAGGAAAGAAATGGCCTGGCCAAAGGAAGTGTTCAGGTCACGTGTAGACTCCGCCGAGCCCCGGGGAGTGCCATCGGGAACACGCGACCCAGCAGACAGACGAGAACCAGCAGACCCGGAGCTCACCACACTCGCGGCGGAGTCCGCCACCTGCATGGCCTGCACATCGCGTGACAAATCGGTAACGTCACGTGACAGCACCCCTCGCAGCGTCTCCCGCAGATACCCCTCGCCCACTCTCTTGGCGTACTTGCTCAGCATTCGAGTGGCCACACAGTTTCTTCTCAGCACCTCCGGTGCACTAGGAGCCGCCTGGATCTCACGTGAAATCACTTGCTGCACCAACTCCAAGCTTCTAGGTCCTGCCAAATCCAGCAACAGTTCACTCAGATTGTCCGTCTCCGTACCAGGGCATCCCTCACAGATCAGGTATGTAATGTCCATGTTGTTCATGACAAAACCCACCAATTTGTCGTACTGCTGCTCATCGGACAGCACCTCAGGGACCTGGATCTTGCTACCAACCATCTTGGTAAACACCTCCAAGAACGCCAATCTCAACCGAGTGTCTTTATGAAGACCCAGAGGGAGAGCAAACTTGAGACCCACGTCTGCATTTGACGAAATGAGATTAGACAGGGCCAAAATCGTCTTTTCTCGAATCACAGTCACCTTGTCCTTGGAAAATGCAACTCCAGGAGACATGTAGACCGTGTGGTCGGGCGAAAACTTGTCAATCGTCTTCAGCAGCATGTTGAAATGCATGGCAAAAGCGGCAATCTTGGAAGACACGCCTCCATCGGCCTCCACAGACTCCTCCGAGGTCTCCAGCTCCAGAGAATCAAGAGACAGAGCCATAGCCGTGATGGAAGCGACGGCAAGGTCAATCTTCTGACGATGAAGATGAGTGGTGGGAGTTTTGACCTCGGGAGAAGAGTCCACCGTCTCCAGAGCAACG
Organism: Yarrowia sp. JCM 30696; assembly: GCA_001600535.1. NCBI lineage: Eukaryota > Fungi > Ascomycota > Dipodascomycetes > Dipodascales > Yarrowia > Yarrowia sp. JCM 30696. Next base: position 1,542,663 of record BCKG01000006.1, read on the forward strand.
GATCTGAACCACTGCGACAGAATAGTGACCATGGAAGTTCGGTAAACGGCATTGTGACGGATATTGAGACCCTCCTGGAGCTTGGCGATCGTCTGGGCCAACATGGACACCCGCAGCTTGAGCTTGATCACATGACTGTCGGCATCCGAGTACGACTCCAGATGCTTGGCGATTCGCAGCGTCAGGGCTCCGAGATCCACATTGATGTAAAACTCCTCGGCGTTGACACGTGACAGCACCGACTTGACAAAGGCGGCCACCTGCTCGGGGAGAAGCAGGTTGTCGGACTTTCGGGTAACGTGATCGTTGATGAGGTGGTCGAGCTCCGAGAACACGTGATGGTACGCCAGGGGCGAAGCGTCGATAGCCAGCACCTCACACGCAGTCTCTCTGATCAGAGCACTGGGGGACACCATGAACCCTACCATGGTCTGCAGGAACTCGTACACGTGTTCTCGAATGATTTGAACAGCCGGGTTGTCTGCAAACTGGGAGCTGGTGGATCGCACAAAGCAGCCAGAAAGAGACGCCAAAAAACCAGAATAGTTCCTCCACTGGTTGATGAGCCCGTCTCGGGTGATTTCCGCGTCTGAAAGGTGGTCGAAAATCGTGTTCAGACGACTCCATCGCTTCTCAATTTCTTTCCAGACCGAGGTGATCGACTCAGAAGGGTAATCGATACGCTGGAGGTACTTTCTGAGGCGTTTCTGGAGAGCAGCAGGGCCAGTGAGGGCGTAAATCTGCTGACAGAGGTCCGAGTACACTGTAAAGTTCTTTGCAATTGTGAAAGACGTGGCATCCGGATTTGCAAGGAAAAAGTTGACATTCTCAGTCAGAGACGTCTCCTTCACAACAATACAGAGACACCGAAGAGCCACGACGTTGAGTTTCATGTCAGGAGACGACAGGGCCATGAGAATGACGACTTCTGCGGCTCGCGAGGTCGCAAGACGGCTCTCGGGAGACTCAATGGTGATTCCCTCGGAGTTTTCGCTCTTGAGATACTCGTACTGCTCAGCCATGTAGCATCGGGCGTCCAAGTAGCCCTCGAGCTTGGAGAAGAGAATGCGTCGTTTGATGAGCGTGAGAGACTCGATTCGGACGTTGGGGTTGACAATCTTCTCGCACAGAACCCGAATCATCATACCGATAGATCTGTACATTTTGAGCACGTCTTCTGACTGAGAAGACTCGAGGTTTCTGGGATCCAGCAGCTTGGAGGCAAACGCAGACGCGTCACGTGACAAGGTCAGATCTTCACTCAGCATGGCATTGACGATCGGCAGAATGATGTTGGAGCCCTGCTGGAAGAGATAGCTCTGCTGCAACCCGGGGTCATGTGACTCGAACGACTGGTCAAAGAAGGTGAAGGAGTCTCTGAGAATGGAAGCTAGGCTCAGTCGTTCTCTCTCTTGATCGGGGGTGGGGGTAGGAGACGTTTCGAGAACTGCATGTCTGATACTCTTTTGAGTCACCATCTGCACCAGCTGCTCATAGGCTCCCTGGAATGCCGGTGTGTCCAAAGGAGACCCATGGACTCCAGAACACGACTTTGAAATACCATGAACCACATTCTGAAGGTACCGAGGGTGGGCGTTCTTCGCGGTGATCATGGGCAGAACGTCACGTGAGATGGCAGCCTGATTGAGGTGCAAGTACGACGCCACAAAGCCGCTCTGCACCTCGTCAAAGTCGTGCACAAACGAAATCTTGTGGCCAGACGAAAACAGCACATTGTACAAGTCCGGGTACACCTTTTGGGCAAAGGCAATCACTGGAGACGCTCGGTTGTACTGCCAAATGAGCTGGGCGCACGAGACAATCTCCGACACACACGTGACGGCTATTGAGAAGGCCTTCCCAGTGGAGTTGAGGCTGTTCTTGAGATGTCTGAGGAACGCCATCTCTGTGGTTCCCGATTCGAGTCCCTTCTTGTAGTTGTAGGACAGGAAGGACGACGGAACAAGGAGTATCAACGTGGTCAGAAACTTGTACGTCGAGGGCCGCATGTTGCCCTGGTTCTGCTGGTTGCTCAGGGTGTAAATGTAGTTGAAGAACCCCTGAGCCTCCACCGACGCCAGGTGGTCAATCTCGTCAATTCGAGCAAGATCACGTGCGTGGGTCACCATCCAGTGCTTGATGGACTTTCTCAGGAACCCCAGAGCCAGCTGCTGACACTTGGGCCGTCGAATGTGAGGAATGAGGCTCCAAAAGTCTTTGAGAACAGGCAACAGGGTGTCGCGATCGAGAAACAGCAGAGAAGCCAGCTCCGTGAGCTCGTAGTCGGCATTCTCGTCCTCTCCCGGCAGCTTGAGAAGCGCCAGCTTGGATCGTGTGAGAGCATACACCTCGTCCCAGTTTGTGGCGCACAGGAACCGAATGGCCCGGTTGCAATTGTACTCAATCTCGGTCAAAAGCGACGGGTTTCGCACGTTTTTGGCATCAATCAGCTCGTCAATGTTCTGAATCTTGGGCTTGATGGTGATGATGAGACCCAGGGTTCGCTTGACGAGATTGGGATTGATTTTCGGAGGACGGGTGGAAAAATACCGCTCCTTGTCCGAAGGAATGCACCCACCGGACTGGTCTGACGACTCGGCATACAGACTGGCGTTGGTTTCGTCGTCGTCTGTGACGGTGAACGGCTCGGTAGTCGGAGCAACGCCCACCTGCTTCATCTCCGAGACTCCATACTCCACTGCCTCCCAGTGGGCGTCAATGAAGTCCGTGAGAAGCCGCAAAATGACCACCAGGGAACGCAGTTGCGCCGGCGAGCGGGCCTCCACAGGTGTCGTTCGGTCGTTCTGTGTTAGAAAGAAAAAACAGGGTCAAAAATCCGCCATACTCACACAAATAACCCCATCCAGAAGCTGCAGAAATCCAAACAAGTTCTCGCTAAAGGGGCCGTATCGACAGGCAGACATCATTGTCTTGCGTATGCACTGGAACACATCATTGGACTCGGTCTCAATGATTGTCGCGTTCGTAGTGTGAGGGAGCTGTGTTAGTGGAGAACAATAGAACAGAATGATGGTAGACGGTATGGACGACCTCCAGAGTCATTGCAACAACTTCGAGAGTCATTGCAACGGCTTCCAGACTCACATTGAGCCTGTGGCGTTCCCTAAAGTGACGACTCTATCAGAAGAACATCGTATATATAAGAAAAACCCCCCAGAACCCCCCCAACCAACTGACAAGGCAATTGAGCCGGAAACACTCCCTAAAGCCGCTTCCTACCGTCCACAAGTCTCACATAATCTCTTGTGGAGAAAAGCGCTCATGCAAACCACCCCACGTAACATGTCGTGGGTGGTGACATAATCAAAACCAAGCCCCATCCGGCCGAAAATCACATGACCCAAGTCACATGACCAGTCACGTGACCTCAATCCCCCCCCTCTCTTGTACTCACCACGTGGCTCAACCTCGCCAGAACCGTGGGCACCAACGAGTAGGACATGTTGTGAGGTGTGTGTCCCTGTGTGGTGCGTTGATGTGGTGCAACTAAAAAAAGTGAGTGTGTGTGTGTGTTGTGTGTGTGTAGTTCTTGTTTTGTGTGTGTGTCGGCAGAAACGGCTCACGTGACTCGCTTGCTGGTCAGCTGGAATGTCCTCTTCTTTTTTTCTCAGCCTCGTCAACGCCGTTGGACTGTCTTAATGTGCGTGTGATAACGTCAAGCTGTCGTCCCCAGAATCATGCAATGTGGTGAACCGAGATGTCCCAACGAAGTTTATTTAGGGTTGGAGAGTTGAGGAGGAGTGTGGCACCAGAGACAGAATTCGAGGGGGTTAGAGACGAGCTACGGGGATTTCGAGCACAGCAGTGGATTCCCCGGAAGCTGGGCATCATTCTGGTACCTTTCTTGTCCCTCTGAGTGCTCTTGCGCAGCCACAGAATGTCTCCTTTCTTAGCACCAAATTAGCTCGTGGCTCTTACCCCCCAAATTAGCGCCTAGAATGTGACGTTGAAAGACGTTGAACGGTTGCAAAAGACGTTGAGCCACATGACCGGAGATAGGAGATCACGTGACAAACTGGGCTTGTTTGTGAAGGGCCTGTATTTCCGTGGTTACGTGCGTCACGTGCGGCTTTCACCTCGGGTTTCGGCCTGCCACATAAACCCCTCTATCTCCGCCATTATCCAAGCTATTGGAAAATAAAAGGCAGGGCTAGATTCTCCGCAGCGCACGCTACACGCCCATACCGATATTACCCCCTCTGCCCCACTTGTGGGCCCAGGGACAGTTATGGGGTAAATGCGGCTAACGAGGAGAGACTACGACTACAAATAGGGCTGCTCACGGGCTGTGAGGGCTGTGAGAGTGGTCATGGAGTGGAGGAGATGGTCGCAATTGTGTCTGATGTGTTGCTAGATCAATTTTGGGCCATTTTTAGCAATGTCCATTTGCCACTTTGTTTTAGTTGAGGAGGATGAGTAACCTTATGTTTTAGTTGAGGAAGTCCAACTAGAAAATTGAGAGGGGGCAAAAAATGAAGGAATAAGTTGAAAAGTAGATCTATACCGTCATATACAGCTGTAGATATGTTTTAAATCTCTTGAAAATGCTCTATTTCTCTTTCTAACCAATCTAGAAGTCGAACAAGTACATACTTCAAACTCTTTTTACTTGGTCATATCATCTTAAATACAACCTTTTCAGCATATCAAAATACTCACCTAAATCAGCTCTACCTTTGAATACCACTTTCAAGCCTATGTCTCTGTGATTACGTAAGCAACCAAAAAAAACCCAACGGAAATCAAAAATCTACTCCAACAACAGTCTCACGTCACTCTCACGCCTCTTCTAACACCCGCAGCACCACCAATATCGTGCGATTGCCACTTTGTTGCTGGTGCCTTGGATCATGCATGTGCAAGGCTGAAGTAGAAAGCAGCGGTATACGATACGATTCACGGGGGAGGAAATTGAGCCCCGTGACTAGTTGGATCACGTGACCATTCCGAGTCACCTGATTCACGCCATATTCTGCATCTCTTCATCACCCTTTTCTCCAAATTATGGCATCTCCTAGCTACTTGTACAAGTACATCATCACCTGCAACCTTAATATGCATAGTTTAAGTTTGGAGACACAAACCCGATTTCTCAAATCTTTTGATCATCACCACGACAACCCACAAAAGATGGTACACTACGACGATGATATGGATATAGGCTCGGACATTGACCCTGAAGAGGAGGAGAAGCTGGACGAGGCTCTCAAGGAGGTGCTTCAGTCTGTGCCGGGCTGCACCGTGGACAAGCAGACCATCAGAGACATGTTGTGGGACTCCTACTATGACGTTGATGCTGCCATTGCCTACTGTGTCGATAAGACCGCCAAGGCCCAGAAGGTGGAGCAGATGAAGAAGGAGCAGTTGGAGCAGAAGAAACGTGAGTATGAGCAAGAGTATGGAGAATTGTTGGACTGGAGATAGAGGGTATATGGGAAACCTGAAACCTCTTCCTAAATCACATCTAGTGACTCCAGTTCGTGTAGGAACTCAACCTAGGGGTGCCAAAGACCAGGGAATTAAGAGGTACGTGGTGTGACGTGTTCTGTAAGCATGTTTGAGCATGTTTGACTGTCAGCTTGTTGGACTGTGAGCATGTTTGATTGTCATCATGTGTGACTGTCAACTGTTTGCTTGACATTGATACCATTTAGTCAAGCAACAAGGCCATCCCCCACCACCTCCCTCCAGACTACAACACTGCCTTCGTGACCGGCTTATAATGGTCTGATCCGTCTGGGCGTCTGTCTGTCTTGGTAGTTGTAGTCTGGTCGGCCCCTTTCCGCTAGACCCAAAACTAAGACAGAAGAAGACGAGCCAGCCAGTCACGTGGCAGACAAGCCCAAGGGCAAGTTGTCGGCGCTGAGAGGATCGTCCAAGCTGGCGTCTTTGAGAAGCGGGGGAGCTTCTTCCTTGAACTCGTTGAAGAAGAGTGTTTCTCCCGAGCCAGAAGAGCCATCTACAGAAGAGTCCTCTGCGGCCCCTCTTTCCAAGCTTGCGCGGCTCCGACAGTCTCGATTGAACAATCTCAAGAGCGGCAGTGCTTCTTCCGAACCCTCTTCTGCTCTGGAGGCTCTGAAAAGCCGAGATCGAGGAGCCAGCAAGTTGGCTAGAATGGGAAGGAGAGGGGACGCAAGAGAAGAGGCTTCAACAGAAGCAACTAAGGAAGACACTTCTTCTGTTTCAGCTCCTTCTGCCCCCTCTGCTCCTGTCAAGACCGCTCCTCTCGTTGACTACTCTCTTCCCGCACGCAAGTCTGTGGCCACCCCCTTTGGTAACCTCCTGACCTCCCCCATTCCCTTCACGCATCGTCCCGCTAACCCTGCAGTGCGTGCCAAGGCCGCCGAAACCGCCAAGGCGTCTGCCAAGAGCTTTGCCGGTCCCTCACCCGACGATATTGTGCTTGCCAAGCAGCAGCAGGCCAAAATCGGAGGTCTGGCGTCGAACCTCGGCAACCTCAACATCTCGGGACCCACCGTGCCGACCGCCAAAACGGACTTTTCCAAGTGGAAGCCCAAGATCCAGCCCACGGACTCGGTGGTCGCTGCCATCACGCCCTCTCTGAACGCTGTGGCCGTGGGTCACGTGGATGCAGGCAAGTCGACGCTCCTGGGTCGTCTGCTTCACGATACCGGCGTTGTTTCCAGCCACCAGGTCGAAAAACTGGCGAAATCCGCGTCGGAAATCGGCAAAAAGTCGTTTTCGTACGCGTGGCTGATGGACCAGACGGACGAGGAGCGGGAGAACGGCGTGACCGTCGACATTTCCGTGCGGGAGTTCTCGTACGAGTCGCGAGAGTACTTCATTCTCGACGCTCCCGGCCACTACAACTTTGTGCCCAACATGATTGCCGGAGCCTCTCAGGCTGACGTGGCGATCATTGTGCTTGATTCGCTGGCCGATGCGTTTGAGCGGGGCTTTTTCGCCGACGGACAGACCAAGGAGCACGCTTTGTTGTGTCGGGCCATGGGCGTGAATCACGTGGTCATCGCCGTCAACAAGATGGACCAGCTCAAGTTTGACCAGGAGCGGTTCGACGAGATTTCCGACCAGATGGGCCAGTTTCTGTCGAAAATCGGGTACCAGGACGTGCAGTTTGTGCCCTGTTCCGGCTTCACCGGCGCCAACATTGTCAAGAAGCAGGACATTTCCTGGTACCACGACAATACCATCATGAAGACTCTGCAGGAGATTCCCAGTGCTGTCAGCAGTGACGAGAATGCGCTCAAGATTGACATTTTCAACGTGAAGACGTCGTTTGGCGGAGTGACAGTGTCTGGACGTCTGTTTGCCGGCATGGTGCAGATTGACCAGCCTGTGATTATCTCTCCCGGCAACCAGGTTGCGATTGTGCGCAACATTGGCGTTGATCTCGGATCCCGAAGCTTTGCCAAGGCTGGCGAGAATGTCAATCTTGCTCTGGAGGCTGTTGACGGCTGCGATTTGGAGCTTGTCAAGGCCGGCGATATTCTTGCCCAGTACTCGGATCCTGTGAGACGGGGCAACAAGTTCCGGGCTCGAGTGACTCTGTTTGACGTTGATCTTCCCGTTCTCAAGGGCACTCAGTGCGATTTCTACCGATCTCGAGTCTCCTCGGTGGCCGTCTTCTCCAAGCTGTACTCGCTTCTCGATAAGCAGGGTAACGCCACCAAGGAGAAGCCACGGTTTGTGGACAAGGGCCAGACTGCGTTTGTGGAGCTCATTCTGTCGGACATTATTGCTCTGGAGCTCGAGAAGGAGAACAAGCATCTGTCGCGGTTTGTGCTGCGACGGGACGGTAAGACGATTGGATTCGGGTCCGTGGTCAAGGTGGCCCGAAACCCCGTGGATACCAGCCAGGTGGAGAAGATCCAGATTGGCGAGGATCTGGACGTTGATGAGGAGGAGTAGACGGCGCTTCAAGTGAAGTGAAAGTTGCATGGATTAAAGTATATAGATTGAAAAGGACTAGACAAGGAGTAGAAGAACAGGACGTCGATGTTTCGACGATTGTAGAGCAGACTTTGAAGGGCATTTTACGTCAGAGTGTGAATTCTCGAGGTCTATCGCCGAGAAGAAACATCTAGCTGTTATAACTACGAAATTGAATAACGATTATCGCATCCGAACAAGGGAGTTTTAAACAGACCTTTAAATTTCTTTTTATAATCACATCATGTATTAACTATATAGAGAGGCATGTGAGCCTGATAGTATGTCCGTGGTGTCAGGACGGAGCACGCTAAGACATATGCATGCTGGGTACGAGTGTTTTCTTACGGCTGTCTTGGCCGGTTGAAGTTTCTTAAGAAACTCACTTGACTAATTGTGAGGTTTTTCTAAGTAGGAAATGTCAGTAACCACTCCGACACCTCGACTTTGTAGTGAACATATCCAAGTGTTACTGCTGCTCTCCTCTTTGTGTTACTTAGAAGGACGATAGCTCGAAACTGCAACAAGAACTTCTGTCTTGACCAACAAAAGCGTACCGGTAGCGTTGTTGGTTATTCTATAACCCCATTTCAGGAGGGGCTGAAAGCCCACCCCCAGCCGTGCGGCTCGTTAATTACGTAATAATTACGTAATCAACTGTCCACCTTATTTTTGAAGAACTCAAGCAAGTTCTACAACTCAGGACGGGGTAATCTGACTGGCTCGTGAGTGTTACCATGAGATCTGGGGTAATTTTCCCATCATTTTGATAGGACTTTTGACAGGTTTCGGACCAAATATTCAGAAGCCACTTGAAATATACCGACACATGATGACAATGAGCTGGTACAAGTACAGTACTGTACCGGTACTGTACGTGTATCGGGAACAATAAGATCACTTGTAGATACTCACAAAGAAGTCCTTTCTGATTGCCTTAAACAATCCTGTCTTATCTCATTTCTCCAAAATGTATTTACCCCAGAAGTTCAGCTTGTTCGCTTACGTCCTCTAGCTATGTATAAAGGTTCGGCTGGGGTACATCCTCATGTCACAGAATCAAGTGCTGCCATAGCGGTAGCTTCTTGTTTCACCAAATGTGTTCAGCTTTTTCTTTTTTCTTCTCGTACGGACTAGTTGAGAAAAAAGTGAGCTGGGGGTGCCTAAATCTGTGTTCCAGGAGAGATGGGAGAATGGGAGTAGTCTGCCCTGATCAACGATCTATGAGTATCTAACAAATATGAGCTCATCAGGTATGGCTACAGTACCGATATTCGGAACTGTGGTGAATTGCTGTAGTAGACAGTAACTCGGTTCGTTTAGTTACTGTAGATTAGCGTAGTAGAGTACCATTGTATTTCTTCTGAGGACAGCTGTGAAGCATCATATTTGGAGATCTCTTAACTACAGTAAGTACACTTGTTGTAAGGTCAACAACACACCGTACATACTAACACATCAGCTGTCTTTTCAGTCTTACACTTCTAGTACAAGACTCAACTGTCTGTTGCTGTATGATTTTCGTCATGGACATCGCTTTAAGAGTGCTGAGATACTGACTTGTGCTGAGATACTGACTCGTGCTGTTGTAGCTACCGGTACAGTATTCTCACAGTTTGAAACTAGTGTAATCCAGAAGACTCATTTCTTGAAGATTGTCCTGGAACTGTGGTCATTCTTTCTAGTCTGTGGATTTTAACTAGCCACTGTCATTAGACAAGTCCGTATAGTTCTCTCATGTTCTATAGAGTCTCATGTATTAGTGATTATAAAAGTAGATGATCACCCTGTCTTGAATAACAGCAGACCTGGACCATTCAGAGTGTCATCTTGAAGACGCAGATGACAGTCTCCTCTTGAGTTGACAGCAGAAGGATATCAGTGGATCTACTTGTAGAGACTTTGAATATGACAGGATGTGAGCTAGAGTCAAGACATCGTGTGTACTTCAACGTCAGATATACTATATGCCATCAGGATGAAGACTTCCAACAACTGCTTTCTGTTAAACGAGACTTTTGAGGAAGCTCTCTCATACAAAAATGCGTTTTGAAAGTAAGTACTCCTAAAGAGTCGCTTACTAATCATCTCCACCTCAGAGTATGTGATTACGTAATACTATATGCCAGAGAAGAGATGGCGTCAGGAGAACTCTCAGGTGGTCTTAAACAGTCGCTAAGTGCATTCCTCGGTGCTCATTTAGTTTCTAGAGTTTTCCTGGGTGATCATAGATATTCTGGTGTGAGGTGTCAAGTAAGTCTTAACTAAAGTTACTTTAGATGAATTGAGAAATCGGTCGTCAATGGAGAATTTTGTATGAAGGTGGGGGTTGGTCATTTTGGATCGTTTGAGATGTTGTTGGATCGCTACACGCTGGTAGTGTCATTTATTTTCCATCTCCTCGGGAACACCGAAAATGAACCCCCAGCCGACTTTTCATCTTAACAATTGTACTTGACTTAGATAAGTAGAGGTAACAAGAGCCTTGAGAAGACATGTCAGTTGTTCTAGGAGAAGGATGACTAAGGAAGAGCACAGAAGGAGGAGATTGAGATGTTCGTCATACAGACGCTGGCTGTTTTCGTAGAACCTTTCTACTGAAGCCGGTGTATCTTCAAAGATGACCACTTCTTTCGTAAAGAGTACTCTATGGCATTGAGAGACAATCAACTGAACTATTCATTAATCATAAGGAGGAGATGTCTCTGGTTCAATGCCTGATTCAGTGGGGAGACTTGTAGTTGACATGATTGATAAGTGGAAGACAGGGACTTCTAAATGACCAAACATCTGCCTCTTCTTTGAGACTGTGGTTTCAGTTAACAACTACGTCTACTGTTGTCTAACCTGATAGTACTGACTCATAAGTAGTGACGTTGCAGTTCACAGACACAGGTAACTATCCAGACTATCATTTCCGATTGGTTGTCGTTCTCAATACAGTAGCCCGACTTTTTCGATTACTAAGCAAGCTGACTAAGCAAGCTGACTAATCACATGATGACTAAGCAAACTGACTAAGCAAGCTGACTAATCACATGATGACTAAGCATGGATAGGACGATTTACTCCGAGATTCAACAGATATAAAGTCGGAAGTACCTAGAGACGTATTCTAACAGTCTCAATTGAAACCGAGAGTGGTAATTATATCCTTCCCTCCTCCTTTAGAAGAGAATCTTGGAGTGTCTTTCGATTACATCAGTTCAAACACAATGTACAAGTAATAGGAATGAAGGCAGCATTTGGAGTCGATAGATACTATTTCTAAAACTATTTGCCTTACATTTTTATATGTTTCATGGAACGTCATATCAACAGGGGGTCAGAGGGTCAATATCTCGATGAAACAGTACTACAAGAAGACAAAATATTGGTACCATTGGATCCACAGCTAGAAGCTGAATCAATTCATACCATTCTTACTACATGTCGCCTAACAAAAATGGCACAGGATAGTCTCAAGTCGAAGCAGTTAAAGAAAGGCCTGTATATCTACCAAATATTAGTACGACAGTATGAGATTGCGATATCAATCGAATCTCCTCAAAGAAACAGGTCGATTGATAACATCTATGACATAGTCTCTTAGGAAATATGACCCATTATAGAGTCATAACCTGAAACTTCAAAATGGGCCTATATCTCGAAAATATAGTAGTACAGTATCACTCAATATTGGTATCATCAGAATCACAGCTACAATTAGAGTCGAATCATACCACCTTCACTACACGTTGCCATACAAATATGTCCCGAAATAGCTCGATTACCTGTGTCAACCAAAAGAGCTCATATCTCAACAAAAACGTGCTACAACTACCCTCAATATTGGTACCAATCGAACGAGGGCAAAAATCCAAATCGATCAATACCACTTATACCACCTGTTGCCATACAAACATTGCCACGATGAGCACCCCACTGAACTCAGGCGTCTAAGTAATAGTACAGTAATATTAGTACAGTGTTGGTATAAAGAAGATTGAGAAAGATAAAATACTTGTCTTTGTCAAGACTCCTCTTTTCTGTCACGTGATTTCCTCAATTTTGAATCACTTTTTTTTTTTTTTTTTTTTTTTTTTTTTTTTTTTTTTTTCCACTATCACACAGCTTACTCAGCTTTTTAACCCCTGTGAGAAAATATCAGGTGCTGTTTCAAACCGTCTTCATTCCGTCTGCATAATTTCACGCCAGAATATTCCTGTATTATTCCGTAATAATCTCTTTTCGTGCTGTTTTTCAGAATATTATTCGGATTTTATTTTATTTTTTATTATCCAACCAAATCTGACGTTTAGCTGATTTCAGACATTAGAAAACCCAGTTAAAAGTATTATCATGTAACTGAAGGTGAAAAGAATTGTGGCTTAACTACTGGATAGACAAAAATGTGCTCCACACACTGATAGCAGTCACCAGTGTTTTCCCATTTTATCGCATTTTACGCGAATATTTCCATCTGGCTTTTTTTAATTTTTTTTATTTAACAACAAAATTATTTAAAATCATTAAAAAACATTTACAACATTTAAAAATCATTTATTAATTCATTTTTGCTAATTTCTTCTTCCCAATTAAAGCTTATTGCCGCCTCTTTACCCGCCTGCCCTTTTCGGCAATATGCACGTGGGAGGATACGACGCGCCGCACATGACTAATGGGGCAATACGCCACGTAAGCGCAAAATAGGGTTAGGAAAAGTTACCCGGTCCGAGCCGTTGACTTGTCAGATTGGGAACATTTAGGGTTTGCGGAGTAGAGGGGTAGGGCCGTGGATAAGGGTACAACGGTGGAGGCTAGGGTTCGAAAAAATGTTGGCCGCTGTAAAACGCGAAATACAACAGTTTGCCATCATATTATTGTCTGCTTACATAATCACTCCCGTTTGGCTCGCTATCTAGTTACCCTAACCCCCCCGCCAGGCACACCCTGTATTCTGCCAACAAGGTTTGCAAAGTCTAAAAAGCCTCAACCCCCAAGCCCAACCCAAACCTGAGGATGCGTCGGGCCCTAACCCTGCTCCACCTCCTCCCTGCCTGCTGCATCAAAACATCACCACTTGTCACGGGTCCGTCTTTTTTAGCCGCCACGAAACCCGCCGTCTGCGCCACCTCCGAACCGCCAGCCGCCCTTTTACCGCCCGTTTAGCCGCCTGGCACACGTGACGACGAAAAATATCCGACGACTTTTACTCGGAACACAGACGCTGTTGCGACACGAACAAGTTTTTTCACGGCTCGAAAAGTTGCTGAAAAGTCGAATTTGAACGACGCCGACGCAAGACGCCAGTAGTCACGTGATTGATTGATTGGCTAGTCGAATCGCGATTGATTGATTGATTTGTTGGAGTTTCGGTTGCCCGTTACATCTAAGAGGTAACCCATCACATTGAGGAAGTCATCTCACGACGTTACTGAGGTAATCCGCGACTTTTTGAGGACCCACGACATAACCGAGGTAACCCACGACATCAACGAGGTAACCCCCGACATTGTTAAAGTCACCCCACGACATACACGAGGTCACCCATCACATTGAGGAAGTCACCTCACAAGTCCCCACGACATTACTGAAGGCACCCCCAACACTACCAACGTAACCCCCAACAACCCCCTTTGCCATGAGCCAACTTCAAAAACTCCAGACTGCGTCGATTGAGACGTGGCTGGCCGTGGGATCCCTCGCGGAGCTGCTCAACGAGCACGACCGGGCGATTGGCGCCTACGAGGCCGCACTCTCGTACAATCCCTGTTCGATTCCCGCTCTCACCGCCATCGCCAACCTGTACCGGTCCATGGAGCACTTTCCCAAGGCCGTGGAGTACTACCAGAACATCATTTCGCTGTCGTCGGACTCCGGGGAGACCCACGGGTCTCTGGGCCACTGCTACCTGATGATGGACGACCTTCACAAGGCGTACTCGGCCTACCAGCAGGCTTTGTACCACTTGCGAGATCCCAAGGACCCCAAGCTGTGGTACGGGATTGGCATCTTGTACGACCGGTACGGGTCGCTGGAGTACGCCGAGGAGGCGTTTTCGCAGGTGATGGAGATGGATCCGCACTTTGAGAAGGCCAACGAGATCTATTTCCGCCTCGGCATCATCTACAAGCAGCAGGCCAAGTACTCGCAGAGTCTGGACTGTTTCCGGTACATTCTGCACAACCCGCCTCGTCCGCTGACCGAGATTGACATCTGGTTCCAGATTGGTCACGTGCACGAGCAGCAGAAGGACTTCCAGCTTGCCAGAGAGGCGTACGACCGCGTGCTCGTGGAGAACCCCAACCACGCCAAGGTGCTTCAACAGCTCGGCTGGCTGCACCACCAGCAGTCGTCCACGTTTGCCAACCAGGACGTGGCCATCAACTACCTGCTCAAGAGTCTGGACGCCGATCCGCTGGAGGCCCAGTCGTGGTACCTGCTTGGCCGATGTTACATGGCCCAGCAAAAGTACAACAAGGCGTACGAGGCGTACCAGCGAGCCGTGTACCGCGACGGCCGCAACCCCACCTTCTGGTGCTCCATCGGCGTGCTGTACTACCAGATCAACCAGTACCGCGACGCCCTGGACGCGTACTCACGTGCCATCCGGCTCAACCCCTACATCTCCGAGGTGTGGTACGACCTGGGCACGCTGTACGAGAGCTGCAACAACCAGGTCAACGACGCGATCGACGCGTACCAGAAGGCCGCCGAGCTGGACCCCCACAACCCCCACATCCAGGAGCGGTTGCTGCAGCTACGGTCCGGCCAGGGACACAATGGCGCTGCTGCCGCGGCTCCTCCCCGGCCCCAGGACGTCAACCCGCAGTCCTACAGCCACCACGGGCCTCCTGGCTGGGACGACGCTGCAGGAGGAGCGCAGGCAGGTGCAGGAGGCGCTGCAGGAACGCCAGGATCCGCTCCCGGTGCTCCTCCGGGTCTCGCTCCTCCGGGACTCGCTCCTGCAGCTGGAGGACCCCCCGGGCTGCCCAATGCAGCTCCCCCGCCTCCTCTGGCGGCCTCTGCGGCTCCCCTGCCGCCTCCCAACGGCCTTCCCGCGTCTCAGGCGCCCTCTGCAGCCCAAACTGCGGCCCCCACGCCTCCCCAGCCTGCCGCGGCTCTTCCGCAGCTCGCAGGTATCTCCGAGATCCAGCAGCGTGTTTTGCCCCAGATTGATTATGCAGAGAACGGACATGCGCATCAGGGAGAAAAGCGGCCGGGAGAGTGGGAGGACGAGAGAAGGTTTAAGAGGGTGGATGTTAATGGCGCGGCAGATCCTGGAGCGTCAGCTCCGGGAGCTGCCAGCGGTGGTACTCCGGGAGTTTCTGGATCTGCTGGTACTCCTAGTGCTCCTAGTGCTCCTGGAGCTTCAACCGGTGCTCCTAATGCTCCTGCAACCTCTGGACCTTCTTCTAGCGCTCCCGGAGCTTCAGCTGGCGCTTCAGCCGGAAGCACTACGAGCACTCCCCTGCCTCCCCCTCCTCCCTCCATCCCTCCTGCTCCCCAGCACGTGACGTCCCAGGAACTCCCCCCTGTGCAGGACACGCCAACTCCCGCGGCAGTCGAGCCCAAGAAGGAGGAGCCCGAGGTCCCCATCGCTCCCACCGCAGCTGCCTCCGCGGCTGTGCCTCCCGCAGCTCCCCCGAGTGCCCTAGCCCAGGCTCAGGTTAAGGAGGAGGTTAAGGGGCAGTCAGCGGGGCAGTCAGCTGCTGCTCCCTCTCAGGCTCCTGCTCAGCCAGCGGCCCAGCCTGCTCCTCCTGCGGCTACCACTCCAAACATTGCTCCCGCTCCTGCTCCTGTGACTGAGTCTGGTGCTGGAGCTGGTGCTGGTGGTGCTCCTGCTTCTGGAACTCCTTCTGGAGCTTCTGCACCTGCTCAGCCACAGCCTATTGCTCCCGCTCCTGGTCCTTCAGCAACTCCTGGTGCTGCTCCTTCTGCCACTCCCGCTGCAGCTACCACAGCAGCTCCTACTCCTGCTCCCGCAGCAGCTCCTTCAGCTCCTTCTCCCCCCCCAGAAGCCCCCCAGCGAAAGGTGGTCGAGGAAGAAGACTACGACGACGAAGAAGACGAGCCGAAAAAGGAGGAGCCCAAGACCAAGGCCAAGGAGGACGCCGAGACCCCCGCCGCGGCAGACCCGCCCAAACCCGCGGACGACGCCAAGGACGACCCAAAGACCGACGAAAAATCCGCCGAGGACAAGTAACTGTATTAGTAATGTAGATTAAGTGTATGATTAGAGATTGAGAGTAGTAGGCAGTCTTGCAACGAGCTGGATGAGTGATATGGTGATTACGTAAGAATATCGAATAAGTGAGTGATATAGTGTTACGTAAGCACCTCGACCAAGATGAGCACGATCTGAAGTGCAGTCACCGTAAAACTGTGTCAAGTGAATATTGTACTTGTAGTTGGCAGTGCTTAGTTTAGTGGGCTCTTTTTATTTTATTTTATTTTATTCTTTTTTTAAAAATAAAAATATGATTATCTCCTGTGTCATGCATATAAGGACCACTGGGCTGCTAGTAATACAGGACTCATAACCTGTTGAATGATTACGTAATACATTAAATCATCATATAAGAAAATACAGGCAAATCTAGGACTGTTTGTGAGAGCGTATGACAGATAGGTGACATGTTCACTGATAAATAGAGACTCCTGAGGTCTGCTATTTTTGGTAATATTGTGCTTATGAATCATGGCAACTGAGGACCTACTCTATCGTAAACCAGTAGGCTGGTTATTTTACTGGTGAATGAACAAATTGAATTGTCGAAACTTCAGCTTCATGATGAAGTCTCATAGCAGCACTGTTGTACAGACACAGAAGTTATCAGGTCATTAATATAGCTATGTATCGCTCTGGATGGATTTTGTGTGCACCTAGGTAGGTCTGAATCTGACTACCGGTATCTCAGACTAACCAAATCTGCTCAAAATAGTCCAAGAAGCTGAGAACATTATCAACACTGTAGCACAACCTTCACATGAGCCTCACGCTCTCCCCAGATGAGATTACTGACGATATACCCTTGATCTGCACTCCAGAGAGCTTGAAGACGTCAAACTGCTTCAATTACTCCCTTATATTACTATCTGTTAGGACGTTCGTATCCTTCCTCTCCCTGATGGAACATTGCGTCAGCACTCCGTTATGGAGACTTCTCTCAGATTTCCTACCTCATTATTAGTAAGCCATTTACCTCTCAAGAAGGCCATGTTTCTTGGTGTTCGTGAATGACAATCTGATCACTGGATCCCAAATGATATACTTGTCATCATTTTCTCACCACTGTAACAACTTCCACAGCCACTCTCCTTCCTTAACAATTTCTCAACCACCATACTTACCTCCCACTTAGTATGCCCCATTTGTCCATTCAGTTCATTTAAGGTGGTGATGTTAGTGACACAAACACAACCCCCCAATTTTTGAGAACACGTATCCTTAATTCTTCCCTTCTTCACACTCACCACTGTTCGAGAAGGAACATAAAGTAAGTGTCAACAACGAATGCCACATTAACTGCTAACACAGTCACCCTCAAAGGTCGGCACCACCACTCCTGACTAATCCAGAGTGTTGGATTACTAAGCATTTTACTAATCACTCAGATGACTAAGCCGCTGACTAAGCTACTTCACCTAGCCCACCCTCCCTCACCTCTTGTCACACGCAACGGAAGCAGAACACCATGACGCGGTCTCCGTACGGTCGCCAAATCACAGTCGTTACTGGTAAAGGGAGTGGCCACCTCGTGGCTGCGATGTGTGACGGGGTGTAGTGAGGTTGGTGGGGGGACATACAGGTGATTTGGTGAAGCTGTTGTGGCTTAGTAATTCGAATGATGATGTTGCTGGGAACCTCGAATTGTCTTATGGTCTTTCTTCTCCAAGTATTGGCCTATCTGTTTGCCTCAATTGACTTATGGGCAGTCATTGTCGGTTTCTACAAATGACGGGGTTTTTAATTGACCCAGGCTCTACAGTTGTGGTTCTTACTGGAAGCAATTTGTCTGTCGTGTCAAGGAGTAGGACCTGTGACAGGGATAAGGAGAGGACATCTTCAATCGACATGAGCAGAGTGAACTTCAATTCTCCTCTGGTTCGAACAGCAGTCTACACCAACCTAGCCAAACAGGCTTGATCGCGGATGCCACTGAGAAAACTACGCCACACTCCTCCGTAAGTGCACTGGCAAGTGAGTTTTCTTGCTCATGCTGACTGGACATTGCATATCCGCTGGAAGTCCACATGAAGATGTTGAACTGAGTACCGGTACCGGTACTCAACTACCGGTAGTCTCCTCAAGAACGATGATGTTGTGGTGATATCTACCCATCTAAGAATCCCCACAACTACGACATGACCGCTCCAAAACCAACGAGACCACTTTTAAATAATCTGCCTCCCTCTCCCCGTCACGTTGACACCCCCAAACCCCCACAGAACCACCCCTTCGTCATCTGCATCGACACACATCCCTCACGCTTTCTCGCACATACAATGGCGCCATATAGTCGGATATTGAGCACTCAGCTGAGGTCTTCCTAGACATGAGTATTGGATGAAGCTCTCTCAGCAGAAGATCGGTACTGATAAGTGATTATGTCAACTATACCTATGGTTAAAGGAGGGTAACACCTCATGGCACCTCGCATGATCTGGGGTACAGTGCGTGAGAGATGCAGGGATTAAATTGTGGAAACAAGAGATGTATGACGAAGAAGGGAACGACCATGATTGGCAATGTTTATACAGCTATTGAAATCTGTCCACTTTTCATATGCCTCAAGTCTAGACCTCGTGGTATGATTAAACGCAACTCTATCCCCACTTTATATGTATCACGTATCACCCATCACACATACCAAATGTCCACACAGGGACGATATTATTGCACGCTGTGTAAGACACGGGTTCCAGATCCCGACGTGCGCACGCATTATTTCACGTGCTCAGGGCATCTCACGAGGTTCACGGGCCAGAAGAAGTTCAGTTTTGTCGAATGGCTGAAACTGCAGCACGAGGACTGGGACGATTATGGCTGTGATGATAGGGGGTATTTCAGTAATGACGTCAAGGAGGAGAAGGGGGATGTCGGATCTACTAAGGGGGGTATGGAATCAACTAAGGGGGAAGTAGGATCAACTAGGAGAGACGTCGGATCAACTAAAAGTGTCAAGAGCGGCAACAATCAGTGACGTGAAAGTCGTGTGGTAGCATATGGTGTTCTAGGAAATGGAGTGAAAACATTAATAAATAGCGGAAATGAGAATGATCAGTAATGATGTATTTTGTGGTACTTGGAGAAGAGTTTCTTTTGCAGTACCGATAGCCACTTGTAAAATACAGGTAGTAATCAGCTCCTAAGTGTCGTATGGTGCAAAGCCAGTTGTGAGTATTCCTTCAAATTCAGCCAAAATTGGTATCAAAATGATCGTTAGAAGTCGACGAATATCACGGTAGATCTCCCAGCACATTCGGAGTATGTCGTCTTTAGTTTCTCAGTATTACCGCCACAACCATGAATTAAGGTGTATGACAGCAGTGGGCTTCAGAATTTGAAATATGACCAGAATTTAGACGAAGCAGTCACTGAAGCAACCACAGCTGGCCCTAAGATGGTCTGGTTTTTTACAACTCATTTCTGTTCCTAGTTAGTGGGGTTTCAGTGATCCTCGCTTTTCACATTACATAAGCATATATCAGGTGACCGATTACGTAATCACAGCTCACGTGGCCCAAATAAGCTATATAGCTTAAAATTGTTGAGAAAATGAGGCATTTAGCATTGCTGTTCGTAGAGATGATATTTCTGTCTGGGAAGTGCCAGAAGGGATAATTCAGGTTGCTCTTCTATTGTAGACGTCATTTGTATTAAGTTCAACAAATTAGTTCAGCTTCTGTGTTTCTTTTATGCATGTCTAGGTAGCTTTTGTTGAGTAACCTTAAATTTTCTGCCATAAAGTAGCGGAGTTAAGCCAAAATTGCCATAAGTAGCGGATTTAAGGGTAGGAAAGCGGAATTAAGGCATAAAGTAGCGGACTTAAGATCTAAAAAGCGGATATAAGGCATACAGTAGCGGAGATAAGGAAAATAACTGACAGAAACAGAATTATTACCGGCCCTTGGACGGTCCTCAGTAATTATGCAGAGTCGATGAGATACGAACCTTGTTGAAAGTCAGCAACTAGCCAACGAAGCAGCTATTGTGATAGACATCGATAATTGAATAGGACACGAAGTTTCTTCTGTGGGTGATGAAAACGTACTCTAACAGATCATACAGTGAACAATAGAGCTCTAGAGTTCTGCGTTTTGGAAGAAACTGATGCCTTCAGGGAATCAATTGGAACATTTCTCTAGGATTCTTGATGTTTATTATATGTTGTAGGACCATAGCAGGCGAAAAACACTGGAAAATAAAGGTGGAATAAGCTATAGCCAAAATTTGTGCCATAAAGTACCGGTGAAATAAGCTATAGCCAAAATTCGTGCCATAAAGTACCGGTGAAATAAGCTATAGCCAAGATTCGTGCCATAAAGTACCGGTAAAATAAGCTATAGCCAAGATTCGAACCATATAATACCAATTGAGGAGGTATCTCCTGACAAAAAACTCCGCCTTGGCTATGAAGTCTTCCCTGAAGCTCAGACTGTCTGTGTACAAGTACACCAACTTCTGCGGTGTGACAACTGTACGTGGTGCTTAGCTCTTCTGGCAGAAATTCTTCCATTGTCGAAGTCCAATGACGCTCTTCAGTGCTATTATGGTTGAATATGGCGATAAAACTGGTAGAGAGTTGAATACAGCTGCTGGTGGATTGGTTGGCACTGCTGAAGCTTGCATTATAACTTCAATATCTCACAGTGACGACACCTTCGTGCTTCATAGTCCTGCGTCAAGTTTTTTGGGTTAATATGGCTTATTCTATCGGTATGTACTGTACTTTATGGCAGAACTTCTCTATAGCTTAATTTCCAGGTACTTTATGGAACACGATTATGTCTATAGCTTATTTTCCTGGTACTGTACTAGAATTCTTGGCTATAGCTTATTCATCCGGTACTTTATGGCACGAATCCCGACAATAGCTTATTTTATCGGTACTTTATGGGGCAACTTGGCTATAGCTTATTTTACCGGGATGTCTTGGAACACGTGTTTTTGGGTTGTTTCTCTCATCAAATCGAAATGACAAAGCCAGCGTAATAATCAGTCCCATGCCGTCTTAACTGGCATCAAATTCAACTCACATTGTGCAGTGTGAGACACAGCATGGTTAAAATGTGTAGTATCATGAAGATGGGGAAAACAGAGGGGTACTGTACTAACATTACACAAACAGAATAAGCTATAGGAAAATACCACCTTATTTCGGAGTTCTATTTTTAGATCTTGGAATACATGTGTCCAATGTAATTGAACAACTTAAATCGAATCCCAGTCTGGAATGCGTTGCATTTTATGGTTCGTAACAGCCCATCCTAAGGTTGTTATCTCATCACACCATGCATAATCAGCGCTAGAGATACCCTACTTCCGTCGTCTCAGCTGAGAACATCTAAATAAGCTATAAGCTATAAGAAAATGGTCTGACTATATGTGGAGTGTGGCATGTGCCCAATGTTACCCTACTTCCCACTTTTAAGCTATACTCAACAAGTTGCTGGGTTCTAATTATAGCTCAACCAATATAGTTCATAAGTGTGCAGAAAGCTTTTAATTTTGAAGTAGAACTAACAAAACTAGTAGCTAAATGTTCTGCCTGGAGTGCTGAGAACGACAGTTGTGGTTATTCCACTATTCGCTCGTAAACCGTGGTGCTACGCTAAATCTCTCACTTTTCTCAACAATTTTTACCCAGATTTCCACCTATAGCTTAAAACCAAGCACCCGATTTCTTCCAGGAACGAGGGAAAGTCCATAACGAACGCTGGGCGAATCTTGGAAGCACGTCAGACAGTCTCGGATGACAGAGGCCATTGAGCTTAGCGATGTGTGCCACCCATGGGGAAGGTTTCTCCAAGAAGCCCCATTTTTACACATTGCCACAGATGTACACTCAAAAGATTTGAACAGGAGGAGACCAAATAGCACTATTCTGCTGACTAATGAGCTAAAGAAGATGTATAAGTACTTCAATCTGTATAATATACGCATTCACCGGGTATTTGGTCCAGTCAGTTCTTTAAGACAACTCAGAGTCGAGAGCTGTCCTTGTGTTACAAGATAAGGTAGACCTGCGGGCAAACTGAGGGAGATTATTTAAAAATATATATCACAAATCGTAAGGGGATATTTGAATAAATTCACAGACCGCCAATTCCATTGTGGTATCTCCTTGGAAACGACATTTTTGTGTTCTAAAAAAATCGTATCTATTTTTAGACTACTAATTTATGCCATAAAGTACCATGTCATGGCTTACGTAATCGTCTGCTTCCACCTAGTTTCGCTAGTGCAATTATTTTCAATTATATATCAAAATATGCACTTTTAGGCCTCAAAACAGCGAATTATCGCAAATTTGTTACAAAATGGGGCTCCCTCCCAACAAATTTTTACCGGAAAAGGTAATAAACTCTATTTACTCCCAACTAATACGCGGAGTAATGTTGTTGACTATCTAAGTAATTTTTATTACATGCAAATGAGGCGCTACATCGAGTGTTCCAGTGTTTGGCCGATACTGATTAACGATAATTTGTCTAGACATCCATCTCATCTGTCTTCCACATCTTATTAAGCACGTTTGAGGCTACATCTTGTACATTGATAAGGTCCCACATGACTAAGTATAATTAAGGTTTGCGGCTGTTATCTCATCAGTCCTGCATAATCACCTACAGACAGTAATCTCTTTAGAGAAGTCTGGAAAATACACAGATGTAATACTGGTACCGCTATCGGGCAAGTTGAATTCCATTTATAACCTTCTCTAGGAGCTTTGATGTTTGCGATTCGTGTTAGCATGTTTTGTGGGGTAGTTTATGGCAGACAAAATAAGGTTACTCAACAAATACAGTTGGTCTAGTAAAACTATAGAGAAATATTGCATCAAACTTACATACCTTGCTCAGAATGTCAACAAATTTACTGAGAGCTGTGTCCAGAAAAACCGACACGCTCACAGTCCATGATCCATCGGAGACCTGGCAAAATAATCGTGTTCCTGTCGTGCTACGCTAAATCCCTCATTTTTACCCAACAAATTTAGCTGAATAGCTTAAATCATGATTACTAATCATGGCTGAACACGTGTTCTTGATTACGTAAGCGGCAGAAGTGAATGGCAGAATTCAGCCACTAGGCCGCTCTGTAGAGAATATTGTACATTGACCAAGGGTATATGGGCATTGATAAATGTGCCAAGAACATCTATTGTGTTGTCTGGAACTTTCCCTTGTATTTATCAACACTTTACAATATTTGGCAATTTTAGGGGTGGTTGTACAGGCAAATCGTAGGATGAGTGCTTTATTGAAATCGTCATAAAATGGGTAATACAGCTCATAGCTGGAAAATAATTATACCGTTAAAATCCTACGCTCTCGTAGAATCTATCAAGCTATCTATGGTCATAATTTTGTCTCTAGTTCATTTATCATGTGTTGTGTGGTGCTGTCAGGACGCCTGTTCCTCTGTTTTTCGCGAGTTATTTTTTTCTTCAAAATCCATTTTTTCTGAAGTTCGATCTCGTTTTTAGTTTTTAATTTTTCTCAGACTTCTGGTTGGGAGGAACCTTGGGGAAAAACTCAGGGAAATAAGGTTTTTTAAAAATTGGGACTTTGGGAATTTTCTAAAATTTCTAAAAGTCCCGAATTAAGGGAAATCTTCTTTATGTCGGTTTTCTTTGGAGCATTATACCACATTGGAGTGGTCTAATCGTTACAGGAATTACATTTTCTGTATGCCCCAAGTCTGAATTATTTCCTGACACACTCAGAATTGCTGTAGTAGCAGTATTTCCAAAATCAATGCTTAGTCAGCAGATCTGAAACCGTCAAAATTTGAGATTTTTCCTGACCCAGTGTCCGGCGAAATGACATTTTTCGAATTTTTCGAAAACAGCGTCTGATCGAGGGTTAACTTGCTTGATGATATTCTCCTGGTCCCAAAAGTCCGTATGGTATATTCTTGCAGCCTCTGGAGTGAGTTCTCCTTCCGCTATGAGGCTTCGAGATTCGCTGTTTTGATTACATAATCACAATAACACGCTTCAAAATGCGGTATAATGTCGATAGAGATGAGATTGTTGTGGGAACCACGTGAAAATTACTTTATGTATCTCCCTAACCTGAATCTACTGCTTGCTGATATTCACAAACTTGTTTTTGAGGCTGACTCTATTCTCCACAAGTGGCACAAAGATTGTACATTAAACCAAGATGTAAGCAGTCGTATTGATAGCCTGAATGTCTCTGTCAATACAAGTAAAATACAGATGTGTCGATATGATTCTTACTGTTATACCATTTCCATATGAGGCACATGCACTTTGGGGCTGTTTCATTGTTTACAGGATATATAGAGCGATGAATACCAATTATCAGCACCAGAATGCCAACATTAGCCTACGATTGTATCCATTGCAGAACCAAGGTGGATGTTCATCATCGTGAAAGGCACGTGACCGCATGTATGGCTCGTCTGGGGTTGCCTCGGATTCACAGACCTCAACGTCAACCCGAAGTCACAGTGCACCCCAAACCGAAGTTTCAGAAGTTCATTTACCGGTGGAACTCTCTCCTTTCTGGTGCAAAAGTGAAGAGATAGAGTGAGTGAGGATATTAATGGATTTGATCAATTTGTGTTTGTATTTGACGTTTGTGATATCACTGAGTGTTAGAAGCAAGGTGATACGGGTATCAAAATGACCGTAAAAATTGGCCTGTTTAGGGGACACCACTTTGAAGTCCATGGTGTTAGTATTTCCTGAGAAGTATTTCTCTGAAATGCCAACAAAAATTAAGGTGGTGTATACATCAGCCCCAAATGCCATAGTAAATGGGATAAGTATAACAAAAAAAAATATAAATATGAGGCGTTTGTGTTCGTTGTTTTCAACACACGATGAAGTATTATTGCAGCGAGTGCAAAGTCGGGGTTGACGACAGTACTTTTGAGAGGCACTTCCTTCTGTGTCCAGATAAGCTGGTCATTTGGGAAAACAACTGGCTTACAAAGGTGACTAGACGTACAACAAAAGCTAGCAATGGAGGATTAAAAGAGAAGACGGCGGCGGAATCGCAGAGTGATTGATGTCAAAATGCTCCAAATATTAAGGGGAAAACAGTGGTGACACCTAAAAAGCAGTTTGGACGGTTCTCATATATTAATGACATTATGGTTGTATTTGTGTGGGTACTTTTAGTGTATAAACCTTAAATGCGATAAGAATTTGACTCGTTATCGCAACCTTAAATAAGATGGCCACAAACATACGATTAGTCATATTCCTCATCCTACACAGCAAAGTACAAGTATCGCAGCACAATCCTCTCTAGCCCCCAACTAATTTCCAGTATGTCTTCTGAGTACGGCCCGTTTTGGGTTTGCGACGTCTGTGATGATCTCATTGTTCTAGGCCAACGCAAAGAGCACAATGACAAATGTCCTGGGAAACTCATCAGAGTGATAATACCTGGCGTCACGGGTACCAAAGATGGGGTTCCTCTAGATGAGCTGACCTCGCCAGACGATGTGAGAGAGGGGAATAGTGGGTAGACTTTGGAGGTGTTTCATAGCAATAGATGTGGTGCAAGTGGTGAGATGAGAATGAGACATGATATTGAAGAGGTAGAGATGGAAAGAAAGCAATAGATACTGTAGAGTTCAATATATGCAGGTCTATGTTCGAGACGGATTCTGTACATTAATATCCTCATTGTTCTTCAGGTGACCATCACAGGTGATCTTTCTAGACATATATATTCTCGAGTGTATAGCCATAGTGGTGTATCTTTATCTCCATGTCTGACACAGTGTACGAGTGGAAGTGTGACGAGTGCAGCACGATATTCTTCGAGTCCGAAATAGCCGTCCACAGGGTGGTCTGTTCAGGCGAACCGTACATTTTGCGGCTCAAGAAAGCTGATTCATCCGAAGATAAGGGCAAAGAAAAAGAAGAGCCCCAAAAGAAACGAAGCAGTTTGTTTAGAATTCTGAATTGATGGTTGTGGTGCATCTAACGATTTGTAGGCAATTCGATGTTGAATAGTACTGGTATGTGATGCTGTAGTCTCATGACTAATAGGAGAATTGTCGGCTAATTGAGGCATTGGCATACTATATAGACTGGATTCTTCGCACAAAATTTTGCTCATTAACCGATACCGATGATGAGCGACTCGTGGCTGGTTTTCTATTATTGTGAGACATGTGTCAACTATATTGATGAGCACGAACTGTCTTACCACGACAAGACTTGTGGAGGAACTCTTGTTGTGTGGGAGGGTCAACCCAAGAAGGAAGGGTAAAGTGGATTTCCAAGGGATCGAATTATCACAAATAAACGTGAATTATCACAATAATGAATATTTATTAGAAAGCCTCTCTTAGCAACTGTATCGTAAATCCTTCCAAACTTCTTAGAGCAAGTTTTATACCTCTTCCCACCTATCAAACCCCATCACCCATCTCTACCTCGGCTCTCGGACAATGGGAGACTTTGCGGCTGACTTGTCCCCATGTGAACCTCAGCAGTTCCTCTTAAACGACGGGGTGTCCAGGTGACGTGACACTGCACAGTCGCTACAGAATACATGCTCAACACTACAATTTTCTTTTGCGTCAAGTGCCGGTATCTGCTGGTCCAAAACGACTTTCGAATGCACTTCAGCTCGTGTGGAGGAGAACTGGTAGTATGGACAGGCCAGCCATTGGCTCAGCCATCAGATGGGAGGTGATTTGAGAGAGTCACAGGATTGGGGTCACATGATTGGGCAGTTTTTACATGGCCATTATCATGCTGCCATGCATTAATAATATTATCAATAATAATCACAAGATGAGGCACTTGTAGGATAATAATTTTGGTGTGGCATAATTCAGAGGCACCCCCTTTCGTATAAATTTCACATGAAGATATCTTTAGCCAACAAACGTCTGAACATGTCAACACCCCAACTATACAACTGCTCCAGGTGCCACTCTCGATTGATGGAGAGGGAAGTCCCCTTCCACAAATGCGAAGGGTTGATCACTGTTATAAGAGAACGAAGGAAGCCAGTGAAAAGATAAAACCAGGCAAAACAGCAATATATCGGTATCAAAATGATCGTTGATACGTGTGGATTTCAAATGTGACACTGATATTTTTGTAGTGTTGATGGGTGATGAGTAAATCGTGGTTCCAGGTTTAAGGTGAACGAAACACGAATCCGTAGATTTAGCTATTACCTTAAATTCGAAATACGAGATGAAGTCATAGAGCATTTGTTACTTGGGGTAGTCATGATAACCTTAAAATAGGTCAACATCATAGTGACTCTGTTTCTAGTTCCAACTAAATTAGTTGAGCTTGTGGCCATTTTGTTGTGCCAGCCCCAAAATGCCCCAAAGTGCATGATCCTGTGGTCCCACTGAGGGTGCCCCAAAACACAACTACAAAAGCAGCTGCCGTCGCCTGATGATTCTCACACTTTACACACAATCATGTCAATGTATCCACCACCCACAGTGCGCTACTGGTGCCAAGTATGCCGACAGGACATCCCCAAAGAGTTTCTGGCGTTTCACGAGGGATACTGTGGAGGAGCTATGATCATTCATAGGTGAGGGGGTGTTAAAGAGACAGCTTCAATGAATATATCAATGTTATTACCTGTAAGATCAGCTGACAGACACCTAGAAGCACAATGAGTGTGGTCTATGTGAAGTGTCTTCGCACAATGTGGTCGTATAAGTTCCAGTTAACGTACATTTACCATATAAAAAAAGACAATACTGTACATACTACGAAGTGGTATATATTGGCATAAGAAATGATCCAAATAATGACTAGTCGTGACTAGTATTGTTGAGTTGAATCGGTATGTCAGCACCTGCTTTATCAAAATGACAGCTCAAATAACCACATATACAGAATAGCAATATTGCTACCGTGTCATACTTGTTCACATCAGGACTGTCACTCACTTCACCTCAAAATGCTTGTCGACAAATACTATTGCAGCAAGTGCGCACTTCAGATTCCCGAGGGCTTCGTCCAGCAACATCTCACTGGCCCTCACGGTGACTACGTGGTCAAAATGTGGAATGGAAGACCTCGTTCTGCGTGAAAATTAACGACCTGTTGAATGACTTGATAAATGAATGAATATTGTCTGAACAGGTGGTATCGTAGTTGTGAGTCAAATATATGACTGTATGACGATATAGTATTATCCAGAGCTCCTTAGTCTACGCCCTATTGTAACATGTGTGTATTTTGTCAGCCCCAAAGTGTTCAGTTCAACAGCAACATCTCATGATCCAAATTTAAGGTGTGCCTCGATTATGCAAGATTCCCAAACGGGGTAAAGCTTATTTGCCTCATTGAGAAGCGTGTTGGCTCATCATGGAGCTGTTTAACAAGCATTGTTTATGAAAACAGTCATATTTGGAAAAGTATTTGTTATTAATTGGAGTCTCAAATCGTTCTAGACCCCCCTAAACAGCTAGAGAGTTCTCTAGTACTGTAGCCACTGTCTGAACCACTCTCTAGATAGTCATAGCTTAAAATCTCTCCATAAACTATAAGACGTAATGAGATACAATGTTTGTGGAAGTTCAAGTCTTGAAGCGTGTAGCAGCTGCCACAGTATATCCTGGTTGGATTCATGCAGGAAAGATGAGCTATACCAACCCTAACTCAATGTTGTGTTAGTTTGGTTCACTGAATAATCACGGAAAAAATCGGTGCTTCATGACGCTGGTTGATTACATAAGCAGGCATCAGGTGACTGATTACCTAATCAGAGACCACGTGGCCTAAATAAGCTATATAGCTAAAAAATGTTGAGAAAATGAGGGATTTAGCATTACTTCCCGTAGAGATGATTTTACTGTCGAATCAATGTTGCAATGGAAAATTCACGACTCTCTTCTATTGTAGACAAGGTCTTTGTCGCATTGAACAACTTAGTTCAGGGTCAGTATCGATTTTATGCACCCGATGGTGGACTTTGACATTTTTGTTGAGTAACCTTAAATATTCTGCCATAAAGTAGCGGACTTAAGCCAAAATTGCCATAAAGTAGCGGATTTAAGGATAGAAAAGCGGATATAAGGCATAAAGTAGCGGATATAAGGCATAAAGTAGCGGACTTAAGACTTTTAAAGCGGACTTAAGGCAAGTAAGAGACACAAAGACTCAAAGTGGACCAAAAGTGGTGCCAGAAAACATCCTGAAGAGGTGTATTAATTATCCTCAGTGATTATGCAGAGCCGATGAGATAAGAACCCTGATGAAAGCAAGATAACTAGTTAACGAACCTACTGTTGGATGATTGCGTGATGGAAAGTGCCACTGTGTCAATCTACAGACACAGACACACAAAAACAGATTGCAAGCTCTCGGTGATATTCGAGGTCATGATAAGAAGGAAGTTTCTAGCTGCTGTATAGGCGATCTTTCATAATTTGTGACCACCCATACGGCCTTTGGTAGACAAAAACCACTATAAAAGAGTCAGATATGGTAAAAATTAACCCTTGTAGCAACGTTATCATAAATTGAACATTTTTACGGTAATTTCCGACGCATTTTACCTATGTTATAACTTCCTATTCTCCGTTTCCTCGTACAATTTTGTTGTTCTGTGAAAATCATTTTTTTCTGTCTGTGTCTTTGGACTTGTCTGTTTCTTCAGTTTTATTTTTTTCTCTGTTTTCAAAGGTTCTCCCAACTTCGGCATTTTCCCAGTTTCAAAATTTGGGACTTTTAAAAAAATCCGAAAAGTCCCAAATCAAGGCAAAACTTTTAAAAATCGATTTTCATTGGATCACTAGACCACATAAACGGCAACGGGTAGGTAAATCAGTGGTACCATTGTGATGGACACGCTCTGAATTTTGTCACAATATGATTTTTATTGCCCTAGGAGCAGTTTTTTCAAATTTCTTGCTTAGTCAGCAGCTCCCAAAAAGTCAATTTTGGAGCAAAATCAGTGTAATGGTCAGGCGAATTTTGAGATTTTGAAGTTTCGTTAATTGGCGGCTTGTTGAGTTGAGAAGTATACCAGTTGGTAGCACTAGGCTGAAAACCCGTAATGGCGTATTACTTCGGTTCCTGAGATGTTCCAGGCATGTCATATGGGGTATTTAATATTTTCTCCTTAGTAAGCATATGGAGATAAACATCGTAAGGATCACAAAACAGCACCTAGAAGAACAATTTTGAATCAATGGGCTATCGAAGATGTATATTACACTTATGTTCGTGTATTTCAGCTTAATGCTGTTGTTTTTCAATGATATATCTCCTGTACGTGCTTATGTTTTAGTCCAACTATTCCTTAACAAAAGGGCTAAGCAATGCAGCGTTGTGATAGACGGATTATGTAAGCGTATACTTGCCATGCCACACTGTATTCTAACCCTGACTAACCCCAAATAGACTAATCACACAAAGGGATCAGGTATCTGACTATTGGATGCATGAAACATTCAGAACTTCTTGAATACTTGGTCCAACTCAACGAAAGTTTGACTCAAATGGACATGCGAGTCTGGAGAGTGTGTTCAAACCTCTACTTGAAGAAATACTCCAGATCTGACTGTTCTATGTTAAATGCCTCACTTTCTTCAATAAAAACAATAGAATAGCTTATTTTACCATCACGTGTGGCTTATGTAAGCTATTTGTGCAAGTTTATGGGCCTCAGTTTAAGGTTACTAAACAAACACAAACACAAATGGGGTGTTACTTACTATTTTGTGCATGAAAGAGGCAGAACTACTTCAGTAATCGACGAAAGGCAGTGGAAGTTGAACTAAAATGAACCCGCGACTGTGAATTATTCATTTGAACTTCAATTTCGAGAAATACTTCACATCTCAGCGTGTTATCCTAAATGCCTCAACTACACCAACAAAACAATGAAGAATAGCTTATTTTACCGTCACGTGTAGCTGACTAATACGTGGCAGTCAAATTTAAGGTTACTCAAAAAACACAAAAAGACATCAACAAAAAGTGGGTTTCCAGTTCATAAAAGTGGGAACCCCACTTAAATAGTTGGTCAAACTCACTGAGAGTTGAACTAAAATGAAGCGGCGACTCTGAAGGACGCATTGTAACCTCCATCTCAAGAAATCCAGCAAATCTGAGCGAGCTATTCTAAATGCCTCAATTATCGCAAAAAAAAAGTGCAATATAGCTTAATTGACTGTCACGTGTACAGTATCACAGCTGACTGACCCAAAAATTAAGCTATTTGTGTTGAGTTTAAGGTTACTCAACAATCACAAACACAAATCATCATTTACTGACTATTGAGTTCATAAACGTTAGAGAACTACTTGAAGAATTAGTGAAACGCGATAAAACTTGGACCATAATGAACCGACGACTCTGAACACCACACTTGAACATCTACGTCAAGAAATACTTCAGCTATGACAGTGCTATGCTAAATGCCTCAACTTCCTCAACAAATAGATCAAAAAGCTTAATTTATCATCACGTGTAACTCATGATCTGCTTAGTCATCCAAACATCGGAATACGAGAAATGGACCAAAGTGACTCAATAAAATCACAACTGGGAAAATGAGCATATTCGAGTGTATAATAGTGCTTGAGGTTTCTAATGAATATAGTCTCACAAAAGTGGCTATTTTATTTCACGGGTGTTCCTTGTTTTTAGGATGTGTAAGCAAGTGATCAACTCAATCAACATAATAATTTGTAACATGAGATAGCAGAATTTTGTAGACTAGTACCACGTGATACTTGCTGTTAGTTATGTACTTTTAGAGTACTTTTTGTTCCCTTTTGGGGCCTTTATGAACAGTGTTGTGCGTATCTATTTTTATTCACTGCCTTTACGAAACACTCAAATACTCGTAACATCGCGAATAAAATCCCAAGGTGAGTTTCAAGCTTTTAAATTGTATTAGGTGGCAATTGTTCAACATATGAAACACATAATTTGAATTTTCTGTTGCAACTTGGCTCTTTTGGCAGCATCTTGTCCTGCTGGGCTATAGTTGTCTAAGGTAGAACTACATGGAACGACTACAATTACTGGTGACAGCTGTTGAAGTCCGTAGATAGATATATTGGGGTATTTGAAAAGCTACCCTGACTCATTTCCGACTGTTTGGATTTTATTACAGCTATGCTGCTTATACATATATATCAGCTATGCATACCACCATTCAAAAGTTATTTCTGAGGGATATAGTATAAGAAAACCTCATATAGCATTACAGTAATATGATGCTCGTTATGGAGCAACTCATAATAGCAT
This sequence comes from Yarrowia sp. JCM 30696, assembly GCA_001600535.1. Classification (NCBI taxonomy): domain Eukaryota; kingdom Fungi; phylum Ascomycota; class Dipodascomycetes; order Dipodascales; genus Yarrowia; species Yarrowia sp. JCM 30696. The sequence continues at coordinate 1,575,044 of BCKG01000006.1, forward strand.
TTTCCCGTTCTCATCTACCACTTTCAGCGTGTTTGGACTTGATGCTGTCTATTTGTCGGTATAGTGTCTGATGTCAATATTTTGTGGTGGATGTAGAATTAATGTTTAGGTAAACACCGGGGATAGATACTGCATAGGTTTGTGTAGCTTCGAGAACTACATTGGGGGCAACTGGGATTCTATGTGTCTTTTTGACGAGACTTTAGATCTGAGTGCTATCTCGAGTGTTGACAGAAGATGGAGCAGGTTACCCAGCAGATTTATTGACGAGAGGTTTTACGCTAGATTAGTTCTGAAACCTAGAGTATTAGTCAACCATCTCTTCTGCCATTTGGATTTTTTTGAGTCATTACTACTCCATCCAAAAATTTGTCTTGGTGGGGAATGAGAACTGTAGTATCTGCTTATTGAGCTGAGGAGGATGAGAAACAAATAGAACAAGATACATGGGCTACAGAGTAGCTGCCTAATCTAAATCACCAACACTTCACCATTGATATTGAGCGAAATATTACTCTTTGAAGGTTTTAATCCACTTGGTAGAATATCTTCAGAAATTGAGGCTGTTTAAAAGATTTACAAAGGAAAATGCGAGGAGAACCTTCAGATACGCACAAATTCCACTCTGAAATACTCTCAGAGACCTTTTGGATTTTATTCAGCTTGTTTGCAAACTTCTTGAGATTGTTGAATTATTACCGTGATGGAGAATGTTAACAGTACAACCTGAAGTGTCGAGATGAGTATCCAAGGGTCAATTAAAGTACCTAAGGTCTACCTATTCAATAGTTACGTCTTCTACTCTGTCAACAAATCTGCACATCTGCCCTTAAGAAACTCATGGTATCTTATGGGAAAAACTGCTGTAATTTATACATTAGCACAGACATTGACAGGATGTTTGAATAGATGTGTGATAGCACTGTTGTCGCAACCCAAGACTTGCCAATATGTGTTTTGCATGCTTTTCTGGTCTTTAATCCACAATTGAGTCTGTCACTCTTTTCCTGAGAGTATGATATAATGGAATTTTTGACTGTTGAACAAAGGAAATAGGTGGGGTAGTCAAACATGTTAGATCATCAATGTTAGAAACATCACATCTCTAATAGCGCTTCTTTATATCTTGAAGATTGGGATGTGACAGGTTTACTTGTATATTGCTTAGTCAGCTTAATGCTATAACTCTCGCTATTCTTGAGATAATAGTTGGAGAACATCCTAAATATTTCAATACCACTTGTAATCAATGACGTGATAGTATTTCATTTTCCTTTGGATTTTTTTCATCTTGTTTTTTCGTTTTTGATGCGAGATTCAAACTGGTGCGTTTGGTAAACGTTGCCCAACGAATAATACAACGTCTGAATTTTCAAGCAGTATTCTATCATGTGCAAAACGGGCTTTAGTATGTCACTGCAATGCCCGTTTGTGACTTGCAATTTTATTGAGCAAGTAATAACTAATGTTCTTCACCCAACCAAAGCACAGGGAAAATTGCTAGTGCCAAAGCATGACCAAAAAAACAGATAATGATTCACCAATTGCCCGTGCCGGTCGAACCAGTTCTGAGATTCACGTCAATGGTAGTCAATGAAGTATCTTGGCTTTTCATTTCCTCTGATGCTCATTCTTGTAGTGAATTGTGCTTCCAGTTGGCAAATATTGCTCAGCAACGACACAATAAAATAGATATATTTTCAAAAGAACGTCAGGAGCCTTAGGAATGGCATTATCTGCTAGGAAATGTATTTTAAAAGATATTTGTGGTAAAAATCAGACCTTTTGAGCTCCTCTAATATGCTTACTAAGCAACTGCTCTATGACGTAATCAGCTGATGGTTTTAAGCTATAGGCAGAAATCTGCTGAGAAATCTGTTGAGTAAGTGAGGGATTTAGGATACCTCACTGATTGTTCATCTGAACGAGAATACAAGACTCTACTATAGTACTTTGTTGAACAGTGCAGATTTTGGAACTATTTTCAAAGTAACCAGTTGAAAGGTTGTCGAGATGCATCAATTTCCGTTTATTCTCACAAAATTGTTGAGTAAAATAAGCTATAGGGCTGAATATGTTGAGTAAATGAGGCATTTAATGTAGCACATGGGATCTTGCTTATATCCCGTAAAGAACTGTTCTATCATCAACAGCGTATCTTTCTGTTGATAATGGTACGGGTTTCATTAGAATTACTTCAAACATTAATACGTTTCTAAGAATTTATGCACAGATACCAAGATAATTAGTTGTAGCATATTTAGAACTACCAACTTGTTGAGTAACCTTAATTTCAAAGTAGGGTAACCATGGGGCCACTTCCTCATGTCAGGGTTAGTCAGGGTTATGTTACCCCAAACAAATATCAGGCCATTTTCTGTATTGGTCATTCCCTTGTCTGTTTCTTTGCGGGCATTTCTGATTTGGCATTGATTATGCACATAAGATGAGATAAGAACCTTAGTGTGAGCTAATGGAGTATAGAACACGACACAGTAAAGACTGCGGTTCAATTCCTGCTTGTGTATAGTGCTTCAACGAAGTAGCAGCCACAAAAAGGCCATTATAGCTTAAATCCGTTTGTGTAACACACACGTTTCATGTGCCCCAATTTCTGACTGCTCCAACAACACTCCTTTCATCAAGTATACGCCCTAAGAACTCGCCTGTTATGAATGTGATCTCCTGGCGGTTGCAGCCATTGAAACAATTTTTAAATGATAATGAAGGCGTTGTCGTTGAGACAAGTACCAAATGGACTTGCTGCAATTAAATGATTGGAAAAACAAGAATGAGGAGAGGGCTATTTCACTATCTCATCTGCTTCGGTGAGTATGTACCTCAGACAAATCGTATTACTTTACCACAGATACTTGTCATTAGTTCTTGCCAACACAGAGCGCCCTATTTGAGGATCTGAGCTGTCTACTATCAAAGTGCCATGGAGTTCGACTTGCCCTGATGATGAACTGTACTGTACTGTAACTGTTTCAACTATCACGAGAGCTACAGTGTAAGCTGATGTTGTATCAAGTCGTCTCCACCTGTAATCTCAGGGTCACAGATCTCTTCATTAGCGACACACATGAGCAACCCACAGAACTTCAAATCAACGAAAACAGGACGTTATTGGTATCAATGTGATCAGAATGACCCGAAACACACTCCTACACCCTTTGAACAACTCAAGTCCTATCACGTCTCGCGAAAAACACACCTCCCTTCTTCATCCTTTTTAAGCTATAGGCAATGTTGGATAATTAAGGTTACTAAACAAACACAAACACAAATCTGACTATTTGGTGCATAAAATAAACGACACTACTTGAATAATTGTTCACTCATACCAAATGTTTGACTAAAATGGATGGGCGAGTCTGGAAAATGGAAGCAACGTTCTTCTTTAAGAAATATTCCATTTCTGACTCTGTTATGCTAAATTCCTCATCAACACCAACAGTGAAGTGTAGATTATCTTATTCTACGGTCACGTGTGGCTTACGTAAGCTCTATGAGCAAAACTGGTACTTTATGGGGCCTGATTTAAGGTTACTCAACAAACACAAACAAAACTTGACTATTTGTTGCATAAATGTGACAAAGCTTCTTGAATACTTGGTCAAACTCACTGAGAGTTGAACTAAATTAAACTCCAGACTCACAGCATCACACTCACACCTGGATCTCAAATAATAGCCTAGATCTGAGAGTGCTGTGCTAAATCCCTCAACTATCTCAACAAAAAGTGCACTATAGCTTATTTGACCATCACGTGTGGCTTATATAAGCTATTGTGCAAGTTTATGGAGAGCATTTTAAGGTTACTCAACAAACACAAACACAAATGGATAGTTATGAACTATTTGGTGCATTAAAGAGGCAGAATTACTCGACTAATGGACCGAATTCACTAAAAGTTGAACTAAAATGAACTCGCGACTTTGAATAATTCATTCAAGCTCTTACATCAACAAATACTACAGATCTCAGCGAGTTATCCTAAATGCCTCAACTACCCCAACAAAACAATGAAGAATAGCTTATTTTTACCGTCACGTGTAGCTGACTAATACGTGGCAGTCAAATTTAAGGTTACTCAACAAACACAAAGAGACATAAACAAAAAGTGGGTTTCCAGTTCATTTTTTTTATAATCACATAATACATTAAACTTTATAGAATATGAGAAAACTACCAAGTGTCTCACTGTAAGGTAAGACGTGTTCAATGCTATGTTGCAGAACGTCTCCACCCGATTATCGGGAAAACTTGAGGTGAAAAAACCCTAGAGGTGAAGATAGAATTGTG